>JAWLRI010000365.1:215365-231339 GCA_034781795.1 Crypturellus tataupa | reverse complement strand
GGAAAGTGGGGTGCATGCAAATCCAACAGTGTGACTCGGTACTGCAGGGCATGCACCCCCAAAATGCTGCAGATCCCCCTGGAAAGTGGGGTACATGAAGCCCAACAGTGTGACCCTCTGGTAATGCAGGGTGTGCACCCCCAAAATGCTGCAGGTCCCCCTGGAAAGTGGGGTGCATGCAAACTGAACAGTGTGACACCCCCCCCCCAGGGTAATGCAGGCCGCGCACCCCAAAAATGCTACAGATCCAGAGCAGGGCCGTGCATGCACCCCCACGTGCTGCTAACGCACCCTGCAGCCCTTGGGGGGGTCAATGCAAGGATCCCCCCCACACTGCATGCAGCACGGTGCATGCACCCCCCGGGGCACGGCAGAGCCAGGAGGCTCCTCGTGGGCGCTGGGATTTGCCCGCGTGGAGCCCGGATCCTGCAAAACGCCGGGCAGGGGCTTTGGGCAATCGCGTCGCTTCGCGGGGCCACGTGCGCTCGGTGCGAGCAGAAAGCTGGGAGCGCAAACACCTCCTGCGCGGACCTGACCGCCCCCGCGCCGCGCCGCGCCGCGAGGAGGAGGGCAGCGCTGCATGGAGCGCGTCCGGAGCGCGGGAGACGCGGCAGCCCTCCCGCAACCGCAGCGCCTGGGCGGCGGCGGCCCCGGACGAGCCCTAATCCTGTTTACGTCCCCGCGTCGGGGCTTGCAGCCCGGTGCAAGTTAAACCAGTGTAACGTGTGCGTGCGCAAGCCGCGAGCGGCGGTTGTAACGTTATTTTTCCCCCTCGCTGCTCCGGCTTTGCATTCCTGCATGGATCCCTGGAGGGGGAGATCCTCGCGCTGGGCCCATCCGCAGGGATTTGCCTGCGGGGACTCGGAGCTGCTGATTGAAACGTGCTGAAAACAGGTCCGTTCGGCTCGCAACGAGGTGGGTCTTGCTTGGGCCTTGGCGATGCAGAGCTTGGACTCTGCAAAGGCAAAAAATGCGCACAAATGCGCTGGTTTTAGACAACACCTTGCTCCCCAGGCCCCTAAAATAAGAGGGACTTTGTGCTGCCCCCAGGTTTATCCCGATGGCCCAGGAATGCCTTGGAAATACACGGCGCTCCCAATGCCCTGGGATGCAAAATGGGTATTGAGGCCTAATAGCCTTTCCCAGCGGCTTTCCCGAGCTTGGAAGGAGTCTCTGACCATCTGGATTTGGGCTCCTGAAAGGAAATCGGGCCTCCCGCCTCGGGGAACCTGTCCTTAGCAGAGGGCAATTCGCATTCGCAGCAATGCCGGGAATTTGCAGCGCCCTTGGGCTGCAGCCGGGACGGGGAATGGATTTGCGTCCTGGTTGCTCCGGAATCCGCTGCACCACGAGCTGGAGCTTCCCGTTGTGTTTCCACGACATGGAGAACAACCATAAACATTCCAACCAGGAGCTCCTTCCATTTTACATTTAAGGAAAAGCGCCCCGCGGAAAATCCGAATCCTGCCCCGCCGTGGGCTTAGCAGCCCTTAGGTTTTCCCTGCTTCTTCTTCCCATTCCCAGTCCCAAGTTTTGCTGTTTTGCTGCATCCCAGAGGAAGGAGATTCCTTTCTCCACCTTTTTTCCTGCTTGTCCTGTTTGGGATTGGCCCTTCCTCCCGCTCCGGCCCTTTCGCAACCCTAGAGCCTCCCTGCTAAATAAACCTCCCCTGGACCCGTTCTGCTATCGATTCCTTAACAACCCCCTTCATTTCTAATTAGGCACCTACTTCGTTACAGGGAGGCTGGAAAAAATGTGCAAAAGGGCAGGATTTGGGCCCCGTTTTGCTTTAGGGATGCAATCAGGAGACAAAATCGTTCACCCACCTGAGGAACCAGTTACCAAGTGACCTCCAAGGCGGCAGAGGGATCTGCTGGTGCAGGGAGCCCCCGGCCCCTCTTCTCTCCCAATCCTGAAATATTCCCTTGTGGAGCTGGAGCCACCTTTGGCTGCCCGCGTATTGGTACCTAGTGTAAAATCCCGGGGTTTGCAGGAGCTGCAGGAGGGCTGCATCTCCCTGAGTGGGAATCTCCATGCTGGAGCCATGCAGAGTCCTGGAATTGCCCTCCAAAAATTGATTTTTTTGCTGCAAATGAGCATGGTGCTGCAGCTCCCTGCACCCGTGAGCTCCACTGTGCACCCTGGAATGGGAGCAGGGGAAACCCTGGGCTGCTCTGCCATAGCAGGCAGTGGCCAAGGAAATGCGAATGGGAATGGGAACGGGAGTGGGAATGGGCAGTGCAATTGAAAGATCCCCCTTTCCTGGCATTTGGCTGCTGCAACGGCCTCCCACCCAGCACTGCTTGAGAAAACACCCTGGGAAAGGACAAATAGACAGGAAAGAAAGGAAGAAAGAGGCAGAACGAAAGAGCAAAAGAAATACACGTATATATATATCTCCAACTGTGTCCGCAGGAAGCAGAGAGAAACTGTTTTATTTGAATAACAAGCATCAATAATACATTGCTAAGGAACTGCAGATGACTGCAATTAAAAAAAAAAAAAGGCGTTACATTCCCTGAGCAAAGTCTAACCGATTCCTGACGGCTTCTGCGCCGGTGCTGGGGCCTCTCCCGCTGCGCAAGGAGCATCCCGAGGGGAGCCGAGCGCTTCCCGCGCCGCTCCCTGCACGCCCCCTCGTCCCCGCTGCGAGCCCGGGCAGGTAGGAGAGCCTGGAAGCGCCTCGTTAAAAATTAAAGCCTCGGAGAGGAAGAAATGAGTTGTGACGGGGAGGGATGGGGCTTGCGGCGCCTGCAAATCGCTGCGGGAAGGAGGCGCGAGCAGCGCAGCCGTCCCCGTAGCCCCTGCGGATGCCCCTGGCCGAGCTCCCGGGAGGCTCCTTGCAAGGTGGCTGAGGCCTCCCGGCCTCGTGTCGTATGTGCCGTGGTCCACGGGCACCGGCAGGCTCTGCGTTTGCACCGGTCGCCCTCATGCAGCCCCGTTCTACTCGCCGCCAGTCTTGGCACCCTGCGGGCTCTGCTCGCCGCAGCGCCGGGCCACAGGGCCAAGGTGCCCGGACCCAAAACCCAAGGATCTGCAAGGTGCTGGCACCCAAAACCCCAGATCTGCAAGGTGCCAGCAACAAAAACCCCATGTTCTGCAAAGTGCCGGCACCCAAAACCTCAGGTTCTGCAAGGTGCCAGCACCCAAAACACCTGATTCTGCAAGGTGCCGGCAACAAAAACCCCAGGTTCTGCGAAGTGCCAGGACCTAAACCCCCCGGTTCTACACAGTGCCAGGACCCAAAACCCCAGGTTTTGCAAGGTGCCAGGGTCCAAAATGTCACGTTCTGCAAGGTGCCGGCACCCAAAACCCTTGGTTCTGCAAGGACCGAAACCCCATGTTCTCCAAGGTGCCGTCACCCAAAACCCCACGTTCTGCACCCAAAACGCAGCCACCAAAGCGCAGCCAACGCTGCCCTGCTGATTGCCCAGACGCTGCTGGAGAGGCTCCCGCCGCAGCCCCGGCGCGGATGCGTCCCGGCCCCGGCATGTGCATGTGCCTCGAGCTCTGGTGACGGCAGCAACTTTTATTTCCCCCCGAGTGCTGAGCCAAGCGAGCAGCTACTCCGGGCTCTGACGTGCGCGCCCGCCCTTCATTTCCACTGACACCAATATGTTCTCTCCCTTCCCCGCTTGCTCCCAGCCCGTTTGCTGCATCCCCGCGCGCCTCGTGCATCCCTTTCCATAGGGCTCTGGCATGGAAACGCCTGCGAGAGGAAAAAAAAAAAAAACGGCATTTGTTTTGGGGAGGGAAGCGGAGCTTTTGCCGCTGTCCTCCGGGGATGCAAGCAGCAAAGCGGTGGGATCCCTCGGAGCTGCGCGGGGAGATGGGGAAGGACGCGTGTCCCCAGCCCTGGCCCTCGCTGAGTAATTTCCTTCCTCTTTTTCCTCTCTTTTCTTTTATTCTGCCCTCCTGCTTCCCATCTGCTCTGTCACGAGAAGCCCCAGCTCGAGCCCATCAACGCTTCCCTCCTTTGACAGCGGGATTGGGAACGCATTTTTACACCCAAATCCTAGCGCAAAGAGACAAGGAATTAATCCTGGGACCGGGATTATTTCCCGCGGTGGCTGCAGAGATCCTCGCTCAGGTTTCCAAGGAATCGAAGGCTTTTGCAGCCCGTTAGCGGCCGTCAAAGAGCCCGGACGAAACGCAGTCCCGGCCGCGAGCGCAATCCAGGCGCTGCCTTTAAAGGGAAACGGCTCCAGCGGGGACGGGGACGGAGCCGGCCGGGCCGCCACGATGACTAACGCGCTGCTCCCAGCCCGCCCTCGGCGCGCAGGCTGCAATGGGAAGCGCTCTCCGAAAGCAGAAGCTGGTTCCTTCCCTCTCGCTCCCACGCAGATTTTCCAGCGGCCGACGGAAACGCACCCATCTCTCATCATCTATTTTGTTTTTTTTTTCCCAGTTGCATCGGTCCGTTGTGCATCCCAAAACCCCAACCCTTGCAGGAGGGGGCGTCGCGTGCGGCATTGCCCCGCTGCGTCCGAGCGGGACACGCGCTTGGCTCGGCACGTGCCGGCGCCGGGACCCCGCGGGATGAGGACGCCGGGGGCACGTGCGGCGCCCGGCGCGTTGCAACCGTCGCCAGGCACCGCGCGACACAAACAACCCTCCGCTCCGGCCATTCCAGCGGCGCTGGGCACCGTTTTGCAAAGCAAAAGAGCAGCTGGAGAGAGGAAGGTTGATGCTGCAGCCGCCCGTGAGCCAAATCCGCATATAGGAATCCAGGACTTCGGATGCCGAGGTCCAAGTAATGCAGCAAAAGCAGCAGGCGCTCGAGCATTAATGCAAATCCATCTGGAAAAAGTCCCGTACCCCAGGATATGCCCAACTAGAGGCAAGTGGAGGCTCTCCCAGCGCTCCTTCCCCAAATCTGTTTCTCATTAGCAGTTGTCTTACCCCTGCAATTAGTTGACATCATTAGTCACCAGGATGATGTGTTTCCAGGAGGAGCAGCGGGGGGAATCGCTCCGCTCCTGTAACCCGAGGACAGGGAGGATCCGGATCCGGGATATTGCCCGGCCTCAGTTTCCCTGCAGGGTTTACCCGGCACGTGCAGCCCTTGGCCAAAGAGCTCAGTGCTTTGCAAGCTGCTATTTGCTCTCAAGGAAGTAAAAGTGCTTCTTGTGCCTCAGCCTTTAATTTTCCCCCAATCCGGACTCGCCAAGGAAATTCCCAACCCGCAGGTGGAAAAAAACCCTTGCGGCGCCCGCTGTTCCTGGGCCTTTTTCCAGGATCCGCTGTGGGTGTCCCTGGAGCAGGAGCTTCTTTAAGGTTTCTCTGAACAGGCCGGGTGAGGATGTTTAGGGAAAAATAAATAAATACATTAATAAATAAATAAAAACGAGTTAAGTGACAGAGGAGATGAGCCGCCTTCTGGGCTAATGGCTGGTAAAATTACATTAAAAAAAAAAAAAAAGTGGAACACAAACCCTTGAAGGTAGAAGAAGCTTGTAAACAGGCAGAGAAACTAGGACAACTTGGGAGAGGAGCAGCTGTTTGTTGCTGTTTGATAGGGGAAGCTCCAGTGACGCAGGTTGGGGACGGCCAGGCCAGGAGTTTGCAGCTCTCCTGGCGGCTCCAGGTCCAGGCCAAGCAGTGACCGTCACCCTGTGATGGACTCAGTGACAAGGACCTGCAGGACAGGTCTCTGTAGGAGCAGGTTTCTGCCCAAGAAAGCTCCGAGTTGGAGGTTTTGGCTTCTTGCCCCCTTGTGCGGGGTGATCTGTGCTCAGGGCCATGGTCCCCAGCACGTAGGGTTGGGGACACGGGGAGAAACCTCCTTGATGAGGAGCTTGATGAGAGCAAGTTGTGACTTATTGCAGTGACAGCTGGAACCGCCCTGTGCTTTGCCCCCGGGCGGTACTTACTGTGCTCAAAGAGGGCATTTCTTAACCCAAACTGCAGCAATTAAAGCTGCAAAGCTGAGGGCAAGAGGGCCATCAAGGAGGGTGACTCTGCATCCTGTCCCACCTCGGTGACTCATCCGCATTTACCTCCTTTTTCTTTTCTTCCCTTATCAGGGTGTCTTCAGGCCCGTCTTTATCTCCCCATCACCACTTCCAAGCAGCAGAAACTCCAGCCTCTCCCGTGCGTTTTGTCCCTGTTTTCTCCATGTGAAAACAGGGACGTGAGGAGTTGGGATGACTCCAGTGGATCCAGGGGGCAGAGGCCTTGGAAAAAGCTGCCCGCAGCACCCGGGCACCCCTGGGGCCCCGAGCACATACGGAGCGAGACGGATCCATCCAAAAGGCACCAAAAGGAAAGCAAGGAATAACGACAGGGCATAAGACAGATAGCAACGGGCAGAGTGATGGATGCAGAGGGACAGACGGACGGCCAGCAAGGGGGATGCATAAATACCCGATTAGGGCTGTAATGAAGAGGGACAAGGAGCTTGCAGGCACGTGGCCAATAGATGGGACATCGGTGACCTCGCAGCCACCGCGGCCGCTCCAGGTGCTGCTTCGATGTCCCCGCGAGGGACGCGCACGGCGCATCGCTTCCAATATCCGTCTGTTTTCCTGCCCTGCCATGGAGACAGCCGCCTTATATAAACCCTGCTAAGTAGGACGGCCTTTTATATCTCTCTCTGCCATCGCTCCGGGTGGCTCCGCGGGCACCGGGGCCCCGAGCAGCGCGGGCTGCGGGTTTGCCAGCCCGGGGCACGGCCGGCCGGGCTGCACGCGGTGGCACCCGGCGCGGGGACGTTGCATGAGCTGCGTCTGGCCCGGTGCCACTGCATGGAGATGCCCCTTGGTCCCCAGTGCACCCCACGGCTGCAGCATCCCGCTCGGCTGCAGCATCCCGGCGGGAGCGTGGGCATCTCCTCTCCCCTGCACCTCCCTTTCCTCCGGCGCTCTCCCATCCAAAGCGACGGCATTAATGAGTAAATTTTTGATGAACAGCCTATTAAATATTTGTGGCTGTTGCATGTCCTTTCAATTATTCAGCAGCAAACACAGGCGAGGAGGAGGCGGGCTCTGAGCAGCATCCTGGGCTGCTAAGGACATCGTCACCGCGCGTGGCCGAGGGATCCCGGTTGGTCCTTCCAGGATAAAACCATTCCCTGGCAAAAATCACTTCGGTTGCCACCAAGATCCTCCCCCGGTGGCAGAAGGACATTCCAAGCAGGAGCGGCTTGGCCTTGCCGGCATGGAAAACGCTGCTGTGTGAATGGTGACATCTTCATGCAACCTTAAACTCGCTGCCTGCTTTTTACACCCGGTTTTTCCGCCGTTCCCAGCGGACGGGCTCTGCCGGTGCCATTGGAAGCACTGCGCAACGCAACTCGCTAGCGGAGACGTTAGAGAGAATGAGTTTTCTTTTGGGGCAAAGCCAAGAAATACACGGGTCTGACTCGGCAGGGCACTGCTGCTTCCGAGAGGCTGGAATTGCAGCTCGTGGCAGGGGGAATAAATCAGGTCGCACCAGAGGACCCAGCGGCTCTGCTGGTTTCCCCATCGGACGAGCAAACCCTGAGCGCTGCTTGGGCCAAAATTGCATTTCTCAACATCATTATTTTGCACATGAGAAATGCATCAATCTGACCAGCTCAGCTCACCCGCTCTTGCCTGGTAGCCTGGGCGCGCTCCATCCAAGGGAATTTATTTGCCCATAGGATCCACCGCTTCCATTTAATTCCCACTGCATGCAACAGGGTCATGGATGGACACAGTGGCCCCAGCCCCGGGCTGCTTCCAGCTTCGTTTTGCTGCTGCAAACGCGGGATGTTGTGGCTGGGATCCTTGCAGGAGAGGGGCCAAGGACGCAGGTGCCACCCGGGCGCGCTCCGGCCGGCCGCGTTGCGCTCCCTGCTCCGTAATCAGGCAGCCCGGGAACACGCGTGGGGGAAGCGGCCAAGAGGCGTAACCTCCCCGCTGAGCCGCTGCCAGCGGAGGAGCTGCAATTAAAACAAGATGATTAATTGCAAACAGAGAGCGGCTATAAAACTTCCCAGTATTAGGAGCGAGCCTTGGATCTGCCAGCGCAGGCTCCTTTGCGGCAGGGTCCAGAACATGGGTGCCAGCTTTGCTGATGGCAGGAGGGTCCCCAGGTGCCCCCAAAGGGCCGAATTCCCCATCTGGAGGGGGATGATAGGGCTGCAGAGTTGCCCTTGGGCCAGGAGGGAGGATGCTCGTGGCCGCAGGCCCTTGACCGTGGTACCCGCAGTGTCACCGTCTGCCCCTTCGTAGGGGGCAAACACCCATATCCGAGTTGTTCTTGCAGCTGTGGGTGCTTTGGGTTGGGATGTGTCATTAGGGAAGGATTTGGGGTGCTCCCTGCACTGAGCATCCCTTGGCAGCTCCCCTAAAGAGCACCCAGCGATGACACCCCAGTGCCACCTGCCCTCGCTCCCACCAGCCAGGGAGATACTGCAAATAAATGCCCACAAATTACCCAGCAAAGCGCCCTCCGTGCAACCGGATTGCCCACAGCCTCATGGCAAGGGGAAGAGCATCCTCCCTTCCTGCAGCATCGTCGCTCCGGAGCGCGTGGGAGGATCCATGGGGCCGGCACGGAGGCGCCCGGCCGCGCTCCAGCGCGCAGCCAGGTACCCTTGGAAAGGAAAAACCCAGGGGATTAGCGGGGCGCTTCCATTTCCATGACAACCCGCAAACACTTCGCAGCGGAGAGGCCGGATCCTGCTTCTGCTGGAAGGAAAAAAGGAGGAAAATCCCCCCCTTGCCAACCCAGAGCCTTCCTGTGTATCCTGCTCTGCTCAGCAGCACCTGGGAGCTGGGCGGGATGCGGGAACATCCTTGCTGGCACCTGCCGGGATGATTCACGTCGCCAGCCGAAGGGATGGCAAGTGCAATCGGTTGGGTTTAGTCCCACTGCATTGCTACGGCAGGAAGAAAAATCCATTTCCAACTCTTCGTTATTAGTAAAGAGAGAAAGAAAAATAACCCTTAAAATGGTGATGCCGACCTTGGCGCGGGGTGCGAGTGGGGAGTCAGCACCAGCTGGGGTAAATGGGATTTCTGGATGCATCTCAAGTCATTAACTCCTCCCAGGCAGTCATTAATCCGCAGGAAATGCCCCGTGCCTTGGATCATTGCTGCCTAATTAATACAAGCTCCCGTCCCCGGGCCAAATCCTGAAGTCACTTGGCGCTTCCCTGCAACCGGAGCCCAGTGGGACCTGCTGTCCCCACTGAGATGGGTGCAGCAAACGCCTCATTTTCCCCTTTTTTTTCCCTAAAACGGCTCTCATGCAATTAGTTTTGTGGCCCTTAACTTATCAGAGATTGAGAATGCGACACCACCCTGCTCTCTCCTGCCATCCTCTTTCCACCATCCCTCTTCTTAAAGCCCCATAAAGCCCCATTCATCACAGTAATGAGTTTTATTTCCCAGCACAGCAGGTGATTTATGGACCTTTTTCCCGATTTACGGACCTTTTTCCCCCAAACCGCTCGTGCCCCTGGCTGGAGGGTTGAGGGGTGCTGGGATATTGGGATGAGGTGGGAATCTCAGCTGGGATTTGCCTCTTTCCCAGCTCCGTGTTGGCAGTTGGTGGTTTCCAAAAGAAGTGAGTGGTTTTGGGGAGCATCCTTGCAATCCCTTAAAATACTGGACCCTTCCCGGCATCACCAGGCTGCACTTTGGGGCTGCCCATGGATTTCTTTCTTTGCCTGAGTTTATTCGCCTGCATCTTATTTCCTTCTGTTTCTCTAAAGCTACGGCTCAAAGGCAGGAGTTGCGAAAAATAAATAAATAAGAGAGAAAGAAAAGTCGGTTTATAAATAGTTTACTCCAAATGCTGCTTTCCAGAAACCATAGGGAGCTGCTTGTAGTGAGTGCACAGCCCCAGGGAGGCCGTGGGGACAGGGAATTCTGCAGTGGGACTAATGGGAGCACTCGGGATGCATCATTTGTGGAAGCGGGACCAGCGCGCGGTCCATGGGAGAACCCAGAGCGGAGATTTTGGGAATAACCTGCTGCTTGCAGGACCCTGGGGGCAGGTAGAGGCATCGCGCTCCGTGCTGGGCTCTCCACGGGGACCGTTTTCCTCCTGATTTCTTTCCTCTTGCTCAAATTTACCACATTCCTGCACCATTCTCCATCCCACCCTTGTTGTACCACTCGCCCCTCTGTCTCGGACCCACTCCAGGGGCCTTCTGCCCAACCTGTGCTCCCTAAACCTGCCAGTTTGTTCCCAAATAGAAGGACGCGGGGGGAAGACGGCGCCGGTTTTTGCTGGGTGTTTCCTTTTATTTATTTTTTTTCCATCCCTCCTTGCTCTTTCTGTTCCTGCTCGGGATGGAAAGTTTTACTTCAGCTCGTTCTTGTGACTGGAAAATGCACCGACAGCACAACAAGGGGGTTGTTTCTCCTGCCTTCGCCCATTCCCGCTTTCCTAACGGATGCTCCGGCCCTTTCCTGGATGCAAGGGCTGCTCCGGACCCCCTTGCAGCAGGGAAGAGATTTTCCTCCCTCCTTGGGGTCCTTTTTGACCTGGAAAAGGGAAATTTAGGGCACGTTTTGAGCCCCAGGAGACCTGCAAGCAACCCAGCCGCATCCCCCATCGAGGTCCTGGGGATACCAGAAAAGGAACAGGTTTTTGCAGTGCTTTCTCACCCCACCTGCCGTGCCAGGGTTATCCCCATGGATAAGCCGTATTTCCAAGGCTCCTCTCCACCCTCGGAGCGCCTGTTTTAGAACAGTGTTAACGTGTTGAGAGAAAGAAAATCACATTCAGCTCGTTCCATCCAAAGGGAGGAAAAGCAAGAGGAAACTCCAGCTTCTGTCCGCAGCACGTGTGCTTTTACTTGCCTTATTTTTTGGGAATCGATATTATGGCAAAGCACCCATGAAAAATCCATGTTTTTTCATTGCTAACTGAGTTCCCCATGGCCGTATCCCACCTGGAAGCAAAGTCCCTATTGCAAAGTGCTTCGGCATCACTGATATTCTGGATAGAAGGTGAAGGATATGTCAATATCCTGCAAAAATTGTGGGAGGCATCCATGGAGGTGGGCAGATATTCCTGGGAAAAGGGCTTTGACCCAGCAGCTGTGGTCTTTTTCCTGCCTTTGGGAAGCGATAGACTCCTTTAGGGGCCGCAAGACTCCCAGTGTTGGGAGCAAACACCTTCTCCCTGGGAAAATCAAAAACTAGGGCAAAATTATGCAGTTCCTTAATATTTAGGGAATGGAGGAGAGTGCAAGGTCTAGGGAGATGGCAGCTTAATAAACCGAATAAATCTCCCGTTTGCAAATTTTGTTCCATGCTGCATTTTAATGAATTTTCCCAGCTTAACCATCCTGGAACAGGAATAAAAAGCATCCAAGGGGAAAAAAAACGTAAAAAGGCTATGGAAATCCAAGTCCCGAGCGGGACTGAGTTAATCACAGTGCATCACCAGGAGCCTCCCTAACCATCCGAGAGCATTTCAGCCTCCTTTCAGAGCAAGATCCTGCCATAAATTTACTTACATTTCAGGATAAAAAGTAATTTGGAGCTGAGAAATGGATTAGGTCTGCCGAGACAGCGTTCCGATAGGGTCGTTTGGCAATTTGAAAAGCTATTTTTCCCCCCAAATCCACGCTGAAATAGAAATCGGTTGAAACCAATGCTTCCCCCTAAGCACGCCGGGTTTCAATAAACCCCCATTTCCAAGGGAAAACGTTTAATCTAAAAATTACCCATTTTGCTCAGGCTGCTTGAGGTCTCCTGAATGCAGTTAGACGGGAGCAAGAGCCAAGCGATTCCCTGGAAGCCGCTTGAGCCCCAGCTCAGCATGGGGCTGCTCTGCCTTATTGGAGCTGCCGCTGAATGCATCACATGTATTTTATATATTTATATAGGTACACACAGACATATGGATATATAAAGCATTTGCAGAGCCACACTGCTCTGCCGGGGCTTTATTTACAGAAAAATCCCATAGGTTTTCCCCTGGGCAAGCTCTGGGCATCCCTAAATACCCCCAGTGTGGAGGGACTCTCAAGAGCGCCTATGAAACCCGATGAGAGCAGCGCCGAGCCACAGATCAATGAAACCAGAATTAAATATCGATTTTTGCATTTTTTCCCCTTCTCTGGGCAGCTATTTTAATGCACTTGGCATTCCCCTCCCTCCTGGGAATTCTGGCTCTCTCCAAGGCAATCCGCGAGGACGGACGGGGCAGGAATTCCCCCTCTCGCTGCTCCCGGTCTCTAATTCCCTGCTGGATTTATTCCCACCTCGCAGCGCCCCCAAAGCCATGAGTCACCGCCAGGCTCGTGCACAACGGTGGGAAAACGCTTTAATTGCAGCGATGGTGCCACGGGAATGCCACACGGCAGCACCAGGAGCTGGGGAAGCCGATTGGAAATCGCACCCCCGTGCACATCCATGGAGCGCACGCGGCCTCCAAACCCCATGGATGCCCTTCCCGAGGTTTCTCCCTCTGGAGAGCAGCATCAGTGTGTGCTAGAGGCACCACTTGACCATGGAAATACCCTAATTTTGGCTTAAAATGCCCCAAAATTGGCTTAAAACGCCCGGTCGTTGGTGGCGCAGTGTGCACGGGGCAGGCGGCATCGATCCGCACCGGCAGCAGTAATTCCCAGCGCATCCATCGACGGATGCGAGGCCACGTGAGCCACCCCCGGCACCCGCCAGGCCTAATTAACCCCTTAGCCGAGCTACCTAATGACCTTCCGCTTGGGAATTCTTCCCCGGCTGCAGCCCTGTCCGTGTGCACTGCGTCAGCATCCGTCTGTCCCCGGCCACCACGTTTGGGTTCAGGGTCAGCAGAGAGCAGAGCCCTTTTAGGCTCCGCTTCTCCATCCCTTGTATTTTGAGGAATTTTGGAGCTGGAGGGAAGCCCACGTGCGTGGAGGCGGCAGCTCCCTGCTCCTCACCTGGGCACCAGCCGGCAGTGCCCAGGGAAGCGCTTGGAAGGTGGAGCTCATCCCGCTGGGATTCGCCTGCACCGGGAAGGACGGCGCAAGGATGGCGGGGAGCGGCGGCGGCGCCGCGCGAGCGCTCCGGTCGGGATGTGCAGCGCTTCCTAATGCGCCCGCGAGGCTGCCCGGCTCCGTGCAGCCGATGCTTAGAGAGGCAGCCCACGGCTCGCTGCAGCAAAGCGGCGTCACCCGCCGCGCGGCGCCCGGCCACGCGTGTCCCCCGGCGTCCTCGGGGTGCAGGGACCCGGCACCCCGTTCCCGTGGCCCTTCTGCCCCACCACGGGGCAAATCCAGCCCGGGAATCCCACCCACGTCTTGGGAATCCCCAGAAAAGGGACCAAGGGGCGGCTCTGGCTTGGAGCAGGATGGCAGCAGCCCCCAAGTCCCTTACAAACCCCATGTCCTTTGCCTCACCCCCATGTCCCCATGTCCTTTCCCTCCAAGGACAAGGGCAAAAAAAACCTCCAGGTGCCAGGATGCAATTACACAGACTGGAATTTGGGGTAATTTTACCCCTTTTGCTGCAATGTGCCCGGGGGGAGCCTTTCTACAGCCCCATCAAGCAGCCCCATCAGCGCCTGAACGCCCATCCCTTCCCCGCCGCCTTCCCGCTCCGACACGTCGTTCTCTGATCATAAATTAGCAATACTCGTGTGCTCGCTCAGAGCTTTTTCTCTCTTCCCCCTCTCCAGGTTTTCCGCATCCTACAGAGACGGAAGATCCAGGCTCCGGCTGCTTATTTTAAAAGGCGGCGATCAATCAGGGCTGGGAGCGGGGTGGCCGGCGCGCCGACGCACCAGCTGCTGCCGCCCGCGTCCCCCCCGGGACCCTCTGCTCCGGGGAGCAACAAGTGGCCTGATCCCCATGGGAAAAACGATTGGAATCACCTGGAAAAGCCAAGGATGGGAGCAGGATGGGGGGAAGGCCTAAGGCCACGGTGATGGGCTCCCAGCCCAGCTTGGCGCTGTCTCGCTCCGGAGCGCCAATAAAGATCCACTCATTGCAGGGCTCCAGGGACCAGCTGCAAGGAGCAGGATGGGGTTTTATGGATTATTTATATCTTAAATAACTAAGTCTTGGTTATGGGGGATATAAAAAGGGCAGGGGAAACTGTGTTTCCTCATTTCTCACTGTTTATCCCGGGATAACGCACCATCCGTGCTGCCCGTGCAGCTCCAACCTAGAGAATTCCAGTGTTTCTGCAACCTTCAGAGAGCCAGGACGCTGAGAAGCAGCACGGGCTATGCCAGGTGGCCAGGATTAATTAGGCTTATTAGTATTAGGGTCATGTACCCCACAGCGGCCCAAAGGGGCCATCGGGATTGCTCCATGTGGTGCAAAAACAGGTGGAAAAGGAGCCATTGGGATGAACATAGCCCGGGACAGGGACAGGGACAGGTTGGGTCCTGCCCTGACGCGGGGTGATGGGCGCTCGGGAGCTGCACACGCAGCGCCCAGCGGTGCCTCGAGCCAGCCCGTGCAGCACTATAAATAACGCCGTTATCATCCGTGTTGTGCACGGAGCAAGTCCCAGCAGCATTTAAGGGTGATTTCTAGCCCGGCGGAGACCAGGATCTCGGCACCATCCACATTCCAGCAGCCTTTTTTCCATCCTCCGTCGGTTCTGCGTGCGGCCAGCAAATACCCTGGGCACAAGAGCTAGGGCAGCACCTGTGTTGGGATAAGGGAAATCCCTGGATAACAGGGAGGAGCAGCAGCCCCGGGCAAGGGAAGAGGCTCCTTTCCTCCCCGCTCCCGGCTTTGGTGCCTGCTGGGATGCAGGAGCAGGGGGCCCATATGGAGACGGGCGTCCCGGAGAGCAGCAAGATGCCGAGCTGGCGCGAGCCGGGGCGCTCGCTGCGCCGCCGGCCGCCGGAGCCAAGGAATCAATATGTGCAAATCCAGCCCGGGCGGGAAGGTGACCTTGAGCGGCCGAGACAGCGAGGAGGAGGAGGAGGAGGACGAGGAGGAGGAGGACGAGGAGGAGGAGGAGGAGGAGAAGGAGGAGGACGAGGAGGACGAGGAGAGCTGCATGCATTAGCCAGGGAGGAGGTTCCTGCACGGGCTGGGAGGAGGCAGAGGGATGAGCAGGGCATTGGGGACAGGGGAGGCACAAAGGGGTGGCAAGGGGGGAGCCAAGTACTTGGCTCCGTGGTGGCCCTGGCCAGGGAGGCTGCAGCTGCAAGCGGATCTGCAGCTCCTGGGCTTGTTCCCCCAGGCTGGTGGCCCTGGGGTGGCTGCTGCTTTGCAAACCCTCCCAGGTTGGGGCATTTGCACAAGTTCGGCCAAGGAGGGGGCACCAGGACACGCCACAGGGCACCGCAATGTCCCCAGAGCGGGGAGGGAGCAGGCACAGCGCAGTCATCCGCATCCCGTCCCTCTTTCTCATGGATGCAGGAGGGACCAGAAAGCAGGGAATTAAACCGGCTGCAGCACAAGCAGCTGCTTCCCTCAGGGACACCCCGTGCTGTTCCCGCTCTTTCCCCCATGATCCAAGCCCTTTTCCTCCCGCAGTTTCCTTTAATCCCTCCCAACAAGCAGGGAGCACCTGCACGGAGCTTCCCGGCACCTGCGCCCACGGAGGGAGAATCCAGCAGCTGGGAGAGTCCGGAGCCGGGGTCCGGCATTGCCAGATGCTCCGTCTTGCCATCTAGCGGGATGAAGGCGAAGGACGGGGAAGCGCAGGAAAACTGGCCGGCTCCCTGGCCGGACGGCTCAATCTCATCCCTCAGGAGCAGGTGAGATCCTGAGGGATCATTGGAAGGATGGATAGTGGAGAAGGGGAGAGGGAGGGAGAAATGCGGGAGGACAGAGGCAGGCAACAGGGAGATAGCGCTGTTCCAAGGATGGCATAACAACAAGGCCAATAAATCCTGAAAGGAAAGACTGGAATGGGGAAAAATTGCTTTTTCCATTGACTGTGGGGTGAGTGGAGCGGAGCAGCCCCGCTCCGGGCATTGCACAAACAAAATGCACACGGGATGCAGCTCCAGCCCGGCCCTGCACGCGCCTTGCGAGTTCCCCCTCGTGCTGCCGGGGCCGGGGCCGCGTGTCCCCAGCGCGGGGCGGCACG
>JAWLRI010000365.1:172356-210758 GCA_034781795.1 Crypturellus tataupa | reverse complement strand
GAAACTGCCACTGTCCCCAGGAAGCCCCCCTGACCGAGTCCCCCCCCTTGCAAAGCGTCACCGTCCCCGGTCACCCCCAGCCCCAGCCAGGCGGCCCCCTGCCCGCGCGGAGCCAAGGGCCACCACTAATCCCTGCTAAGCCCCTCATTAGCGAGCGCTGCGGGGAGGGGAGGTGACAGGGCAGCCCCGCGGGGGGCGGCAGGAGACCCCCCCCCCCAGCAGGAGGACAGACGTCAGCGTGGCCGGACGGACGGACGACCTTCACAACGCGACTGCTGCAGCGGAGAAGGAGCCGGTGCCCGTGCCGGTGCCAGCTCCGTCCCCATGTGTCCCCCAGCGCAAACCCTTGGGGAGCCCCATTGCTGCGGGGTCAGTGACACCTTTGCTGGGGGGGGTCCCCAACTGCCCAGGGGCTTCATTCCAGCTGCAGTTTCTCCCCCAGCAGTGATTTATGGCGCTGCAAAGCGCAGCGACCCCAGCCCACAGCGCCCAAATCCCACAGGGGACAAAGGGCACCCTTGGGACCACGTGGTCCATGCACCCATCCCGAAACCCGGAGATTCCCTTGCGCGAGGGCACCCTTGGGAGCACAGATCCACGCACCCATCCCAAAACCTGGAGATTTCCTTATGGAGGGCACCCTTGGGAGCACAGCTCCATGCACCCATCTCAAAACCTGGAGATTCCCTTGCATGAGGGCACCCGTGGAGCACAGCTCCATGCACCCATCCCAAAACCCTGAGATTCCCTCATGTAAGGGCACCCTTGGGAGCACAGCTCCATGCACGCATCCCAAAACCCTGAGATTCCCTTGTGCAAGGGCACCCTTGGGAGCACAGATCCACACACCCATCCCGAAACCCAGAGATTCCCTTGCGCGAGTCGCCCGTGCCCGCTCAGAGCATCCCGCCAGGAACGTGCCCGCTCAGAGCATCCCGCCGGGAACGTGCCCGCGGCAGCGCACGGATCCCACGTGTTCGCACCCGCGCCCACGGCCGCCCGCTCCGCCGGTGACTCACGCGGGGACGGAGCCTTGGGGGCGGCAGGAGGGACACGGCCGCCTCCGCCCGCTCCGTTTGCTCAAAATCCCCCGGGCACCGGCCAGGCTCCCGCCAAGGCCACCGGCATCGTCCCCCCGGTGCCCCCAATAGCTCCCGCGAGGATGAGGACGGGCCCCGGCGGAGGAAGGCGGTGAGAGGCGGCAGAGAAGCAGCTCTGAGCTCGGCTCCGCGTCCCTTTTGAGTCACTTTATTTTCCCCGCTGCAGAGAGGAGGAGTGAAAATACCATTAAGTTGCCATCAGGCAGGAGCTACGTGGGTCTCTAGATGTATCTGTACAGTCTACCAGTATATATACACATTATATATAAATATATACATAGGAGCGCCGGGTTTAAGGCTGAAACCTGTCGAACCCAATCGAGCCGCGGGAGGAAGAGCTGCAGAAAGGGACTTGGCCCCAAACTGCCACCCTCGTCTTGGCACGAGGAATGACGGATCCCCAGGGGAGGGGGCAGCGCGGGCGCTTCCCGCGGGATCCGGGCAGGTTCCCACAGCCGCCGCCATCCCCCGGATTCCGGCCACGCTTATCCCACCAGGCTCCAGTTTGGTGGCTGAACACAAAGGAGGCAGCTGCTCCTTTAATTGCTTTAATGCTTAGTGCAGGTGGATTTATTTCTCTCTTTTTTTTTTTCCTCCCTTTTTTCTCCCTCTAATGCTCAGCTTTTAATCTAAATCCTAAGAATCAGGAAGAAAAAAAACAAAATAATCCCCCCTAAACCCGGACGCCCTATATATGCAGGTACAGCTATCAAAGAGGGAAGCGATATATGCGGAAAGGGGGAGGAGAGGGAATAAAAATAAGCTTTTCCAAGGAAGGAAGATTTACTCTTCCTTTTTCTTCATTTTCTCCAAACAAAGTCAAACTCGGACGTACGTGCTCGCTCCAAGGAAGTAACCGGGAGGGAAACTTTGGGAATGGAGGGATAAGGAGAGAGGGGCTGTGAGATTTCCTGGCATAATCCGGCCCCGGATTTGCACCCGCCGCCTCGTTGAGCATCCGGCACCGAAGTGCGAGGGTCAGATCCGTGCTGGCATCGGGGCCTGCCCGCTGCCGCGGGGCTCTCGCATGGAGCCGGGAGCTGCGGATGGGACACGGAGCGGCCGGGAGGGGACGGATGCAGGAGCAGAGCCAGACCCAGCCCATGGAGTCGGTGGTGGGAGGAAAACCGGGACTGGGAGCAGGCAGGAGGGGAATTGCTCTGGGAAAAGTGGGATGCGCTCTCCCTGTGCAGCAATGCCGGCTCCACCTGCAGAAACCAGAGGTTTTTCCCCCACCAATATCCAATAATTCCAATATCCAATAATTGAGGAGCGACCCCAGGGGAACGTCCCTTCCGAGGGACCCGCGGGAGGAGCCGGCAGGACCCCGGGACACGGCGCTGGCCACGAGGTGTCGTCGCGGGCCCTGCCGAGCGGCACCTGGTCCCGTCGCCCCGGGACGGCCCTGCTGCTCCTCATCCCTGGGGACACCAGGGCCTCTTGGAGCACGGAGACACCCCGAGTCCCGCAGCGAGGCCGGAGGGGCCGAGCGACCCTCCGGCTTTGGGACCCCCTTGTCCCCCCCAGCTCGGGGCAAGGGGAGGCTGTTCCCGGCTCCCTGCACCATGGACAAGCTGCCCCCAGGCAGATCCAGCTCCGATTAAGTTTTCCTAGTTTGCATCCATGCTGGGCATGGGCGTACAGCTCCCTCATCCGCTCCATCATCGGGAGCTTCCAGAGAGGACAAATGAACCCCCAAGTCCCCCAAACCTCTTCCCCAGGTGGAAGGGGAAAGCCGGCCCCAGCTCCAGCCATGGCACGGGACATGGCAAGGAATGAGGATTCCCAGCGGGATACCAGGCTGGCACCCATCCCACGCTGCCCAGGTACCCGCCCTGGCCCGGGATGCTGCCAAGGCCACCAGGGAGAAGGGAGGAAAACGCAAAACGGAAGGAAAAGCGGGATGGGAAGAGGGAAGCAAAGAGGGTCCCAAGTGCCGAACGCCGACAGGGCTCGAGTGTCTGTGCAAAGCCGAGTCCCGGGAGAGGCGCGGGGCTAGAAGACCACGGACTGCAGCAGGCGGAAGCACATCATGAGGTCCAGCGGGATGGGCGGCTTCAGGAGGTTCCCGTCGAGCCGCAGGTAGCGGAGCCGGGGGACGCTGTCCAGGTCCGAGGGCGAGAAGTCCTGGATGGACACGAGGGACGTGGGGCAGATCTGCGTCCCGTTGATCTCTGCAGGGAGGAGAGGAAAAGCAGGAGGTTGGGAGGGGACATTAACTCCTAAAGAGCTCGACTTAACCCCATGAGCTCGACTTAACCCCTCGCGCTCTAATCCGCCTGCTGCCAGGAGCCAGGATGCAGCCCAGGGCCCCAGCGAGAGGCGAATGCTGCTTTGGTTCTGACTTAAAATCATGTTCAGCCAAAGCAAGATGAGGAATGTGTTATCGTTAGAGAGAGAAATGGGAGGATTCCAAATGCAAAATCAGCCCAGCCACCTCTAAGCCTTCAAAAAAGCATCACCAAAACACGCCGCAGTGTTGTTAAGCTGAAGATAACCTTAATAATCACTCATTTGGCTTGTTGTGTGTCACCGAGTTTCCACGCATTTCTCCCCATCACCAGGCCCGTTTGCAGAAAATAATCCTAGGGACTGTTATGTTAGCACCCAGCTCCGGGAATTGAAACCTTATAAAAAAATAGGTGCAAAAAGATACCAGACAGCTGGGGAAAAAACACAAAAAAACACAGAGCTGGGACAGAATTCGGGTCTCTCCGTGGAAAAATCGAAGCAGGACCTTGTTATGGGTATATATGTTCCCTGAAGTCAGCTGCAGTCACAACCATAATCCCTGGATCCCTCTAGGCTGCAGCTGGGTATTCAAATAAAATGCAGAATAACTCGCATTTCATCCCTAGGTCATCACTTGCTCATGAACCCGCTGCAGCTGCTTCCATCAGACAAGGAATTTGGCCGTTCTGGTCATTTTTTCCCCTGGCATCCTCAAACATCTGGCACCAAGGAGAAGGTTTCTCCCTCTCCCAGCTAACGCCGCAGCCGGGGACAGTGCCCAGGAGCCAGCTTGTTTGTACTGCAATTTTAGGGCTGCTTTTCAAGCATCGAATACTTTTGCATGTAACATCATTGCAGAAATAAATACGACGGGCACCGGCAGCCCCTGTGTTGTGTCACTCATTGCTGGGCTCAGTGACCTGCCTGGTGACAGCCTCGGGGGCCACCACCACCTTGGCTGGTCCCAAAAACCCCACTGCAACCAAAAATGAACCCGCTGCGCACGCCGCTCCGAAGGGTTTTGGCAGGAGCGCTGCATTCCCGCTCCCTGCGGATCCGCTCGCCGAGGACAGCGGGTTGTGGGGCCTCTAATGTCACCGGAGCCGCTGGGAACAGGCCTCTCTCTCTCCCCTACATTACCCATATTTACACATTTCACAGGCCAGCACCTCTCCCGTGAAATTGCTGCACTTTGCCTGAAATAGTGTGAAATTGCCCCGATTGATTTGTCAAGGCAGCTTCCCCGGGAGCCCCGTTCTCCCGCTCCTTTGCCCAGCAAGGCTCAGCCCGCGAGCTGCGCCGCGTTATTTCGCACCATCCTGCCTGCGTACTTGGCATCTGCTCCCGAAATATGCGCACAGACTCTCCCTTTTGAATATACATATTCCAACATATATTCCCTCATCCTGCTGGGGAAGAAAAAGCTTTCGGAGGCAGATCGGCATGGAAAGGAATTGCAAAAACGGGGGGGAAAAGCTCTGGAGCAGCACGGGGAATTAAGCTCTGCTCTTCATGCCACTGAGTTATGGCCCTAATCCCTGCACCTCTGCACCCAGCCCTGTCCTCCCTCATTAATGGCGATTTTAAGGAAAGTTCAAATTCCAGAGGGTAAAAGATGCCGTTTTCCAATGGGACGCACGCCATCCCGCAGGATATCGGCTCGCCGCGGCCTCCCGCCCCGCTAACTCACTTTCGATGGAGTTGTTGTTCAGGTAGAGGTGCTCCAGCTTGGGGCTGATGAAGGGCACGTTGGTGAGTTTGTTGTGGGCCAGGTGCAGCACGAGCAGGTTCGTGAGGTTGAAGGAGTTCTTGGGCAGCCCCTTGTCGGAGATCTGGTTGTAGTTGAGCCGGATGAACGCCAGGTTGGGGAACTCCTTGAAGTAGTCGCTGGGGATGTCCTCAATGTTGTTCCTGTCCAGGAAGAGCTGGTGGATGGCACTGGGCACCCCCGGGGGCATCTTCCTCAGGATGTTGTGGGCCAGGTTGAGCTGCATGAGGTTCTTGAGTCCCTTGAAGGTGTTTTTGTTGAAGACCCCATCGCTGAGCTTGTTGTGGTGCAGGTCCAAGAGCACCAGGTTCTCCAGCTTGTTGAAGACGCCAGCGGGGATCTTGGAGATCTGGTTCCTGCTCAGACGCAGCTGCTCCAGGTTGGGCGGCAGGAAGGCGGGCACCTCCTTGAGCTGGTTCTTCTCCATGTAGAGGAAGATGAGGTTTTCCAGCTTCTCCAGGACCCGCCTGTCCACCTTCCGGATGCGGTTGTTGTCCAGGTTGACCCATTTGAGCCCGGTGGCGTTTCGGAAGGACTCCTCGGGGAGGTCGTCGATGAAGTTGTTCTGGAGGTAGAGGTAGTGGATGCGGGGCGGGATGACGGGCACCTTCCGCAGGTTGCGGCTGTCACAGTAGAGGGCAGAGGGGAAGTCCGGAGGGCAGTAGCATTCCCGGGGACAGTCCGGGAAGATGGAAGGGGGGCCCGGCGGGAGCGGCGGCGGCAGCTCCGTGGGCTCCACGGGCTCCACCGGCTCCGGCGGCGGCCGCGTGGGCTTCCGAGGAGGCTTCCTGCGCTGCCCGCTCACCTCCGACACCAGCACAAGGAAGAGCGGGAGAAGCAACCCGAGGGCCACCTTCATGGTCCAGGTATTTCCCTGAGGGAAGCAACAAGAAGAACTGGGTTAGGAGCAGCCCGATTTGGGTTCCACATCACCTCGCAGCTCCAAGAGACCAGAATTTACCCCCCACCTCAGCCTGGGGGATATTTTCTCTCCACCTGACAAGTTGGAAGCCACAAGACCCTTCACAAGGCGTTTTCTCGGCTGTCATGCACCCCGCGAGCTGCACTGCTGCTTGGTGACGCGGGTTTGGGGTAATTGCACTCGCTCGGCAAGAGGGAAGGGAGCTGCACGGAGGTCCCAGCCCTGCAAAGAGGCTGGGTGACAAATTTGGCACAGGAGGCAGGAAAGCAGAGAGCCAGACGGAGCGCAGAAATCCCCTCGCCAGCTGGGAAGTGAGCAAAAAAATGGGCCAGAAAGGATATTTCCCCGCTTCTCCTGCTAGAGCAGGCGGGCGGGAGCTGCGGTTTCCCTTCGGCTTTGACAGATGGTGTCACCGACGCGGCCACCTCCACCGCGGGGCCCGCGGCGGTGCCAGCGTCACCGGGCAGGGTCCTGCTGCCGCCGTGACCGCTCCCAGAAGGATGGGTCACCTCGGGAGCGCCGATGGATCAGGCTTAATTTTGCCGCTGAGCCAAAAATCAATGGTTTGGTGGCAAATTGGCTGAGCGGTGGTAGCAGGAGGCCAGCAGCAGTCAGCGGTGACAGGTAGTGAGGTGCTTTGGGGACTTGGCTTTAACGCAAGGCAGGACAGTCCCTGCCAGGTGCTGTGACAGCAGGGACGCTTGCACAGGGACTGCTGCGTCCCCTCCTGTCCCACTGCGTGATGACGGACTGGAATGACTATCCCAGGGGAGCGGTTGTGGGATCAGGAGAGCTCCCTGTTTGCTCCTGGCACTGCAAAGGGGGCTCTGAAGCAATCCTACCGCTCCTGAACACCAGCATAGCCGCTTCCCGAGCTCAAACGTGCCCCATATCCGTGCTCACGAGCAGTGCCCTTCCTTCTGCCACCTGGAAGGGCAGTGACATCCCAGAAAACCTCCCACTGGTGCCTTTCCATGGATGGAGCGGGAGGAATCCAGCTCATTGCAGCAGAGCACCCCGTGCAGAAGGGGCTTTGGATGCTGCCAGGGAGCAGTTGGAGGCAGGAGGGGCTCCGAGCTTCCCATGGAGGTGCCAGACGCCCGGGGCTCTTGCCAGGCTTCTTCCAGGGGGATTTGTCACCTGGAGCTGAGCTGGATGCACAGTTGGGCGGATGGAAGAGCTCAGAGATGGAGCTGGAGAAAGGATAAAGCGCAAGGAGGCAGGGAGGAGGCTGGGGAGTTCTGGGCGAGGATGGACGTCCTGGACTGAGCACCGGACTCTCCATCAGGACATGCAACGTGCAGATGCCCAGGGAGCTGCTTTGGCACTGGAGGAACCCAGGGAAGCAGGAATGGGCCTGGGGCAGCCCCGAGCAGCCCACCCTGGGATGCCACCCACCACGGTCCTCATCCCACCCTGGGGAAGCCTTGGGGACTCCCACCAGGACCCCAACTCCCTTTGCTCCCCATCCTCATGCTCCCAAGCCTTAAAGCAACCGGCTCCATGGGAAGAGACCCCGTCCTCTCTCCCCGGCCCAGCCTGCGACTTTCCTTTCCGTTCCGCTCTGCTCCCATCTGGCTCCATTTAACCCTCCCAGCCTCGCGCGCCTGCTGGTTTCAATCAGGGCTCTGGCATCTCGCAGGGGGAAGGGAGGATCAGGCGAGGAGCAGCGGGGAAGCGCGGAGCCCAAGCGCCGCCAGATATTCGGCTCTCACCAGTCCCCTTGGGGGCCGTACATGCGTGCTCCTGTGTTGCAAGAGGACGGATGAAACGGAGGGCAGCAGAGAACAGACAAATTCATGGCAAGGGGCCGGTCTACGTGCAGCTCCCCTCCCGGCCCCGCAGGACCCGCATTTCTCGCCCAGCCACGTCCCTCCCCGTGCACGTGTCTTGCCCCAAGCTGCTTCATCGGCCTCTGCTGCAAAAGACCCAGACCTGGATTTTAACATGGGCAAAGGCAGGGGACAGAGGGGGTCCCCAAGGTGGGAATTTGGCCCATTGCAGCTGGAGAAGGTGGTTGCAAAGCCAGGACACTGTCACATCGGCACGTGCCAAGGTCCGGGTGCTCACGGAGCGCTCGGTCCCCACGCGCGAGGCTTTAGCAACGCGGGTGTTTGGGCACCTGGGTTTGAACAGCAGCAGTTGCTGCGCCAGGAATCAAGGGTAAAAGCTGGCACCAATATGTGCCATTTGTCACTGCAAAAGGAGAGGGTCACGGAGCAGAAGCGAGACTTTCCACCCGCTGCCCGTCCCAATGGGGTCCCCACGGTGCTGCCACCAGCGTCACCCCATGTCGCTGCCTGGGGTGACCCCAGAAACAGCCCGTTCTGCAGCAGCATCCCCTTCTCAAACAGGCTGCAGGCAGCCCGGTATCCCAAACGGCGTCCTCGCACTGTCCCCACCGTGGGACTTTGTGTCCCAAGCCCGAGGCCACGGTGCTCCCGCATCCCCTCCGGCCCACTCGGGTGCTTGGAGCCAGCTCCCCTGCACACGCTGGTCCCTCCGCACTCTGCCCGTTCCTGCGTGCTTGGATTTACTGACACAAAGAGCAAGGAGCGAGTTTGAAGCACCAGCATCGGCGGGTGCAGCGGATGCGCTCCGCAAACGCCTCCTCCCGACCTTTCCCACCAGTCCCAAGCAGATGGAGCGGCGGAGATTCGGGAATTCCACTAGGAAACTGTGCAACTGGAATAAAGTTAAAGCATGAAGCAATGCATGTTTGAGGAAAGCGGCTGCTCGTGGAGCTGGAAAGGCCAAGCTCGTGGCCTGAAGCAGTTTAAATGCCCCAAGCTGCAGCCAACACATCCAGCTATGACCAAGGGTCAAAAATTGGGGGCAGTAGTTGTAAGATCCAGCCCCAAAAGACTACTGGAATCTGCTCTTTGAAACGTTTAGTTTTGCTACGTCTAGCCAACCCATAGCTCCGGGAACAAGGAATCCTTTCCAGAGCATTCCCCATCCCCCTGGAAGCTCCATGCTGCGCTGCTCCATAGTATTCCCGGATCCCGTCGCGGTGCAGGTTGCAGACACCCGTAGCAGCCCTGGGAACCAGCCCGGCGGCACAGAGAGAGGAATGCAACCTAAAATAACAAGCGGGAGCCAGCAAAGCTCCCTCGCTGGCCTCCCTCCACGTCCGACCACTGCAACAGCCCGGTAGTGTGTGCGCGACGGCCGGGTCGGATTGGCCGTTCCCAGAACAGGGGATCCTTTATCCAGGCGCCCTGGAGAGCCGGGCAGGGTGGAGAGGGGCCAAGCACGGTGCAAACGTGTCCTCCTGGGGAGCGGACGGGAGTCCCATGAGGATACATGCGAGGAGCGGGGAGGCAATGCACGGGGTTGGGAACAGCGTCTGCAAGCAGACGGGTTGCAAAAGGCTCCGCTTAACCGCTGCAACCCCCTTCCCGCCTGGAGGTCCCTCGGACGGCAGCCCCGGCAAGAAGAGCAACAAAGAGAAGTCTCTGCTCCCCTCCTAGGGCTGCCAATTCCCCCACACCCTCCTCCTGCTCCGTTGCTCAAAGCCTGGCCCCTTCCGCAGGGCTCCTCACCACACACGGAGCGAGAGGCTGGATGCAGAAAAAAGCAACTGGGGAAGAGCAAACGCTTCCAAAGCCGGCACAGCCCCGGGGCTGCCCACCCACATCCCCCAAGCGGACCCTGCTCGGCATTCCCGGGAGCGGGAAGCGGCTCTTGGATGCTTTATGGGCTGCCTCCCCTCCAGGCTCTCCCCCGGCTGCACTTTCATCTCCTCCCAGCTGGGAGCTCGCAGCCGCACACCCGGGATCCGGCTGCTCGTCCCGGCGGAGCGGGCGCTTCCCGGGAGCTCACGGGACGCCCCGGGCAGGCACCACATAAGGAAGGAGCCTGCGGTGTTCCCAGGCCCCCGCGTGTTTGCGCGGAGCTGCCAAGAGGATGGATTGTCCCTTTCCACAGCACGCGGGCGTCTCCGAGGAGCAAGGACAGGGAAGGGCTGGGAACTCCAGGCTCTTCCAGGCACCTGGAGCCTTTTCCCTGGTGAACATCCCCCTCCTGTTGTCCCTCCGGGCATCTCCCCCGTGTGCTGGGGAGCCACATCCAGGCGGTACCTGTGGGGCAGCTGGACCTGCTGTTCTGGGTATATAGAGGGGCAGGGGGGGACCCCCCACCTTGGCCATCTCTGCCCCCCAAAATCCCTGCAGAAACGCAGCCCAGGGCACAAAACCCCAACGCTGGGGCTCCCCGGGGTCCTGCCTATGAGGGCACCCACTCTCTTTGCAGCCTCTTCTCACGTTTTCCCTGCTGCTTCCCAAGGCAGGAGATGAGCAGGTCCAGGGAGGAACCCAGGAGTCCAAGCAGGGAGCAGGCTGAGCAGGGGGTGTCCCCAGAGCCCCCCAGGAAGCAGCATCCACAGCGCAGGAACCTGCAAGATCCTCCGTTCCCTTTGCAGCTCCAAACACCCCATCCACAGCCCCAGCCTGCAAGAAACCCCTCGGAGCAGGGAAACGGGAAGGAGAAAGACTCCAGCTGCTGGGGAAAAAAGAAGGAAAAGCAAAAAACTAACCCCAAGAGAGAGCAGGAAAGGAAGCAGCAGCCGCGGGCAGGACGGGGAAGGCAGGAGCATCGGGGAGCCGCTTACCTGGGCGCTCCGCTCCCTGCTCCGGCCCTTCCCGCTGCTGCGGCGGCTCCGCCACGAGCGCCGGGTTTTGTCCCACCCGCGGGGGGGACGCGACGGGGCCGGCGCGGAGACCGCGAAAACAAAACACGCAAAAAAATAAAAAATAAAATAAATAAAAAATAAACCCTTCTCGTTGCTGGCAGCCGAGGGCCCCGGGCGCCGAGCCCGGCTTCGCTGCAGCTCCAGCGGCCGCCCGCGAGCCGGGTTTAAAACGCGGAGCTAATTAATCATTTAAATAAGCCCGGCCCTCGCCCCGGCCCCTCTTGGAGCGGCTCCGGGCTCCGCGCCGCCGCCCGGCCCCCGGCCGCGGGTCCCCGCGTGCGACAAGGGGCGGGGAGGTGTCCCCAGCCCCGCTCCCCCCTCCACGCGGGTCGTGGGGCGCTTAGGGGACGGGGGGACCCCGCGGGCTGCAGCGCTTGGAGCCCTGCGGGGACGAGGACGCTGCTCGTCCCTTTGCAACGGGGTTGAGCTCCTGGCTGGGCAGGAGCCGGGAAGGGGCTTAATCCAGGGGGGTTGCAGCCTTCGTCATCCTGGATAGTTTTAGGGTCTGCAGGAAAACTATCAAAAAAGGTCAAACACCTCCCCAAGAGCCAAAAAAGCGTTTTTTAAAAAAAAAGTGATCCCCATTCCCACAGGAATCCCCATCACAGTGATCCCTGCTCCTAAGGGTATCCCCATCACTACAATCCCCATTCCCAAGACATCCCCATCACTACAATCCCCATTCCCAGAGGAATCCCCATCACAGTGATCCCTGCTCCTAAGGGTATCCCCATCACTACAATCCCCATTCCCAAGGACATCCCCATCACTGTGGTCCCCATTCCAAAAGGCATCCCTGTCACAGTGATCCCTGTTCCTAAGGGTATCCCCATCACTATGACCCCCATTCCCAAGACATCCCCATCACTACAATCCCCATTCCCACGGGCATTCCCGTCACCGTGGTCCCCATTCCCACCCTCATCCTGGAGCCAGCGGGGCACTGGGTGCTTCAAACTCATCAGGGAGCCTCTCACCAGGCAGGGAAGGGAAAGGAAGGAAAACACAGAGTATTCAGTGTTGTTTAAACAGCGTCTCGGGATGGAGATGTCTGTTTGCCAGCTGGAAAAGCCTCAGAATCAATAGGGAAAGAAAACGCTGTTTTCCAGCTGGGAGATTCACACTAATTGTTTTAAAATTGTCAAGATTCCCCACGCTGGCAGCTCCGTGCCCACAGCTTGATGTTTATTTTTCCTGCTCCTTGATAGTCACCCGCTGCCTGAAAAGGGAAGGGGAAACTGAGGCACGAGGGGCAGCTGCTTGCTCAGGGCTTGGCGAGGTCTCTTCTCCTCCAAACACCATCCCGGGTGCTGGAAGAGCCTGGAAAGCTCCTGAAAAAGCTCCTGCGAGTACAAACCCAGCCCCGAGCTAGGGCCGCCGCCGCTTGTTGAGTTTTCCTCCTGCAGGAATCCCTTTCAGTGTCCAAATTCCAAACGCACCTTCAAAGCCCTTCTGTGTTTGGAAGGAGCGAGCGGCTCCGCATGGGTCCGGGCACCGCACGTTGCCTCCATCCCTGCTCCGGAGCTGGAGCCCACCTGCATTTTTTGCATGGCACCTGCATTTTTTGCATTGCATTTTGCTTTTTTTGTGTCTTTTGCATTGCATTTTACTCCTTTTCCTGTCTTTTGCATTGCATTTTGCTTCTTTTTGTGTCTTTTGCATTGCATTTTTCTCCTTTTCCTGTCTTTTGCACTGCATTTTGCTCCCTTTCGTCTCTTTTGCATTGCATTTTACTCCTTTTCCTGTCTTTTGCATTGCATTTCGCTCCTTTTCGTCTCTTTTGCATTGCATTTCGCTCCTTCATGCCTTTTTTCCCCCTCATTTATATCAAGGGACAAGTGCGGGCAGGGGGAATGGGTGGGTGGCCAAAGCCTCTACCCTAGGGCATCGCCACCAGCTGCGGGGACAGCGCGGTCCGTGCCCGCCTCGTCCTGCAGCCTTTTGCAGCGGGAAGGCGGCTTTGGTCTGGCCGAGATAAGAAAGGAAATGTCTGAGTGCGAAAGCACCAGGAGCTGGAGCCAGCGCTGCAGGAACGGGCTGCATCGCACGGGGGGACAGAGGGACGGACACGGAACGGGTAAACACGGAGGACGCTGCCCACGCGAGTCACCTGGGGCAGGGATGTCATCCCCGTTATCCTTGCGGGAAACCTGCCTGGCCGCCCATCCATTAATCCCTGCAGCTCGGCCCGGGCCAGGCTCCGCAGCAAAAACAACAGAAAACGGGTTATTTTTTTATTCATTTGGCCGGAGGGGAATATATTATTTATACCAGCATCGCTGCACCGAGCCAAGCGGCCGCGCTCGGCGCTGCGCAGGCACCAGTAGCGCAAGGTGACGGAGCCCGGACGGACACTGGGCTCCAGGAAGGAGCGGCAGGAATGAGCCAAGAGGGAAACTATGCGGCTCGGCGGCGCACGGGTCCGGCAGCATCTGGGAACATCTGGAGGCAGATGCGCTCGGAGCGCGGCCCGCACGGGGGTCACAGCTGGGGGGCGGAGGGCGGAGGGGACACGTGGGGACAGGTCTTGGGGGGTCCCGTGTCCCCAAGCGCCCCGGAGCACCAGGAGGCCAAGGAGGAACAGAGGGAGGTGAGAGGAAGAGGAGGGAGAGGAAGGTCTGCCTTGCTTCCCTGCACTCCGTTCATCCCGAATATCCATCCGTCCTTCCCAGGCATGGTCTGGTCCTCTCCATCCATCCCTGTGCATCTCCCCCCTTTCCAAATTGGGGAGCAATTCCCCGCCCCGATGGCTGCTCCAGCTGGGGTGGCCCCAGGTGGCAGGTGACACTGGAAAGGACAAACTGGGTGAGAAAAGTGGCCGAGAAATCCCACGGTCCTCAACCCCAGCCAGGTGTTTGCAAGGGAAAAAGAGAGGAAAAACACGATATTAACTGGAGTTTGAGCTGGTTTGGTCGTTAAATGTCCGGGCAAATCTCCCCTGGAGAATGGTTTGGGTATTACGGCAACCAAACACATCCGCCGCCGCAGCCGGGGAACAATTAGGTAATGGAAAAAACGCGCGCGAAACGCTCCAGACTCATCCCAGCGTCAGGGCTCGCGCTGCCCGGGGCTCCGGCCCCGCGACGGATGCGAACGGAGAGCGGGAGAGCGGGAAAAGCCCCCGGGGAGGAGGACGGCGGGGAGGAAGGCTGGGGCTGCTTGTAAATGTCCCAGGAAAACTGAGGCAGGAGCAGAGCCGGCCGCCCTTCCCGGCATATCCTGCTCCGTGCTGGGCTCCGGGTTCCGTTCCCGCTTCCCGAGCCTTGGCATGGAGGGGCGGCCGCGCACGCCCTGGCGCAGCGCTCCCTTCCCGCACCCAAATCCACCCGCTGGCCTGACCCGCCGGGACCCGTCGGGAAGCGCCAGCTGGAAACCGGCTGGAAATCTTGGAAACTCAGAACCGGGACAACCCCCTGCCCGTGCCGGGACTGAGGGGAGGCGCAGGGGACCGTTCCCCACCGCTCATCCCGGCATCTCCCGCTCGTGCAGAGCCCCCGGTCCCTCCTCCCCCCTTTTTCTGGGCTGTTCTTGTGGCCGCTTTAAGTACAGGGAGGGATACAGAATTCATCAGCCCTCGCATTGCTCGGGAATTAAATCATCCGGCTCATTTCTCCCAGGGAGAGAAGAAGTCCAACCCCCCCCCACCGCCTTTTTTTTTTTTTTTTTCCCTTTTTTTCCCTTTTTCTACTTTTTTCCCCTCCGTGCCGGGCTGAGCAGCCCTGGGAAGCGCGTGTGCATCCGTAGGGTACGGGATGCCGGGACCATCCGCTTGTGCAGGAGGCAGTGATGTCCCATAGGGCTTCTTGTCCCTCTCGGTCCCTGTCCTGTCCCCGCTGGTCCCTGTCCCCGTTGCTGCGGGTGGCGGAGGGGACATTTGCCCTTGGCCGGCGCCAGGGCCGGGATCTTCCCAGGCTCCCCGGGCTCTCCAGGGAGCAGGGGCAGCCCCAAACCAAACACGTTATGAGGGATGAGGCTTTGAACAAGCAACGGGAAGCGATCCCAAAGCGCCATTCCCGGGATGGAGAGCGCCGGGAGAGGGTACGGCAGCAGGGAGAGCGGCCAGGGATGGTTGGAGCCGGAACAAGGGGGTGATTCAAGCAAGCGCCACGGCACAAAACGCCAAATCAGGCAGCAAATGCCCCGAATCGAGCGCTCTACGAGTGAGGGGACACATCAAGACGCTGCCCGGGCCCAAGCGGGACGGGGCAGTGCCCACGGATGCCACCACGGGCTTCCAAGCAGCCCTGCACATGGATCCACAGAGACGTCGCCACCAGGGTGCACGGGGACGGCCCCTCGCGCTGCCCGGGCTCCGTGGCCGCGCTGGTTTTGCAATGGAAACACCTGAGCCGCGGTCGGTCCTCCCAGGCCGCTCTTGGCTCCGGCCGCGTCCTCGCCGCCTTCCTTCCTCCCAGTATTTTTCCTCTCTGTCGCCGGAGCCAGCAGCCCGTTTGCCCGATCGGCACCGGCTGCACCGGGACCCCGGCGGCTCCCCAGGCTCCAAACCCACGGGCAGCCCTGGAGAAGGCGATGGGGACACCACGATTTGGGGCTGATGTAGTGGAACCAGCAGCCACCCAAGCCCTGGAGGGAATCGTCCCCATCAATATTTTCCTCCTGTCCAGAGGGAAGTTGCATGGAGGAGCTCGTAGGATGCCGGATCCGAAGGCTCCTCGGTGCGGCTCTCCCGTGCTGCTCGGCCGGGATGCCGGGCGGCCAACAGGCCTCTGCGGAGCCCCAGGGATATTGGGCTAAATCTCCAACTATTACAGCTATAAATTGAGCTCGTTTCTCCAGCTGCTGCCAGCGGCTTTGACCTAATCCCCCTCCAGGCAGCCCCTGCGCTCGCCCTGGCGCCCGCGCGTCCCCTTCGGCGCTGCCTCCCCGAGCGCCTCTCCGGGAATAACGATCCCGTGGGAAAGACTCCCCGTCGTCCCTGAGGTCCTCGGGGAGCCGGGTTTGCGCAGGGAAGGGTTAACTCTGCCTCCCGCAGCCGCGCCGCTGGGGAGAGACCTCGGAGGCAGCATCGGGTTTCCCAAAGCATTCCCAGAGCCGGGGCCGTATCCGCACGGCCCCCTCCCCTCCCTGCACTTTCCTGCCCCGCTCCAGGCCTTATCCAACCCGGCATCACCCCGGGGCTTGGTGGATCCAGGGATCATCCCGCGTGGAGCAGCATCCCTGCAGCTCCGCTGCCTCCTGATGCTGCCTCCCAGGTTTCCCAGTTTAGCAGCCAGGTTCTGCTTTAACCCCCCGACACCAGCTCCATCCTCCAGGAATTTGGTTTGTTTTCCTATCATTCTGGAGTGGAAAAATAACAAGGAGGGGGGACCGTGGGCTGTGCGGTGCGGATGGGATCGATCCGGCCTTGGCTCCGGCTGCTCCGCTGGCAGCTCCGCTCGGCTCCTCCTCGGCGCCTGCGTGAAACCGCTCCAGCCCCGGCAGAAACCTCGGGAGAAACTGCAGGAACGCTGACGGGAGAAGGGGAGGAGAGGAAGCAGCAAATCCATCACGTTCCTCCGGCTTTTCCATCATGAGAAATCCATCATTTGGATGGATTCCATCATTTCTCCATCCCCGGGCACTGCACCCCCTTTCCTGGCCCTTTTGGGCAAAGCCTTCGCCGTGAATCCTGCTCTTCCTCCTATTCCGTGTGATCTGCAGGGAGCAAAAAGCATCCTGCACCCTATGGCCCTGCTCTTCTCCCTCTTGCAACCTGACCCAGAGGCTGTGACATCTCTTGTCATCCGGGGATTTTCCCCATGGATTTTGCCCCTGGTTTCAGGAGGCCACAAGCAGTTCAGATGTTCCCCAAAGAGGCAGCAACTCTGCTCATCTCGGCCCAACCTGATCCCAATCATCCTCCTAAAGCTGCAAGGGATAAGATGACCCCGGACCCCAGCAAGGTCCTTCAGCCCTTTGGGGACAGGGGGACAAGGTGGGACGGGGTGGCCCGGGGGCTGGTGGTGGCCCCGAGCCCCCCGCGCTGGTCGTCTCCTCCTCCAGGAGCACCAGTCCATGGAAAGCCAAGCCGGGCTGGGCTGAAATGAGGGGAAAACGGGTGTTTTCTGGACCTTTGCATGGAAAATCTGCAAGGGCAGAACCTCCTGGGAGCTGCAAGGCTCCCGGCTGCTCCCAAACCAACCCCGAGGGCTAAGGAAGAGCGTTGGGCACCGTCCTCCCTTTGGGAAGCGCGTTTGGAAAACGGCCTTGTGCCGAGATGGGCTGCTGCGAGCGGACAGGGCCCCCAGCTCAGGCGAGGAGCACCCGGCTCCCCGCAGCGCGCAGGGATGTGCCGGCCCCATCCCGGGATCCAGGGGTTAATCCCTGGGCTGGTGAGTCAGAAAACCTGCGGAGCAGCCAGCGGGAGCTGAGTAATGCGGAGGTCACATTGCCGCTCCCGCTGCCTCCTGCGCCCGCCCTTCCCAGCCCGCACTCTCCTCCTCTCCCTTCCGAGCGCTCCGGCTCTTCCCGTTGTTTATTCCAGGCATCCGCAGCCCCTCGGAGCACCCGGCAGCAGCCGCGATCCCGGTCTCCTTGCTGAGGAACCGGCAGCGAGCGATGGCTCCCGGCGGCTCCCAAGCAGCATTCCCAATAAATCTGGGCGGTTACAAAGCACCGGGGTGGCCAGAAATCGTTCCCTGTGTTTAATCAAGGCACTTTATTAGGCTCTTTATTAAGCAGGGGAGCTCTGGGAGCACTAGGGCTTCTCCACTCTCCAACAGCCTTTGGAGAGGGAATTTATGGCACATCTATTAAGGCCCAGGCAAACCGCTTTTAATCCTTTCCCGGGAGCAAAGCATCCCTGCTCCCACCATCCCACGGGATTGGGATGGGGACGGAGCAGGCGCTGCATGGGGAAGCTGAACGGAGCAGCATTCCCAGGAGCGCCCACATCCGCGACGTGCGGAGCCAGTTGTTCCCTGCATCTGCTTTGCGTTTCCCAAACCGGCCCTTTGCGTCTCCTGCAGATTTGTCTAACTCCTCTGTCCTCTCTGGTATTTGCAAATCCTCCCCGTTCTGCATCCTCGGAGGATTTAGCGCGGCTGCTATTTCCTCCCTCGTGCAGCGCGTCCACGGAGCCGTGTAAACACGGCCGGGCCCCGGGGGACGTGCGGAGACCTGCGCTTCCAAGCGCTTCCAAGCTTGAGGAACGCGCGGAAAAACTTCCTGATGGAGACACAAAGATCCCTGACAAATCCACGTCCATCTGCCCCAACACCCACAGGTCGCGGCTGCTGCTAAATCCCTCGAACGTGGTCAGAAATTAGACCCCAAAACGGTGGAAAAAAGGGGCAGGATGAGGAGATGGAGGCGCTGAGAACGGCCAAACTCAGCGCACCTGCTGAGCCAGGTGTGCCCTGGAGGACGCGTCTGAGAGGGAAGCGCGTCCAAAGTCCCGCCGGCCGGGATAAACACGGCGTTCCTGTGACAACATTCCAGCCTGTGGGAATGCCGGGCGCGCGCGGAGCGTTGCTGGGAGCCTGGATCATGGGAAGCTCCAGGAAGCGGCGGCTGAGCCCGCGGAGATGTCAGGTGGAGGTGGAGGAAGTGTCCTCATCCCGGAGGCATCTGCGCCGCTCGGCCCGGCCAGGCGGATGCCGGGGAGCAGCTCTGTAATCCCGATCCCGGCGGATTCCAAATATTTGGCTCTCCTGCGCGTGGCGGGATGCGGAGCTGCCGTCACCCCTGCGCTCCGGCCGCTCCGGGGACTTGGGGACATGGTGAGGGATGCCAGGAGACACCCACGCTGGTTATTCCACCTCCAGCCCCTACCAAATCCCAGGAAATTTCCTGGGAATTTTCCGGGAAAGCCAAGCCAAGCTCCGTGGACGCAGTGGCAGGCCCCGCGCGCAGGACACCGGGTACCCACGGGGAGGCAGTGGTGACGGCGCACGCAGCCTGTTTCTTTTTGGGGGCAGATTGGCACTTTTCTGGAGCGGGAGGAATCCGTCTCCCTGAAAGAGCCTTGTTTTTTTGCGGAGGAAATGAGACAGCGCGCTTTTAATAGGAAATAAAAACACATCGAATAGAGAGAAACTGAGACACAGACCTGGAAAAACGGCGCGCTGTCCAGCTGCGTCGCGCCAGCAGCCGCGGCCGTGCCAGCAATCCCAGCGATTCCCCGGGCCGGCGCTTCCCGCTCCGGCCACATCGGGACAGGGCGAGTGTCCCCCTTTCCCTTGCGTGCCACGGCCCAGGGAATTGGGGTGGAAACACGAGGAGCAGGAGCTTGCACAGGGCAGAAGGCACTAGGAAAGGGGCCAAAAGCACCAGCACGACCTGCCTGGTGGAACCACCCCGTGTCCCTCTGCTTCCAGCGCCTGGAAGTGCAGGAAATCCCGAGCCAGAGGTTTAATGCAGGATTGGAGATTAATAGGAATTGCGTGACTGCCTTGGGATGCATTAGCATCGCCAAATGGCCTGTTTGCAGGGAGTCCTGTCAGGGAGGACATGGGGAATAAATGGAATTATTAAAAATGTCCCCAGGGAGCAACACCAAGAAACAGCCCTAGAGCAGCTGGGGCTGCGGGATCAGCTCCGCGATGCCACACGCAGAGCCAGGCAGATCTGTGCAGCTATCAGGAAAGCAGAGAAGGAGACACAAAGGCAAATTCCTGATGGTTTCCTAGCTCCCGGGGGCAATTCGGGCTCTGAATTCTCCTGTGGATGCTCCGACCTAGAGCCATGCGCATCGGAACGCATTGGCGGGCGCTGCGGAGGGGCAGGATGCAGCCCCTGCAAGGACACGCGATTCGGGAAGCAGGCAAAGAGCAGCAGCCGGAGGTGGGGAAACAGCTTTCCCAGCTGCATGTTTTATAGGGATCTGCATTGGGAGCAGGGACCATTCATGGTCCATGACATTCCTGCACTGATGAAGGGGGACTGTCTGGACAGGGGAAGAGAGCGGGCAGCAGCCCTGGCCGTGCAGCTGACAACAACCCGGTGCTTTATGGCCTCGCAGTGAATATCTTATTAACCCGGAATGAAATGCACATCTGGAGATGCACCGGGGAGCGCTCGTCCTGCTGCATCGCTCTTGCGCCGCTCGTTACCCGTGTCCCTCCGTCCCCGGCCCTTTCCCATCAGCTCGGCGCGTCCAGCGGCTCCTGCAAACACGTGCCAAGCCACGAGGACAGGGATGGGCTCGAATCCTGGGAATTGTCCCCTCAAGGTGTCACCGAGTCCGTTTATCTTAAGTCACCCCTGCAGGGAGCTCCCTAAGGCCCAGTTCGGCTTCCAGCGGGATCACACGTGTCTTCCCGCTCCGCTCCCGGCTCCGTCCCGCCGGGCGCCGGCCTCGCACATGAGCTCAAGCTGCTGGCTGGAGCTGTTGGCCATCAGGAACGCTAGCCCTAGCTACGGACGCAAACAAGGGCTGCGTTTCCATGCCGGGCTCCTTCCAGCCTCGTCCTCCTTCCCTGCGGAGAGCCGCAGCCAGGGTCGGAGCTTTGGTGGCCCCAACCAGGGATTTGGGGAAAAAAAATGGGAATCCTGGGGAAAAAAACAAGGTTCTCCAGCATGGGGACAGGGAGGTGCAGATGCTGCAGGGACCGGTGGCTCCATGTGCTGGTGGCTTCAAGGAGATGCTCTGGTCTGAGTCCTCCCCGTGGAGGCAGAGCCCTCGGCTCATGTCCCCACATCAGCCCTTTGAAACGGCTCCCTGGGGGAAACCTGCTGGGATCCGGCTGCTCCGGGTAGCCCCGCTTGGAAGCCTCTAATTGGGAGGGCTGGAGGCAGAGAGGAGAAATCCAGGGTGTTTGGAGCCTGCAGGGATCACAGGAAAAACAGGGAATGGGTTGGCACATCCCTACCCCATGCCCGCGCCAGGGCATCCGGGGTCCTGCTCCCTGCTGGGGACAGGCTGGAGCGGGAGGGACGGATTGGGATCGCGGATGGGTTTGCAAGCTGCTCCGGGAGCCGCTTCCCAACAAAAGCTCCTTTGGTCCCGGCGCTGCCGGCCCCTCGCGCGGAGCCAAGGGCAACATTGGCGCATGCAGAGCTCTACGGGAACGTGTTTGTTTTTGGGGCCGTTGCTGAAACCCTGCACGTTCGGCTGGCGGATCCCGACCCGGCTCCGTATCCCGACCTGGAGCCCTTTGCTAAACAGCCCCCTCAGTGCACTGCTTTGCAAATCCTGTTGGTGCATTTGCACCAAGGGCTTCAAAATTGCCCCTTTGCACCCCAAAACAGCCTGCAAAGGGGTGGCACAAGCAACCCTGGGCTCTCCTCCGGCTCTGCATCCCACCCTGGCTCCAGACCCACAGCAACATCCCGGCCTCCAACACGCATCCATGAGGGAGAGGACTGTGGACACCCATTCCAGGCCATTTTCCAGGAAAATTCCAGGCCATTTTCCCCCTTTTTTCCTTCTCCCTAAGGACGCAGGGGTGAGCAGTGTCTGCAGGGTTGCACAGAGCTGCCTTTGGGGTTGCAAGTCCCAAACAGGAGCCTGGGGATCCGTGTTTGCTCCCGCTTTCCTCTTACACCCCCCCGAATGGAGACATTTACTTAGGATTCCACATTATTAACAGGAAAAGGTCAGGGAGAGGCAGATCCCTGTGTTATTTCCCTGGGGAAACGCTCCTGGAGTGGAGGCTGACGGGGTTTTCCTGCAGCAGCTCCATCGCAAGCAGCAATTTGCCCCTTTATACGGCAAAAGGAAGCACCCGAGGAAAAATATTCCCAGATTCCATGTGTTGCCGAGTCCCACGCGGTGCAACCATCCATCACGGTCCCTCGGGGCGTTATACGAGAGGATTAATTAATTTTTCCGCGCACATCTCAGTGCCGGGCTGGGTGCGCTCATGGATTATTCACCCATTCAATAACAGGGCTGATTTATTAATGAGAAATCGGAGAAGATTCCCTTGGAAATCGCTCCTGGGCGGGAGCCCCGGGGCATCCCACGGGATGAGGCCCCGGAGGCGGAATGGGCTGCGCGGAGCCACGAGGGCCCCGGGGAGCCGAGCAGACCCAGCCTGCGGATCCCGTAACGGGAGAGAATCCCGGGAAGCGGCTCCTCCCCGTGGCACCGCGGCCGGCAGGGAGGGAGGGAGCTGCTTCCTGCTCCGCGGACCCAGGAAAAGGGAAAAGGGGAAGGAAGGAGCAAGGGGAGGGAGGCAGGAATGGCTCAGGGTGGCTGCAATGGAGCTGCAGACCCGGAGCAAGCAGAGCCGGGCAGGGGCAAGGAGGGCGACTGCTTTTGGGGGGTAAAACAGGGTTTTCCAGGATGTTCCCAGGCAGCAGGATGAGATGGGGATGGAGCCAAAAGCCTCGGCCAGGGGTTTGTCACAACTCGGTGCTTCTCTCTGCCAAGAGCCCAAGCAGAGCGAGGGCGCTCGCTGCTCCCGCCCCTCTTTGAAGGCGAAAAAGAGCCGGTTTCTGTAAAAAGGCTGCGAACAGACACCCCGAGGGCACGTCCCGCCGGGGACACCGGAGCCAGCGCAGCCGGCGGCCGGGCCGCCCGCACACGCTGTCCTTGGGGAGGCCCAGCGGAAACCGCAGGAAAACAAAGAAGGAATTTACTGCGCGGAGAGGGCACCGAGCGGGCCGGCCGCCCGCTGCTCCGGCCGACAGCCCTGCATCACCCCCTGCGCCCGGGGCTGGGCCGGCCCCTCCGTCGCTGCCTGCTTGCAATGGCATATTCCTGCAAGGAAACGCTCTTGCAAGGAAACATTCCTGCAAGGAAATGCTCTTGCAAGGAAATATTCCTGTAAGCAAACATTCCTGCAAGGAAATATTCCTGCAAGGAAATATTCCTGCAAGGAAATGCTCTTGCAAGGAAACATTCCTGCAAGGAAATATTCCTGCAAGGAAACGCTCTTGCAAGGAAATATTCCTGCAAGGAAACACTCTTGCAAGGAAATATTCCTGCAAGGAAACGCTCTTGCAAGGAAATATTCCTGCAAGGAAATGCTCTTGCAAGGAAATATTCCTGTAAGCAAACATTCCTGCAAGGAAATGATCTTGCAAGGAAACACTCTTGCAAGGAAATATTCCTGCAAGGAAACGCTCCTGCAAGGAAACCCTTTTGCTCCATCTTCTAAATTACCAAACCCCTGCAAGGACCCCCCCTTCCCCAAACTGCCGCATTCGGCTGAACAGAAGCAGAGCCGAGAACGCCCACGCGCGGCTCCCTGCTCCTGTTTATCTCCAAAGCGCACACAGACGCACACAAAAGAACCAGAAAAAAAAGAAAAAGGAAGAAAAAAGGAAGAAAAAAGCAGCAGCAGCTGCTGCCTTCCCTCATCCCGGGCAGCGTTTGCATCCCGGCGCCGGGGCCGCCGAGGGCAGAGGTTCGCGGCCGCTGGCCGGATCGGCCCCGCGCCGTCGGAGAGGGCGCCAGGGTGAAGAGGCCTTGGGCAGCGGGGCGGTTTTGGGCCGTTTGGGTTTGTTTTGCGCGTGGGGAGCCAGGTGGCAGCGGCGCTAATGGCTTTCGCAGGCGGCTGCCTCTGCTCATACTTGAGATGCTTCGGCGAGAAAAACAGCCCGCGCGCCCCCGGGGAGGGGATTTCTGCACCGCGACCGCCCCGGAGCAGGGGGGGATTTGTGCAAAAAAGCCAAGTTGGAGCCGGGAAAACCGGTTTGGAGAAGGGCGGAATGCTGCGGGAAAACTGGGCAGCCCATTCCCCTGGGGACCGACCCCAGAAATGCTGGATCGGGGCCAATATCCACACGCAGGCGCCTATAAACTGCTGCACCCACCCCAGAGCTGGCTGCGTTTCACTAAGAGGGCAACAGATTTGGGGGCTGATTTGCCTTGCGAGTATTACCCCAAGTTTAAGAGCAATATAAATGCGCATTTTAAAGGCACCCTGAGCAGGGGGACGTCCCTGAGGTCCTTCCATCTGGCCTGGGTGAGGCAGCAGGGCCCCGCAGCTGCAAGGCTCCCGTTTGCAGCGCTCTCCTTGTTTGCTCCCCAGCGCAGCTCAAGCTGCCTCTTTATAATTTATTAAACACTACACGCGGTTATATTTGGCTCTCAGCTTGTCTACAGAGCTGTTTTCAGGGAGATTTAGGAGCAAAATTTACTTTGGAGGAGGATGCCCGCGCTCCTCGCCCTGGCTGCGGGCAGCCAAGGGGCCCCGGGCTCCGGCTCTTTGCGCGGAGGCTCTGCAGCTCCTCGCGCTCCGGGAACACGAGGCGAGATTTTTCCCCATGCAGGAGCCTCCGTCAGCGGGCTGGCCCGACCCTGCTGCTGTTTGCGGAGCTGGGAGGCTGCTGGGAAGGGCCAAGCGTTCAAAGGGCCTTTGAAAACACGAAGCGAGGGCTGCGAGCGAGGAGACGCGGCATTTTTTCCCCTTCTGCTCCTTGGCCGGCCGAGCTGCTGGCAGCGGCAGCGCCGCCGCGGTGCAGAGGGAGGAGGAGCGGGGTGCTGCCTGCAAAAGCGAAGCAGAGACGGGACTCGTGCATGGAGCCATTGCCACCAGCCATGTCCCCGTGCCCCCATCCCATCCGTCCCCACCGTCCCAGGCCACGGATCTCCCCCAGCCCCTTTGCAAATGGCCTGGGAGGGTCTCGTCCCCCCGAGCTGCAACCCCGTGTCCAAGACGGCTTCAAGAGCCCAGGCACGAGCCACAAACCACCAGCAGGGCCCGCAGCACCCGAGGGCGATACGTGAGGATCCAGGATGCCAAGGGTGCCCAGAAGAGCTTATCGCACCGCAGCAGCAGGGGCTCTTCCCAAGGCTACGGCTGTCCCCTGCCTCGGGGACGAGTGACACATCCCCGAGCATCCCTGTGTCCGGAATGGAAATGAGCTGCAGCGGAGGCAGGAGTCTGCTAAGCTGCTGCGCTGAGACACAGGCGGTCACAGCGATTCTCTACAGCCCTGGGCTCTCTCCAGCACATGTTCCCTTCCCTCCAGAGCTGGAGGAACTGCAGGTCTCTCCTCCGAGCTCTCTGGCACAGCAAGTGGAATTAAAAATCTTGTGCAAAACTTGCAAGGTGCAGGGGTAAAGTCAGAAGGGAATAGCCCCAGCCCGAGGCTTTGCACTTGCTCTCCAAGCAAAGAAACTGCGTTTTGCCCTGGCACAGCTGATGGCAGCATCATCCTCTCTTCTGCACCTTGTTATTTAGCTCATACTGCTTTAAATCACAGAGGAAGCTCCAGTATAGTGTGGCTGGCAAAGCCTCCTTGCCCCTTTGCAGAAAATCAGGACCAAAGCAACCCCGGCAAGCAAAGGAGACCGGGAAGAAGTCTGGGAATGAGAGGAGGGAGCCCTGGCACCCTGGCACCTCCAGCAGCAGCAGCCAACGTCCTCCTAAAGGGACTCGCACTCGGCCAGTCCTGCGCAAACTGCTCTGCAAAACCCGGAGGCCCTCGAAGTTATTTCACCGCCCGCTCGTGAGGAGCCTCTGCTCCCCGTGGAGATGTTCGCGGTGTGAAGCGTGTGTCCAGGGACACGCCAGGGCGCTACTGGATGAAGAAGCGCTTCATAGTTTCCAGCTCTGTTCTAAATTAAGCAGCCAACCTTTGCAAACACTCGTTTGACGGCAAATATGAGTTCTGGCCCTCACTGCACAGCTCCAGCCTCCCCCAGGACACCAGGCGCAGGGTAAGGCTGAGCCCGGTGCAAAGGGGCCAGAGGAGCCCACAGGGGTGGATTTGGGAAAGCCGGAGCTATAGGGACTGCCAGGGTGCGCACAGCGGTCTGGGGTGCTGCAATGCGCAAGGACAACCATGCTGAGACCACGCAGTCCTTTGCAAGCGGGATGGCTTGAAACGCCTCCTTGCAGCATCTCCCATGGAAAACGGGCGATCCCGGGAGAGCAAGGAGTGCCCGGCGCTCCTGGCGGGAGCCGCTCCGGCACTGGCGCCCCGACCGCGCTCAGAATTTCCAGCGGGGCCCAGGGCTCTCTCCGCCGTCACGTTGCCTCCGGGTGACCCGCGCCCTGCAGCCCGTCCGAACCGCCGTCCAGGAATGTTGTTTGGGTTGCAGCGAGCATTGCAAAAAGAGGGAAAAAAAGAGGGAGGCGGGAGCGGGGAGGCGACAGAATGTTTGCTCCTTGACCCGTGCGCGTTTTGGAGAGCGGATCAGCACCGGCGCCGCAGCCACAGGAGCGCCCTGGGGTCCTCCTGCACCACAGCCTTGTCCTGGCACCGCAGCGCCCGGAACATCCCCAGGACAGACGGACGGGGCTGCAGCAGCCGAGCGACCTGGTGGAGCAGTTTTCTCCATCCTCTCCCTCCTGCAAGGATTTCCCTGCGTTGCAGCCACCCGGTGTCCCCATCTGCCCAGCTTTCCGCTGCGCTCTCGTCATGGCCACGCGCCAAAACTGCCTCCTTCCCAGAGCCGGGTTTCAGGAAAGCCCTTTGGAAAGGGGCAGCAAAGCCACCGGGAGCCAAAAGCACCTCTGGAAGTTGAGGGCACCCCTGGCTCCTGCTTGGACTCTTGCAATTGCCCCTAAAACAGCAGCCGGGACCTTCTCCCTTTAGGCCAGTGCACAGTAAAATCATTAAATAAAATCCCTCTTTTTCAAGCATTGGAGCCCCGAGAGGCTGCAAAGTGTCCCGGGATGCAGAGGGTCAAGGATATTACAGGGAATGGGGCAAGCAGGAAGACACAGCAGAGCTGAAACTACTCAGAAAAGTGGAAGAGGCAGAAATGACAACTCCATGAGCATAAAATAAAGCTACTTGGAAGGACCCGTGCTTATAGCAGCCACTGATTTGGGATGCACATGGTGCGTTTAAGAGTTTTCTCTTCATCCAGGCATCAGATGATGCTCCTGCTAAGAAGGATTTTGATTTTTGTTATGGCCTCGAGGCCTCCAGCATCCTTGCCAGAGCGGCCGCACAAACCAGGGTCTGTCTGCAGAGGAGACAACACTCGATTTGCAAACTAAGGGCAAACCTGGAGCCGATTTGGTAGTTTCGAACACAAAACTCAAGAGCATTCGATCAAAGCAACTGGAACCAGCCCAACCAAAATAGACACTGTTCGCATCAGTTGGGTTTAGAAACCCAAAGCGAACCCGTACAGGCATCTGTCCGGTCCTGATGGGATGCAGATGGCAGAGCATCGGCGCTGGATAAGCTTATGGAGCGATAGGGTCAGTGGTCCAGAGCGGCCAAGACAGCCTGTTCCCAGCTCCTGTCACCAGTTTAGGGTTTTCTTTGAAATCTGGGCAATAGCAACATGCAGCTCACAGGAGGGGAGGCTTAAAAAGCTTAATGAAAGTCACCTGGGGACAGGGCAAGAGCCAGGGAAGTTTAGTCTTGGCCCGAGAAGAACAGTAGCATTGAGGTCTTATCAAAGCCCGTCCTGCGTGCCAGGAATGTGGAGCGAGGCAGGCAGGAGCCTCTGGCAGCGTGGGGACATTGGCTGCCTGCAGCATGACATTGCAGGGTTGACGGGGTGAAAAACCCCCTTCGCGCTGCTTTAGATGGCAATAATTCCCTTCCCTGCAGTATCGCTGCCTTCCTAGAAGGGAGCAAAGCCAGACGGATGGTGCCCCTGGGGAGCAGCAGAGCTCAGAGCGAGGAGAGGCCATGGAAAGGACAACGTAGCCACGGGCAAGTGTCCCCTTTGGGGACAGCAATGTGGCAGCACCAGGGACCCCGACAAGGGCAGGAGCCCGTTGGCCCCTGCAGAGCGACCGGATTGTGCCCAGCATCTTCGCCTGGGCGCCCGCCCGGAGCCACCAGTATTTTTAGCCTGCAGAAGACGGAGAAACGGCCACATTTGTTATCTAGCCCTGCCGACGAGATGTTGCTTTTCCAGAAAAACATCCAAGGCCTCCGAGCGCCTGGCCTGCGGCCGCTGCGGAGCTGCCAGGGCTGTGACGGGGGCTGACGCCGGCCCAGCAGATGTTACTGGCTCCCGCCGCAGCCCTTGCCCTGGAACGGGGCTGCCTCCGAGTCGGGATGTTCTCCGCGTTATCCCGGAGATTCACCCCGTTGCAGGTCCCCGCGTTCCATCGGGAAGGGGAGATGCCCCTCCCGAGCTAAAGGCCGTGGAGACTCAGGCTTTCCTGCAGAGAAAGCATGAAACCACGTGCAGCTTTCCCGGGATTTTTGCCTCCTTGCAGCTAGTGCAACACCCTGTCTCCTCTGTTCGCACTTCAGGAGTTTCCCCGATCCATGTGCGCCGGCAGCAGCGAGCTGTGCTTTCCAGGGACACTCTTCCTTCCCAAAAAGCCTCGCTCGCTGGCAGCGTCCCCACGGTACAGCCTGTCCCTCGCAACCCATCCACGATCCACCCGCACATCCCTCCTCCTCGCACCGGGGACCTCGGAGTGACGGGGAGCTTCGCAAGGCTCCCCGGGGAGGATGTTTTGGCTGGGAAATTTCAGTGGAAAATGAATTTAAGGGGGAAATAAAAGGAGTCTGGCACCTGCTGAGATCCAAGTGCAGCTCCAGCTCTCCGGGGCACCAGCAGGGATGGGGGGCCAGGCTCTTCCTCGGCTTTCCAGGCGGGAGGAAAGGCTCCAACTGCAGCCCTGGAGATGCCTTGGGGCGAATAGGAGCTGCTGGGGACACGCGTTTGCTCCCCAACTCCGATCCCACAGGGAAAGGTGGCCCTGGAAGGCCATAAGGCTCCATCTCTCCAGCTGCAGGTGCCCTTGATGCACATCGCCCAGCCCCGGTGCCATCCCTGTGTCCCCCCGGTGTCACCCCAAGGGTGGGCACGGCATCCCCATCCTGCACGGACACCTCCTGCCAAACCTGGGACAAATTCCTGCTGCCACATGGCCCTTTGGTAGGTGATTTATTTCCCTTGGATGCTGCACCCTTATGTTTACCCTAAATATTTAATAGCAGAACAGCATAAACTGAGGCTTCCTGGGGAAGAAACCCAGGCTGCAGTTGGGGAGCACTGGCATTTCCCTGCTCCTGCAAAAATTAAAGGGATTTTCCTGCTTCTCCCCAAGAATCACCTCCCCGGCTCCTCAAACCCAAATCTCTTTAATCTGGCCGGAGGCCTCCTCATCACTTCCTGATGAGAAACACAGGAGACCGAACAACAGCCCTTTTAAAAACAACATCCTCGATTCCACTAACTCGTTAAACAGAGAGAGCCTGAGAAGTGCCAACGCTCCTATGAGAAAAGACGCGCGCGAGAGGGAGGGAGGAAAGAAAAAGCAGGTTATTTATAACGCCAGGCAGCATTAGGGTCTATTCAGTCTCCTGCGAACCGCCTGCCGCTCGGAGGTCACTCCCCAAAAACCTGCCGAGCCCGTGACCTGCGCGCGGAGCCGGAGCTGGGATCCAGGGCGGGCACCGGCTTTTCCATTGGGGAGATTCCCTCGCATGCTCCTCAGCTCCGCGGAGAGCCGCGCGCCGGGCAGGACACTCGCAGCTCGGTGAGTCCAGCTCCGTGGAAAATAATTTTGGGGAATTTTTTTAAGCTCCCGTTTCCATAGCCTGGCAGGGTGGGTGGCACGAGGTGGTGCTTGTTGGTGGCCAGCGCTGCTCAAACCCATGGAGCAGGGGGACTCCTAACACCCCTGTGCATCCTTGTGCCATCCGTATGGATGGACCCCTGGGTTTGTGCAGGTGCCTATTTGCAGCCCCCCTCCAGCCAAGCAGGGTTGATTTTTGCCCAGCAAAAGTCGGTAGCAATGAGGGGAAAGCACCAAATCCAAAAGCTGGGCAGCCCTGGTCCAAACACTGCTCCGTACCCAGGCTGATCCCCTTAGACCACCAGTTTTTGGGAAGAAACTGCAGGGATTCAGAGCCGAAACGGTGTCACAGCTCAGGTGCCACCCAGGAGCGAGGCTGAAGGTGGATGGGGATGGGAGACAACCTTTAAATAAGGCAGTGGGGAAACAGGGTCTGCTGAGGACAGGCTGGAAGGGACCCAGAAAGACAAGGGACCCTTTGGATCCGTCCTGCCCGGCGCAGAAAGACCCCGGACGGGCAGAGCCGCCGTCGGGGAGGCTGGAAGCAGCCCCGTGCCGGGCAGCTCCGGTGTTTTATCAGGCAAAGTGCCCTGGAACAGGAGGAGGAGAAGGAACGAGCGTGCGGCCACCTCGGTGCCAAGGTCTCGGCACGCACGGAGCATCCCGAGCACCACCCTCCGCCTCGGGGAGGAGAAGGGAGGAGAGGGAGCCCTGCCTGCCCGACGAGGCCTCAATCCCGCTTTTCTTCCAGCGGGAGCAGCCTGCCAGGGCGCCTCGGTGACGGATCGCAGCCGCGCGGAGCAGAACTGTGTCCTCTTTGTGCGCCGGGCTCCGCGATGGCACCGGGGCGCAAAATACACCCCCGAGGCGGCTGCCGCCGCTGCACCGGGGCTGGGAAGCAGCTGGGCAGGCACAAGCAACCCCAGCAGCTCCCAGGAAAAGCAGGATAAATTAGGGAATACCAGGGATACCACTTGGGCAGGCCACTGGTAGGGGTGGGAATGCTCCATGGGGGTAGCCCGCGGCTCCATAGGGGCAGCTGAGCAATGGGGACACGGTGACATTTCCTCACCCCACGGCCAGCCCGTCTTGACCAGGACAGCCTGGATGTCCCTTCCCGGATTCCCCCAGCCCCACGGCAGAATTTGGGGCTGCAGCAAAGACCCCCTTGCCCAAGGTCACTCAGCACCGGTGCAGCCGAGCAGGGGGACAGGCGCCGCTGCCACCGCATCCCTGTCCTGGCCCTGCTCCCGCTGCGGAGCTGGCAGGAGCCTCCCGCAGCCCTGCGCTCCCGGCCACGTAGATAGGGGCCGGCAGGCAGGAGCGGATCCCAGCAGCCCAGCCCAGAGCGTTTCCTGGAGGCGTTTCAAGCCGTCTCGCTCGCACGCGGCTCCCGCTGCCGCACTCAGCGCAGGGCCAGAGCCTCCTGCAGCCACCGACGCACCGCACTCGTGTGCCCTCCGGGCGAGCGCATGCGTTTGCAGGCGGCCAAAGCAAAAACCTGGGGAAAACTCTGCTGTTTGGGAGCATTTCGCCCTCCTCCTCTCTGCATTTTGCCCCTAGACAGGCTGATTTTCATAAACACAGCCAGAACCCGAGGTTTAACGTTCGCTCCCTTCCCCATTCGTCACGCTGCACTCAAAGGGCAGCGGGACGCTGCCGCTTTGATGTGGGGTCAGGAGAATTAGCTGAACTCGGAAAAAATCTCGGCTTAAAAGCCTTAACTTCCAAAGAAGCCGGAACTTGTTTACCAGGATTTACGTCGGCCGCTGGCGGCAGGAACATCCTACGTTTTTTTGTGGGGGAAGGGAGAGCTGGATGAAGCCCGCAGCAACGCGCAGCCCCGTCGACCTGCTCCTGCAGTTCCCACTTTTCCCCCTTCGGGGCAGGAATTGTTCCCATTAACCCTCCACACAGCAAGTGGGTGCAGAACCCAAGTGCCCACACGCGAGAAAACATTTTGGGAATAGTTGGTCACCTTCCATGTGCTCTGCTTAAGCCTCTGGGCACCCAGCTGTACAGAAATACTAGTAGTATTTCTTGTAGTATTACACCAGGAATACTATACTCTAGTATTTCTAGACTTTGCAAGCAAAGAGCCACTAAAATAGAGTGTTTCCAGAAAGCACACGTTGAAAGGGTGGAAGCTCAGCAACTTTGGATAGAGGAGATGTTTGCAGACCCATTTGTAGCACAATTTACCATTATGCCATTGAGTATCCCCAATCCTGCCCCAGAGCGGAGCGCAGCCCCCAAACCCCCCAAATCTCTCTGCATTTGCTGCTGTCTCCTCCTTCCCGCCTCCCACACGTGTCTCCTGCTCCCCGCAGGTTCCCCCAGGGTCAGCACCATGCGTTGGGCCACGGTCCTCTTAGTCGCCGGCCTCTGCGGAGCCTCCCTGGGCCAGTACAACGAGGAGGAGGACCTGGCCTGGCTGCAGTACTACATGCGGCAGTCCCGGCTCAACTCCTACAACTACATGCCCTACTACGAGGATGAGAACACTCCCTATGTTTATTCCTACCTCCCGGCTCCGGATGGGGAGGTGGAACCGGGTCCCGAAGCTCAACAGGCTCCTTCCCGGGAGTGTCCCCAAGAGTGCGACTGTCCCCCTAACTTCTCGGCGGCCATGTACTGCGACACGCGCAACCTGAGGTACCTGCCCTTCGTGCCGTCCCGCATGAAGTACGTCTACTTCCAGAACAACCAGATCGCCGCCGTCCAGGAGGGCGCCTTCGACAACGCCACGGAGCTCGAGTGGCTCGCGCTGCACAACAACCAGATCACCAGCGAGAAGATGGGCAAGAGGGTCTTCGCCAAACTCAGGAACCTGGAGAGGTTGTACATGAACAACAACAACCTGACCAAGATGCCCGGCCCCTTGCCGCGCTCCCTCCGAGAGCTCCACTTGTCCTACAACCAGATCTCCAAGGTCCCGTCCAACGCTCTGGAGGGCCTGGAGAACCTCACGGCCCTGTACCTCAGCCACAACCAGATTTTTGAGATGGGAGCGTCCCTCAAAGGGCTCAAGTCTTTGATCCTGGCCGACCTGAGCTACAACCACCTCAGGAAAGTCCCCGACGGCCTCCCCATGGCTCTGGAGCAGCTCTACCTGGAGTACAACCACATCAACACCATTCCCGATGACTATTTCAGGGTCTCGCCCAAGCTGCTCTACGTGAGGATGTCCCACAACAGCCTCACGAACCAGGGGCTCTCCACCAACACCTTCAACAGCAGCAGCATCCTCGAGCTGGACCTCTCCTACAACAGGCTCCAGAAAATCCCACGGGTCAGCACCAACCTGGAGAACCTCTACCTGCAGGGGAACCAGATCAACGGTGAGTAGATCACGAGCAGCCAAAGCATTTTGGTGCAGGGGGAAGCAATAATATACGTGGGCAATGCGGTGACAGGGACACTGAGTCCTTCTTCCTTGCTAGGAGCAACATTCTAGGTAGGTAGTTGAGTTCTGGGGGGGTTATTCCCTCCAGGTGGTCCTTATCAAGGCAGGAATGGGACCTGCTGTGTCCCCATACACATGTGGAGCTGAAAATGTGAACACTCCCCTGCAGACACTCGCAGTGATTAATTAAGCCATTAAATTAATTTCCTCTGAGGTTGGCAGGAGCTTCAGCCTCTCCTGGTGGGAATCAAGGCTGGCCCATGGCTAAGGAGCCTCTGATACCTCCAGGGGACCTTCCTGCTCCTTGGCATTTCCAAAGGGCCTCCAGGAGGGTCTGGGAGATGTGAATTTCCCAGGCGGTTCTGCTGGAATCGGGATCTCTGTGTCCCTGTGGTCATCGGAGCCGCCGGTCCCTCCTGCTCCGGTCAGGACCCGCGACCGGGAGGAGCTCGTCCTTATTAGAACCATCAACGCGGCGGCGTTTGCCAGGGCTAAACCCCACTCCGTTTCATACACAAATAAATAGAAAGAACAGATTGTTCTGGAGTTGCTGGGCTTAAAACAGCTCCAAAAAAAAAAACATTTTGGAACTGCTGGAAAAATCCACTCTTGCTCCTCTCACCTGCAAGGCCCTGAGGGCAGCACGGGGAGAGGGAGAACCCCAGCGTGGGCTGCTCCATGTGGGATAAAGACCCCACGCTGGAAAAACAGCGGTTGTTGCAGGGAAATACCCAGCCCTGCAATGGGGAACCGGCACAAATGCAAAAAAAAACTCCATCAGATTCCCGAATATTTGCTTTCCAGACCCGTAGCAATTGAAAAGGGCGGTTTTGCAGCCCGTGCAATGGGTGCGTTGATGGAGAGGAGCAGGACGAGCCCTGGGCCGGCGCCCGTGGAGCTTCAGGATCCCTGCGCGCGGCCGGGCTGGTCCCTGCGGCGGCCGCGCAGCGCCAGGCGCCGTGGAGGCCGCTCCAAGGCCTGGAGTTTTGCTGCCCTCTAGGCGGGCGCTTCCCTCCCGAATCCTGCACAAATCCCGGGATTTGCTTCACAATCTCCCATCCCAAAGCCCAGGGCAGCTCCAATGCTTTCCTGATGCATCCCTGGGTTTTCCTGCCTCGGGAATATCGGTGCTCACGCAAACAGGGAGAATAAGAGGGGACATTTGCAGGGTGTTTGCTGCACAGCCTGAGTCCCGCAGGGATCGGGATGCCCTCTGGATCAGGGATGCTGCCTGGATGGTCCCGCTGATGCTGGTGCCCCAGGATGGGAGGGCGCAGTGTGAGGAGACTCATTAGAAAAGCTCCAAAAATCGGGGCACAGCTGGGGGTCTGGGGGCGCTTCCAGGTCTTTCCAGCTCCGTTGGAAAGATATCCTGATATCCAACAGGATATCAGGAGCCGCCAGAGCCGCCTGCAGACAGGGCTCAGTTCCCCCACATCTGTCACCTCCAAGGATGCTGACCCGTATCCATGTGCTTGGATATGTGGAAAGCTCTTGGGATGGCTCTAGGGCCCGATGGGGCAGTGGAGGGACCAGTTGCCACTGGGTTTTGGGGCTCGGCTCCATGTGGGCATCGCTGACGCCAAGGGGCGCCGCGCGGGTTGCTTTGGGACACAGCGGGCGCTCAGCTCTCCGTGCCCTCCCGCAGAGTTCTCCATCAGCAGCTTCTGCACCGTCGTGGACGTCATGAACTACTCGCGGCTCCAGGTGCTGCGGCTGGACGGCAACGAGATCAAGCGGAACGCGGTGCCGCCGGACGCGCCGCTCTGCCTGCGCCGCGCCACCATCATCGAGATCTAGCGCGGCGTCCCCCCCTCCCCGTCCTCAGGACAGCGCTGCCCCTTCCCCGGGGACACTCGCTCCCAGCTCCGCAGCTTGACGCCTCCGCTCGGCTTCCACCGCAGCGGAGCCGGGGGCAGCCCGCGGCGGCGCCCGGCCGGGATCCCGCCATTCCCGAGCGCTTTCCCGCTGGAGAGGACGGGTCCGGGCACGGCCGCGCGGTGCGCGGGGATGCATCCCGGCTCCGCGGAGCGGGCAGCTCCGGCTGGGAGCGTTTCCGCACGTTGTCCTGCAGGACGAGCACATTTAACACGATCCATCCCAGGATTTCTCTTGGTGGCCCCTGGGCAGCTGCACAGGTTCCAGGTCCTCGCACTGGGACAGGGAGTCCCTGCTTCCCCCCGGCTGTCCCCATCCTGCTCCAAATAGCTCCGTCCATAAAGCCAACGGGAGAGGAACCTTTCCTGCTTGGCATCTCCCCCGGGATAAGGTTAATGCATGAGCAGCACGTCCAAATTCCACATCTCCCCAACGGCCACGTGTCCCCATGCAGGAACGGGGAGCCGAGGGCAGCTGAGCTCCGGAGAGGACTCGCAAAGCTGACAAGGCCACCGAGACCCTCCGCATTTAAACTGCATGCTAACACTATAGGAACAGCCCCCCGAAACCCCGCGCGCGGCCCGCGGGCACCGTTCTGCCAATAAAGCCCTTTCTGTAACTGCACGAGCCGTGTCCGTGGAATCGCAGGCGGAGGGACGCGCGTCGCCGCGGTGAGGGCAGCCCCGCACGGTGCCGTTTGGTTGGGAAGGAAGAGGAAATTTGGGCGCGCTGCAGGAGGTGCGCGGTATTTTCAGGTGAGGGGGGGGAAAAGGAAAAAAATAGGAAAAAATGGGGGGGAAAGAAGGGAAAAAATAGGAAAAAATGGGGGGAAAAAATGAAAAAATAAGAAAAAATTACAGAAAAAAAAGCAGAAAGAAAAAGGAAAATAATTCTGCCTTGGCTTCAGGGCTGCGGTTTCCCGTCCCTCTCGCAGCACGGGCTGCACTTGCCGTCTAGCGGCTGCAGCCGCCACTGCAGGCACCACCAGGACTCAGCTCTGCGGCGCCTTCCCGGGCCCCTCTGGGACACAGTGTCACCCCCCTGGTGACACCCCCTGCGGCCGGATCTGCTCCCCAGGGAGCACCAACCCCCTGGATGTCCCAGCTGGGATGCGGGAGCGGGGACGGCGCCGGGGCTGACACCAGGTGTCGGCGTTGCCTGTCGCGTGTGGCCTCGGCGGGGACGCAGGGGGACAGCGGGGGTGGCCCTGCCTTGTCCCCATGGGGCTGGAGCACCAGGAGAGCAGGGGGGAACCCGCAGCTGCATCCTGGGGGGCTATCCCAGGGCGGGATGCTCTCCCGCACGCCCAGCTCCCAGGATCCGCTCGCTATCCCGCATCCCACCCTCCGCATCCCGCGGGGCCGCGATGCCAGCGCGGATGTGCCGCGGGTCCCGCTCTCATACGGCCGCCCAGCCCTGTTCCCCATTCCTGCTCCATGGAGAAGCCAGGTCGGGCAAGGCCCAGGGCGGGTTTTCCTGGTACGGGACCAGGTGGAGACATGGGAATCACTGCTGGGAACACCGGGAGGATGTCACCTCCCTGCTGCCACCAGGGCCCGTCCTCCTCCTCCTCCTCCTCCTTCCCAACAGCAGTTTCCAGCCTGGAACCAGGCGGGATGGGGACAGGAATCACAGCTGGGATCAGGCTGGCATCCGCTGGGATTGCATCTCATTCCCAAGGGATGAGCAGAGGGCTGGTCCTCCACCCTCCTTTTTGGTGCTCCCGGCTCTGCACCTCTTTCCAGGAGGGCAAGGAGCCACCCCGGTGCCTTTCCCAGCGGAGGGAAGCGGGATGGAAACACGAGCGGGATTTGCTCCGGGGAAACCGCAGTGCCCAGTGGGTCCCCATTCCCGCAGCCTTTCCCAACCCGCCCCCTTCCCAAACAAAGGGGGCAGCCCCATTGGACTGCGCGTGCCCAATCACTGCCTTGTTGCCAAGGGGCAGCCCGGCGGGATGGGCAGGAATGGGGCTTTTCCGACCCTTCCTCCTCCTCCTCCTCCTCCTCCTCCTCCTCCTGTTGCTGGGAGGGGGCTCAGAGCTGCCCTGGGAGGCTGGGGAGGAGGAGGAGGAGGAAGGGGAGGAAGGGGAGGAAGGGGAGGAGGAAGGAGCCCTGGGCTTTGCCAGCATCCACAGAGGAGCCTAAAGGACGGGAACCCCCAAAGCAAAAGGGCCTGAACCCCAAAGCATCCCCAAACGGGAACGGAGCATTCCCATTGGGAAACCCCAAAGCACCCGCTGCCCCGGGCTGTGCCCTGACCCTGTCCCAGGCCCCTCATCCCGTCCTCTCCGTCCCGCAGTTCTCGCCCTGCTCTCTGCACGGGTGCTCCTGCAGGCCCTTTGCTTCAAAGCAACCCCAAAAATGAGAGAAACGACAGGAAAATCAGCCGTCAGCGAGCGATGGGGTTGAGGGCTCCGCTGGGAATCCCTTTGGAAGCGGGTGTGCTCCTTTGGAGCATGGGCTGAATTCCAGACTTGGCTTGGGGCAACCCACTGCAGAGCAGGATTGCTTTGGATTGATGGGATCCCGCTCAACCCATCCCATTGCAGAGCGGGATTGCTTTGGATCAACGGGATCCCGCTCAGGAGCCAGAAACCCGGGAACAGAAGTGTTCCCACCTGGAACGCGGGTGAGCACAGGGCAGAAGCGCCACCCTCGCGGTGCCGCCCACGGGCGCGTGTCGGGACAGCGGTGCAAGTTAACGATTAATAAGGAGGAAAGCAGAGCCCAAGCGCAGCCGGGGGACCCGCTGCCCTGCCCCTGGTGTCCCCCGGGGGGTTCAGGACCCGTCTGCGCCGGGGGAAAGGGAAGGGCAGGGGCTTCCTGATCCCTGCGGCTCCCATTCTCCTGCTGCTCCCATTCTCCCGGTGCCTTTTGTCTCCGCAGCCATCTGTCCCGCGGTGCCGCCGCCGCTCGCGCCGCACGTGCCGTAAATACCAAGACGGCCTTTGTGTCCCTTCCCAAAGCGGCCCCGTGATCCAAAGCTTTGCCGGGTGTCCGAGCCGGCACGTCACGGCGCGGGGCACGCGGTGCCCTGTGCCCGCTCACATGCATCGGGGTTTGGGCAAGCGGAGCTCTCTGCTCCCCCCCGGCTATCATGGAAAGAAAATCCCTGCAAATCGGCCTGTCTGGGAATGCTGGGGCCCTCCCCAGCCGTGCGGATGTTGTTGCACGGAGCAGTTCCCGCCGGCACCGCTGTTTTCCCAACGGAGCGGGTTGCATCCGTGCTGCCTGTCCCTGTGTTTGCAATGGAGAGGGGCAGGTTGGTACCGGCCCCGCCAGGGATGCTCCGCCGCATCCCAGAGGGATCCAGCTGGTCCTGGAGGTGCCGGTGTCTCCTGGAGCTGCGCGTCCTGCCCGGCCCCAGCGCTCCGGCCAGCGCCAGGGTGCCCGTCCTGCGTCCCAGCCCAGCTGGGAGCGGATCCAGCATCTCCTGAGGTGGCCACAGCCCGCGGAAAGGCCAGGATCTGCCAGGGATGGCGATGCAGCATCTCTGGGAATGGGAATGTGCTGTCCCTAGGGATGAGGAGTGCTCTGGGAATGGGGGACAGGATGTCGCTGGGGATGGGGACATAGTATCCTTGGGTGGCATCCCTGCAGGCTTGGAAAAGGCACCCTTGGGGATTGGGAACTCTGCACTGCTGGGGATGGAGACACGGCGTCCCTGAGCATGGGAACAGTGTCCCAGCGCATGGGGACAGGGCAGCATCCCTGGGCACGGGGACAGGGCAGCATCCCTGGGCACGGGGACACCGCGCGGGGTCCCCGTGCCCAGGGATGCTGCTCTGATGCCACCGCCATCTGCATCCATGGGCAGCTGCAGCGCACGGGTGGCGGCCGGGGGGGCCCTTCACCGCCCCGATTCGCAGCCTCCTTAACCAACGTACTCGCTGTTCGAGCGCTTCATCAGGGCGCGTGCAAACGGCCCCGCGAGCGCCGCGCGCTCGGCCCGGCCCCTCCGGGGCAGACAAAAGGTGCCGGTTTAGTGGGGCATGAAAGGGGAAACAAAACGCGGCCCCCCGCGGCCCCGGCGCGCAGATGGCACCACTTGGCCCCC
>JAWLRI010000365.1:149806-165890 GCA_034781795.1 Crypturellus tataupa | reverse complement strand
AGAAGCAAGTCCTTGTGTGTTTTTTTTTTTTTTTTTTTTTTTTTTTTTTTGTTCGTTTGCTTTTTTTAAATCAAGCATTTACTTTGTATTTTATGGAACCATGCCACCTTTTGTATGGTAAATGGCAACAGAGATGTTATGTGATTAAAAAAAAATTAAATGTGGGTAGGAAGTGGAAATACAGAGGTGTGTGTAACTATTACTCTGGGGCAATTGGTCATAATGAGAAAAATTGAAATTCAGGTATATGAAATATTGTATATACAAACAGCAAAGTATATTTCTGTGAAGAGTTAGGTGTTTTCAGAATTTGTATCTTATCTCTTTTCCTTACTGTGGTTCTAACTCTTATCAGGGAGAAAAATAGAGCTCTTTCCTAAGAAGCCAAGTTCTTTATTGCTGTTTTCCTGTGTTGAAAGTTTGTACAAGATCTTATAGTTGTCAGATGTGCCTCAACTACTGCAATATAACAAAAAATAGTGTAAAATATTTTGAAAAAAGAAATCTCTATATATACCCATACCCATCATTTGTAAGCAAGGGGAAGTTTCCTAGGGGAAAATTTTGTGCCCTTTTTTTTTTTTTTTTTTTTTTTTTCCCCTGTTGTGACGAAGCCCAGCTGGCCAATTCGTGCCAGTTGTTTGTAGCTTCTACTGTATTTGTTTCCAGTTTGTTTGGCATATTACATTATTTTCTTTTATGCTGAACATGTGTTCTTAGATACCCTAATTCCAGTCCCACTTTTTACTGATGGATGCTGTTAGATACTCAGTGTAAATGAGTCACATTTCCAATGGAGTGGCCAAGTGCTTTGATTTAAACAGCTGAGCTCTAGTATTTTTTATATATATTTCTGGTATTTGTGTGTCTGCTCGTTGCTTTATTTTTTTTTCCTTCCTTGTGCATGTTGATGTTTCTCCAAACCAGGACTTTTTCAAATGTCCTTGACTGTCCGACTCGCCTTTCAAACGGCCTCAACCTCTTTATGACTCTTTATTTCCAGGAGTGCGGCTTGTGCACCCCTAGGAGGGATGAATGGTAAGGTTACAGCAGGATTTAGGGAGGATTACAGCACGAACACAGTGTTTTAAATTTATCCAGCACCTCTGAAAGCTCTTGTCCCTCATCTTGCCCTTCTGCAAGATGTCCTTTGCCTCTGTTACTGATCCCCTTGGAGCCCTGTCGGCTTGAACTGCCAAGGCTGTTTTTCTCCCCCATAAGTTTCAGGATTTGGGTTTTTTTTTTTTTTATTTTTATTTTAGTGCAACTTTAAAATGATATTCAGTGCTCTCTGGTTTCTTATCCTCCTAAGAATTGACGCTTATGCTTCAACACTGAAATGAATATCTAAACCATAGGTTGTCCAGGCTCTTGTAAATAGTGACTCATATAGCAACAGCAGGTCCTGCACAACAACTCTAACCATATAAATAAATATGACTAAAGTTTTTTCCATTGTCTCTGGCTGTCCCTGGCCGCGGACGAGCCGTTAAGCAGCAGCGGGGGGGCTCTCCTAAGACCCATTTTGCTATCCCGTGTAATGAGCCTTTCACGCAACGACCTAAATAACCCTTAGTTCTGCTGGAAAGCGCCCGAGCCGCCGCCGCGCCGCCCCTTAGATAGGCCCTGCCCGCGCTGGCGTCATCCGCCAGGGCGGCGCCCATTGGCCGCGGCGCGGCCGTATGCAAATAGCGCGTGAGCTCAGCGCGGTGGAAGCGGTGACGTCGCCGCGGGGGTGACAGTGGCGGCGGGGGAGGGGGTGGCCCGAGCGCTATTTTTAGGGCGCAGCGAATGTCACCTCCTCCCCCCACCCCGTCCCGTTGCGTCCCCAACACCCCGCGACTTGGCCCGGCTTGGGACAAGGGGCCCTTTCGCTTTGGGACACTGAATCCCACTGCGGGTGACAGTGCCCTGTCCCCAGGGTGTCCCACACTCGGGGACGTGGGGGTGGGCAGGGGGTCTCAGCGCTGCTGCACGTGGAGCACCTCCCCGCGCTGCCTGTGCCCGGACCCAGCAGGGTCCCTAGAGCGTGTCCTGTCCTGTCCGAGGTCCCCAAGGGGGCCAGGGAGCTGCCACCACCCGCACGGTGACAAGGGACCTCCCTGCGCCACGCTCTGGTGCCCAAGGAGCACCCTATGGGGCGGCAAGCACCAGCACCCCGAGCAACAGAACCTGGGAATACGGGATATGGGGAGCGGATATTGCTCCCAGCTCCAGCCCTTTTCCATGACTCCGGAACGCAGCGGGATTTACTCCGGCCTCCGGAGCGATCGAAGCGATCGGAGCGATCGGAGCGGGGGTCCCGCGGCTCCCGCCTCCCTCCATCTGCTGCTCCGTCCACCCGCGGAGCGCCAGGAAGCGGCTCTAAACCAGATCTGCCTTTGTGGGCTCGGAAATAAACCCGGGATTAAAGTCTAAGGGCTGGTTTTTATTTTCCAAGCCAGCGGCGCCCGTGAAGGCAGCGGGGCCGGGTGACGCGCGGGACACGGCGTTGACACCGTCCGCACAGGGATTCGGTACTGGCCCCCAGGGAAGACACTCGGAGCGCTCGGATCAGAACCGCCGCGAAATCAAGAAGCAACCTGCGCCGAGGCTGCTTTTCGCACCTGCAAAATGCCACGTTTATGCCAAGCGGGAAAACTTGGAAATATTTGGAAATATTTGGAAAATTTGGAAATAAATCCCCTGCAAAAAGGAGGCGGCGGGATCAACCGAGAGGGCTGGATGGGACAGTCCCCTCTGTGTCACCGCGAGTGGCCGTGGCAGGAGCCGCCGTGTCCTAAACGGGATGAGAACGCGCGGTGTCTGCAGTGACAACAGCTCCGGCTGCTGCTCATGATCCAACCCGGCCGGGCAGGTTCTCCTGGTCCCCCCTGCTCTGCAGGCGGCCGAGGGAGGAGGTGGCTCCGTTCTCCACATTCACATCCTCCATTTGCTCTTAATCATCGTCCCTTCGCCCCGGCCATGTCCCTCCTCCCGGCTCAGATCCTCCTCCTCAGCCCCTTCCAACGAGACGTTTCCCACGGAGCTTCCAAGCAGGATCCGTGTCCGTAACTTCTGGCCCTGGGCAAGGCTGGCTTAAATGCAGGACTTCATTCGCGCCTTCAACTTGCTCTGAGGGGCTGCGGGTAAACAAACAGTTATAAAATAAAATTCATTTTAAAAAGAGAAGTTAGAGCTGCTTTTAATGCTGTTCTGCTTGCACTAGTTTCCACCCCGTGTTTAGCTAGAAATGGCTGAGCACATTTAAATTGCAGCTCGAATTATATTTATATATATAAATATATATATATATATGCAGTGATTGGCTGGATGAGGTTCGCAACTGGTTTGGCAGGAATGGAAAGTTCAGAGGGGTTTTCAACCCTGTTTGTCCTAAACAAGTCGAGCTGGAATTTGACAAGAAATAGGTAAATCTGGCTCAAACTCGGCATGGACAGACCAAAATTCGGCCTTTTTGGGAGTCAGCAGCCTTTCTGCACACCCCAGTTCCCCGGTTTCCACACTGCTGCCTCCTTTGGTTACGTTTGCAGGGGGAGCAGCTATTTTATCACACACAAAACCCACTCCAGAAGCCGTCGAATACGGATGGAGCTGCCCGGCCAACAGCGATTCCCGGTTATCAGCGGAGAAAAGGTTGTGCACGAGGAATTACCACCCAAATCCTCCCTGAGCCGCGTCCCGCAGCTGGCTAAAGGGGCCCCTCCTTTACCCTTGCGTTTGCAAACGTTTTTAAGGTGATCTGCGTGGATTTGGGATTTTTTCCCTGCGCATTAAGGACACACAAGGGCTGGGGGTCCTGTCAGCCACCCGGCATCAGCAGCATCGGTGGGAATTTAAGGGGAGAGAAAAAAAATACAGGATAAACAGGGCTCTGTGTTTAAGGGCAGCTCTAATTGCTAACCCGGGTCTGACCCCAGGAACAGGCCTGGCAGGCAGGGTAAACAAGAACGCAGGCGGCCTCGGCCCGGCCTGCACTTAGAGCTAATAAGGGCCTTTCAAAACACGCGGTTGTGCAACCAGGCGGTGGCCGAAGCGTGCGAAACGCGGCCGACCGGGAAGGACAGGGGCAGAAAACCCGATTTAACCTGCTTGCGGCCCGGGCCAGAGGGCGGTTTCGCCCTCCTCCCCACTTTGCTTTTGCACAAACCTTCGGGGACCGGTGTCACCCCCGGGGGAGAAGCCGCTCCCGGGGTCTCTTTGCTCATCGCCCCGTCCCCTCGCAGCAAACGGCGCAGGAAAACATCTCCCATTCCAAAGGGTTTTAGGCAACGCGCGTTGCAGCACCCGAGGGAGCCGCGGGCACAGAACACCCTTGAATTTCCCTTGAATTTTCTTGGACTTTGGGCCTCGTTTTCCAACGGTGCCAAGCACCCGCGGGCTCGGCAGCCCCTGCCTGAAGCCGTATTCACAACGTCCCCCTTAGGATGACTTTATTTTCCAAGCAAAACGTCCCCGGCTGCAGCAGGAGCCCCCGCGGCCGCCCCACCGGGGAAGGTGCGTGCGACCTCAGCCCCGTTCGGGGACGGTTTCCTGTTCTTCGCATTCGGTTTTATTGTTTTTTTTTTTTCTTTCCACATCCCCGGCAGGATGCGCCTGCCCCCGCCTGCTCTGTTCCTGTCACACGAAGCCCAAAGGGGAAGGGGGGACCCGAGCGGGTCTGGTCCCCCCTGTCACCCCTCATTTCACCGGGGGCTCTTGGGGACAATCTTGCACCTTCCTATTCAAGGGGGGCTGTGGGGCTCTAGGCGTTTCACATTGCACTGAAATGCAGCCGTGCTGTGAAAAAAAAGAGGTTTATTTCCTTAGAAAAGAGAAGTTCAAATGAAAAAAAAACCCTCTGGCTGCAAGCACGAGGCTGGATTTTTGCAGCGGTCGGAACGCGGCTCCTCTGCCAAAGCCAAACGCAGCCGGGGAAAAAAAAAAAGGGCTGGACACGAGTTGCCAAAGCAGCGCGTTGCCGGGATCAAGGTTTATTGCTAATAAAGTGCTCGGAGCGCCGGGGATGTGCGGATCCATGGCAACCCCGGCCGAGCGGCAGGACGGAAAGGGCAGGAGCCTCCGGGGCCGGGGAGTAATTCAGCTGCCCCTGCTTGGCCCATCCCGACTGGTCCCATTCCCATAAATGTGGCTTCCCAAAGCCTGGCAAGGGCAGCTCGTTTACCCACACGTCAGGGCAGAAAAGCAGGAGGTGGTTCCAGATTATAGATTCTATGGATTATAGTTTACATAGATTATGTTTACGATGGCGTTGGGGACCTCGGCTGCGAGTCCTTTGCTTGGCGGTTCTGTAGAGCAAAGAGCATCAAGCAGCTACTGGGGTCCCTGCTGTGAATTCACTCATGGGGTGGGTGCAGGTTAACGGAAAAGAGCAGGAACTCCAAGATTTTGGCCTATTCCAGCATAATTCCAGTGACCACGATCAGTCTGAGATACGGAAACCTGACCGGCTTGTGGCCAAGTGCGGGCTCTCCCCATTGGATTTCCCAATCCCAATCCCTCCCCGTGTCCACGCTGCAAATCCACGGGGGGACCTTTCCCTCGGAGCTGGTCGAGGGCGCCCCGTGGGAGGGCAGGGCGCTGGGAGCGGATCCCTGGGGCCCTTCTCAGGCTACGCCCAGGGATACGGAGCGGCCGGCGCTTCCCGGAGCCCGGCGCAGCTCCCTGCCCTGCAAGCAGCAATTAGGGCCAGATAAAGGCGGGTGACACCCCGCAGGAGTGCGGGGCTGGGTGGTGCCTTTCCCGAGCCGGCTGATCCCGGCGCGGACAAACAGCTCCTGAGGAGCTCGCGGACTCCCAGAGACGGCTCCGGGCTGTTCCCAAGGATTCCCTGCCCCGCTGGCACAGCCAGATGGGCGGTTTGGGGTGGGAGAGGCACCCCTGGGCAGGGGGAAGTGGGAGCTTCCCAAACCTCCTCGCTATCCATGAGCTTCCCAAACACCTTCGCTATTCACGAGCTCCCCAAACCTCCTTGCTATCCATGAGATTCCCAAACCTCCTCCCTATCCGTGAGCTTCCCAAATCTCCTTGTTGTCCATGAGCTTCCCAAACCTCCTGGCTATCCATGAGTTTCCCAGACCTCCTTGCTATCCATGAGCTTCCCAAACCTTCTGGCTATCCATGAGTTTCCCTGACCTCCTCGCTATCCATGAGCTTCCCAAACACCTTCGCTATCCACGAGCTCCCCAAACCTCCTTGCTATCCATGAGATTCCCAAACCTCCTCCCTATCCGTGAGCTTCCCAAACCTCCTCGTTGTCCATAAGCTTCCCAAACCTCCTCACTATCCATGAGCTTCCCAAACCTCCTGGCTATCCATGAGCTTCCCAAACATCTTTGCTATCCACAAGCTCCCCAAACCTCCTCGCTATCCACGCTGCCGCACGTGGCCGGCACGCTCTCCTTGCTCCAGCTCTCCCTAAGCAGATCCTCCCTTGTAGCCAGCACCAAAAGACACCGAATCTTCCCCAAAGCGGCTCAGGAGAACGTCCCAGAGGCTGGAGTTGAAATCCAGCTCTGGAGCTGGAGTTTTCCCTTGCACTGCCAGGTGTTGGTGGCCAGGGATGGAGAGGCTTGGTTGCAGCCTCGGATTGCACATGGAGTTCATCGGGGTTGGAATTCCAGATCCCGGGTTAGACCCACATCCGTCACTGCCAGAAGCAGCCCATAGGCTTCCTCTTCCTAATTCTGCATTTCAGCAGCAACCAAGTCTCTGGGTTTTTTTGCTTTCCACGCACATTCAGAGAAATTAAAAGGTCCTGATGTCACATCCAGCGACATCCCCAGTGAGGCTGGGGTAGGGACTGGATTCCTGAGCTATTTCAAGTCAAACTTTGAGGCATCTTCAAGGCCTTACTCTGTTTCCCAGTTTCAGCTCTGGGCTCACTTTACCAAAGCCCCAGAGCTTCCCACGGAGCCTAAATTCGGCATGAAACCGCATTTAAACCCGCTTAAACTAAATGTGACTTCAGGGTGCTGGAGATGGGTCTGCAGGAGATGCTCCGGCACCAGAGATGGAACCAGCCTCAGGATCCTGCTCAAGCCATGGACATGCAGATGCTCCCAAGAGACCAGCCCTGTCCCAGGTCGCTCCAGTCCTCCCCGCACTGCCGGGGTCCCTGTCACCGTCCTCCACCATCTCACACTGGTGTCACTGGTGTCCCTGGGAGCCCAGTTATCCCTGGTGTCACCCCACCCGCCAGTAACAGCAGGGAGGGTCCCGCTCCCAGCCCGGACAATCCCTGTCTCCTATGGGGAGGTCAGCGGAGCCGTCTGGGATCTCTCAGCACCTCTGGGATTAGCAGGCGGCAAAAGGTAAACGAAGGAGGTGGCTGCGACAGGACAAGGACTGCGAATGTGGCGTGGGGACACGGCTGCAGCCGGGGTGTCCGGGGACACTGAGATCTGCAGCGTCCACCGTGCCGGGGTGGACGGGGAATGGGATCTTGAGTGTCAGGGATGATGGGGAATGGGACCATGGGTGTCAAGGAGGATGGGGAATGGGACCATGGGTGTCGAGGATGAGGAATGGGACCATGTGTGCCAGGGAGGATGGGGAGTGGGACCACGTGTGTCCAGGAGGATGGGGAATGGTACCACATCAAGGAGGATGAGCAATGGGACCGTGAGTGTCTCAAGGAGGAAGAGCTCCATGGGGCCTGGAAGAACAGCACCGCGTCCCTCACTCGCTGGCCACTGTCCCACGTGGGACACAGCAAGCCCGGGACAGCCCAGGGCCAGAGCAAGATGCTCCGCGGGGGCTCCGGCCTCTGGGCTTGGCAGCCACATTTCGGAGGAACCAAAAGGTTTGGAATAACAAGAGCCACTTTCCCCTCCCTGCACGGAGCCTCGGCTGAGCCGTCCCTGCGAGGCAGGGAGCTCCTGCCTCCCTTCTGCCGCTTCCCAGCAGGTAAACTGAGTCACGGGGACGCAAAGGGACACCCTGGGGCCGGCTGGGTTTGCGACAGGGAAGGGATTGCAGGCAGGTGTCCCCCAGAGCCCAGGTTCCTCCACAGAAACCAGGTTCCTCTCATCTACCCTCTGTTCTCAGTGCCACCAGCGGCGCCCCTGTTCCCTGCCCAGCTCCGGGGTGTTTAGCATGGAAATTTCTCCCTGGCTGGGAGGACTCCAGGGATCTGCGCTCCCTCCTGTCCCTGCAGCTCCCACCGTGATAACCAATTCCCAGATACACATGTCCTTGAAATCCGCGGAGCCTGGAAGAGTAAACAGCCCTTAAAAGGGGCTGAAATTCCTGCTTTCCCCTCCCTCCTCAAGAGCCCTCCTGAGCTGGGGCAGCCAAGAGCCCTCTCAAACACAGAGCAGCAAATACCAACCCCTGCGCTGCTCACCCTGCTGCTCCCAGCCCACCAGAGCCCTCGCTTGGCACTTGAACACTTTTCTCTGCCTTAAATGGCTGTTTTCCCTCTTTCTAGCAAGGCCGCATTGGGTTCAAACTTTGCTCTGTTCCACCATTAGAAATCCCAGCTCTAGCTCGAGATTTCACCATACATCTCTGCACGTTGGGTGTTTTTCTTTTCCTCCTGCAAGGGGTGAGCTTTTAATTAAGAGAATCTACGTGTGGATGCTAAGCTGAAAATTACAAACGTGAACTAGCTCAGTGTGCCCATGTGAAGGTGTGAAACAGAGGAGTCAGCTAAAATGAGCAGAGAAAACAAGAATTTCAGTTTGTTTTCGGGTATAAAGTGAGGAGAAAAAAATACCCCCTGGGATTTTACTGGGATGGAACACGAGGCCCTGAGCGGAGGGCACAGGGTGCTGCAGCATCATGTGCTGATATTTATTCCTCAGACCTTGCTGTGTCCTCGAACCAGTCCACAGAGCAGGAGCTCGGCCTGCAAAAGGGTAGGTGTGAGCAGGAAGGATGAGTGTGAGCACAGGTGTGAGCACAGAGGATGGGTGTGAGCACGAAGGTGGAGTGTGAGCACAAAGAATAGATAGGAGCGCGAAGGAGAGGTGTGAGCATGAAGGATAGAGGAGAGCACGAAGGATGGGTGTGAGCACAGATAGGTGTGAGCACGAAGGATAGATGTGAACATGAAGGATAGATGTGAGCACGAAGGAAGCGTGTGAGTATGAAGGATGCGTCTGAGCACAGAGGATCGGTGTGAGCACAAACAATACATGTGAGCATGAAGGATAGATGTGAGCACAGAGGATAAGTGTGAGCACAGATAGGTATGAGCACAGAGGACGGGTGTGAGCACGAAGGATAGATGTGAGCACAGATAAGTGTGAGCACAGAGGATCAGTGTGTGCACAGGGGATAGGTGTTAGCATGAAGGATAGACGTGAGCACAAAGGATGGATGTGAGCATGGATAGGTGCGAGCACAGAGGACGGGTGCCAGCTGTGGGCAGCGGGAAGCGGTGTGTGAGCAAACACCCCTGTCCTGCTGGCGAGTGGGAGGAGGACCCTGCCCGGCCACACAGCAACCCGGTACCTTGCGGGCAGCTCCGTCGCCTCCAGGACGCAGCCCCTTCCCGCTCCCGACATTCCCTCTTCCAGGGCTGGCTGGTGTGTGAGCACACACCAAGGACGGCACGAAGTCCTCTGCAAACAGCGCTCAACGGGCTGCCCCGCGCCGTGTCCTGCACTGGCTCCGGTCCCTCCACGTCGCCGCAGCCAAGACTCCCTGCAGTGGCAATAAAGTTGTGTGAGGAAGAGGAAAGCCACGTTCTCCCACCCCAGCACAGCCCCTATTTTACTGCTGGTCTTCCCGAGCACACAGGTCTCTCTCCGCCTTCCCGGCGTTGTTATCCCTTCCAGATCCTGCCTCGGATTCCCCTGGATGAGGATATCGTGCCCGCGGGTTGAACAGACCAGGCTCAGGCCTTTTGCTGCTAGAGGAGAGGTCAGTCTAACCAGGGAAGGGATAAACTGGCTTCGGGGAACGTCATAAAACACCACAAGGGAGCAGAGAGCTGCTTTTCTTGAAGGCTCTGGGGTAAGAACGTCACAGATTTGCACAATCTGGGTCTTTTGCATCCAGAGTCTCAGTTTCGGGCCACTTTAGAATAGAAACAAGATATGAAACTCCTCCTTTTCAAGAGAAGGAATGGAAAAAAAAATACGTATTTCTTCTCCAGCCGGGTGTTTCTCAGCAGGACAATGATGCCCACTTCAAAGATGCCACCCAGGACACACCTAAATGAGTCCTGCAGAGACATGTGAGCAGGTAAATCACTTGAAAGGCCACGTTGGGTCTTTTAACTGCCCTTGGGTATGCTAAAAATTGGCCACAATTACTCTGCGGGGTGCTTACCTTACATAACCGCCTTAATTACGCAGGGCCGCCTAATTACACTCGGTGCAGCTCTCAGCATGCAAAGAAAGGCATCACACGGGGGATGAAAAAGATCCCGCCCGAGTTGACCAACACGAGAAAACAGAAGTCCCGCGGTGGCCCCGCTCCGTGTCCTGCGCCGCAACCCGGTGCGGCCGGTTCCGCTGCCAGCCCTGGTGACACCCGTGAAGTCACCGAGCCCCAGGCTGAGCCGGGGACGGAGGGAGCGGGACTTCCCGGCGGCGCATCCCGCAACGCTGCGGTCGTCCTTCACCTGGAGCTGATTGTGCCAGGGCGGGAAGCTGTTCCCAGATTAACTCTCTGCTCTGTAACCTTGGTAGCCTGTTTTTTTTTGGTTTATTTTTCCCCTATTTTGTTATCCTGCAGCCGCCCACACGGAGGGAGGAACCCCGCGGCGCACAGAGCCTGGCTGGGCAGGTAGGGCGGGTGCATGGAAAAATCCACGGCCTTGCTAGGAATTCCGAGGCTGGCTCGGGGGTTCCCAGGAGAGCTGCTGTTAGGAATTTAGGGCCGCCTGGAAGATTTACTGCACATTGCTCAGGTTTCCAGCATGGACAAATGTCTGCATTATCCTCCGAGGAATTTGCCACTTGCGGCATGCTTCCATCCAGGATTTTCTTCCCTCTTTTTAAGGCACTCGGAAGCCCCTTGTTCTCCCTCTTGGCAATACACAGACTTCCCGAACCCTCCAAAGCCCCAGGGCCCCAGCTTTGCCTTGGGCCATGAGACTCAAGTTTTGAGGCAGGGGGACAATTTTTTCCATTTAAAAAGCCCTGAGATCCGGCAGCATCGGAGGAGCTGGAATCGGAGTGCCCTCGGAGGGGAAAACCCACAAATAACTGCACCGTGCTGTGCTCCAATGAATTGCCAGCAATAAAACAGCATTTCTAAAAGGAAAGGGGAACCTGGGCCGAATGGAGAAGGAGAGGGAGGTTTGCCGGCCCGCAGTGTTTATCCAGGACGTTGTTTGGGAGTTCAGTGTGGAATTCAAGACAGAGCCCAGCCATTCCCGCACCCCAGCCCTCCCCTCCGCTCGCACCAACGGACTCGGCTCTCGTCTACACCCAAAAAAGGTCCGTGTTTCCCGTGGCGGCTGACGCGGCGGCCGCACACGTCAGCGCGGCAGGAAGCTGCCAGGAGCTTCCTCGAAACCGGTGACGTGGGAGGGAGCAGCGGAGCGGGGGCAGCGGCGCTTCCAAAGAAGGAGCCCGGAGCGCCGGAGCCCCCTTCCCGCCACCCCGGCCCCGCGCGGGATCCTGGAGAGCAGCAGTTTGTTGCTTGGAGAGACGGGATCAAACAGATGCTCCCGCTGCCCCTGCACGGGCTCCGGAGATCCCGGCGCTCCGGCACATCCGTGAGCCCAAGGTGCTTCCCTGCTCCCACGGAACGGCCTCGCCACAAACGCGGCGCTTCCCCCCTCCAAGCGTGTCCCCGAGCGCAGGGGATAATCGGCAGCGCCTTTGATGCCCTTCACTTTTACTGCTTCCAAGGCAGCCGCAGCTCAGCCCAGCCCGGCTTCGTGTCACGGCTGCAATATTCCCATTTCTGCTGACCAAGCTCCGGGTGACGCGGGCCACCTTGCGCAACGCAGGCGGAGGCTGCACGCGGGCAACAGGCTGCGCCGGGTGTTTCGGTTCCTCCGCTGCAGCGCGATTCCCGCATTCCCGTTCCCGCACACATGCAACCTGCCCCGGCTCCCTGCGCAGGCGGGTTCCCAGGGACGGGAACCGTCAGTTCTGCAGAAGGAAGTCCCTTTCCTGGCAATGTTTCGAGGCAGAACCACTCTTGCAAAGAGCGGACAACATGTGGCAAACGGTGGGAACAAAGACAGTGCCTCTGCCTAGACCCAAGGACGTGTTTTGCCCCACTCAAGATAGTGACACACAGGGATCCGACTGACTCCGCAGCTATTTTAAGTGCTTGAGGCTGAAGAGCATTTAGAGCCACCGCTTGAGGGGCGGTATCTAAAAACTACTCAGTTGCTAGACTTTCTGGGCTCAAAATGTGATTATTTTTAAAGCCCTTTTGCTCCAAAGCCCACGGATTAAGGCAGAGGGACAACTACCTCTTGCTGGCACTGGGACAGGGATAACATCCCATTTCCACACACCAGGACCAAGTTACTTTTGCTCAGACCCATGGGCATGGTTGGTAGCACAGGGCGAGCGATTCTCCCGTCTGCTCTTGTGCTTGTAAATGTTTAATAGGAAGCTTATCTCTTACCTCTACAGATGGCTCGAGTTATTGAGCTCGTGAACGGAGATTAATCGGGAACGGGCAGATGTCAGCTAAGGAGAAGAAGGATTTAATAATTAATAAGTAATTAGTTAAACTGGGGTGTTGTCTGTGGGCAGAGCCTGCTCTGGAGGGTTCAGGGTGAGGGAAGAGCCCCAAAAGGGATTCCTGGAGCCCTGCTGTAACTTATAGGATCTGTTGAATGCAAGATGATGGCCGGGCTTCAGCTTGGTGCTGGCTAAAGAATTCAGTGAGGACTTAGCCCTTGATACCCCCCGCTCCTCACAGATCCCAATCCAGGGCATCTGGCTCCGTCCTTGCAAATAACAGGGATCACTGGGCTGAGATGTAAGGGAAAAACAGTTCCCGTGGAGCATCCTGACTGAACTTGCCCCTCTGAATCCTCACGTAAGAAGTTCAAGGTTGGAACGCTCCGTTACGATTTGTTTGTGAAGTAAATAGATTACAAAGAGCTCCAAGAAGCACTATCAATCTGGAGTGCATTTTGGAACATTATATGCTTTAATAAATCAATTTTTTGAAGATAGACTTCAAGGAAAAAGAAAAAAAAAGAGCATGTCACACAGCGCATAAAAGTAGAAAAAGGAACAAAAATCTGAAGTACCTGGCAAGCTCCTCTTCCTGTACTATTTCCTTTGCTAAAATAACACTCATGTGCCTTTTTGTTGATGTTTCTATAACCTCCCGGCAGTGTTTTGCTCGCAAACACCTGCATTTGGGCACAGACATCACGCACAAATGAGAAATGTGTGACTCTGCATCGTCCGCATCCTACGCCCCTTCCAAAGGCCGTTCCCACTTGCTGAGACACCGGGGAGTTATTCCTGGGACTGACACCACGATAGGTGGGATAATCCAGCTCCGCGGTTCATTCCTGGGTGCAGGATTCCTGCTCCTTTGGTGCACCGGGATCACGGACAGCGGCTTAACTCGCGGTCCGCAGCACTGGGGAACATTAGCTAGATGCCTGCAGCGCAGAGTCAAGGTTTATTTGAGGAACAGGACGGTCAGAAACCAACTCCGAGCGTTTCACAACATCCGAGAAGCTTCAGATTTGTTTACGGTGACTAATTATAGCAGGTTAGCGCCAGCGGAGAGGAAGGAGAGATGAAAGACGCGCTGGAAGGAAAGAATACGCAACGGGGATTGCAATTCTTTATCAAATTCACCATGAACAGGAGTATTCCAGGTCCTGCTAAAATACCTGGGGACGGGCCAGGCGTAAAGGGTGACACTGGGTGCAAGCAGCGGGGGAAACGGCTCCAGCGTTTCATAAGCGGGTGAGTCAGAGCCGGTTATTTCTGGGAAGGTCCCAGAAGGCAGGAATTTCCCCCGGGAGGCAGGGAACGGCCGGGATCCGAGCAGCGGCAGGTCCCATCTCTGCTCCATGGGACCGAGCGCCAGGGGGACGGCGGGAAGCAGAACCAACCCGGCCCTCGGCACGGGGAGCCGGTACCGGGGAAACCGGGCTCCAAAACGGAGGTTTTTAGACAAATGAGCTGGTTTCATAACATCAAATAATTAGATCCCTCCTGCCTGCGTATATGAGTGCCCTGAGTGCCCGTGCGGTGCCAGGTCCACACCTAGGGCGTTCACTGGGCGCTTATCTAGGAGGAGGGAGTCCAAAAATCCCTAAAATTCCAAAAAATTCGGGCTCTGTAGGGCCGGCTTGGAGTCTGGAGCCCACAGTGGGCCGGGAGAGGCCATAGGGCCCGTCCGGCCCCATATGGACCCCATGGGGGCTGCTAAGGGACTGTATGGCCTGCCCGGCCCCATAGATAGCTCACAGGGGGGCAGGTGAGGCGTGTAGGGCCTGACCGGTCCATATGGAGCCCATAGGGGGTCCTGTGGGGCGTATAGGGCCCACATGGGCCCGTACGCAGGCCTAGGAGGGCCACGCAGGGCTTGTTCGGCCCCATATGGAGCCCGGGGCAGGACTCGTGGGGCCGGTAAGGTCCAACCAGGCCCATACGGAGCCCGTGGGGGGCCTCCTGGGGCCCATAGAGGCTGCCCAGGTCCATATGGAGCCAGTAAGGGGCCTTGTGGGGCCCATAGAGGCTGCCCTGGTCCATATGGAGCTGGTAAGGGGCCTCGTGGGGCCCATAGAGGCTGCCCAGGTCCATATGGTGCCCGCGGGGGTCCTCAAGGTCCTGCCCAGGCCCGTACAGAGCCCACGGCAGAGCACACGGGGTCCATACGGTTTGCCCAGGCCCGTATGGAGCCCGTAGAGGTCCATGTGGGACCCATACGAGCTCGTCCGGGCCCCTGCAGAGCCCTCAGAAGCCCACGGTGGGTCCATAGAGCCTTTACGGGGCCCACGGAAGCCCACGTGAGACCCATAGGGCCTGTGGGGCCCATACAGAGCCCGGGGAAGCCCAAATGGAGCCCGTAGAGCCCGCTCTCTGCACAAGAAATGCAATTATCGCCCCTGCTTCATCAGTGCTCAGTGCACTGTATTCACGAGCACCGAATAATGTTACTGGAAGCATCAGGCTAAGGGGTTTTAAACCCTTTCTCAGCAAAACCTACCACAGATCCACACATTTTTCCTGCCAAAGACACTCAAATCCACCCGTATCTAAAACCAGTTTCCACATCCTTATGCAGAGCAGAGGAATGAGGTGCATTCCCACCCCGAGCGGCAGCCCTGACTCTTCTTCCAGTACTGAAATCCAAGCATTTTCCATGCAAAGGGTCTCCGGACCAGCCAGTTTCCTGAAATCCCAAGGTTTGGGAGGAAACGCTGCCGTTCCTGAGCAAAGGGCACGGAAACCAGCAGCATCCCACGTGTGCTGGAGCGACGTCCGGCTCCCTTTATGGGAGCTTTTCTGCAGATCTGGTCACGCAAAGGGACACGCCGCCTTGTTAGCCAAACACCAACGTGATTCCAGGTTCTAGCGAAGCTCCAGGGTCATCCTGGAGGGAGGGACGGCCAGGGATCGGCGTGTGCGGCCACCACACTGACTCCTCTGGGGAGGTCCCAGCTGCACGGGGGCAGGGACAGCACCAGGAGGGTCCTCGGGCACAACCCGGGATAACAGGGACGGCACCAGGAGGGCTCTTGGGCACAACCCGGGATAACGGGTGCCCGGAGCTGCGGCTGAGGGGCCGCATCCCCGACGGACCGGGATACAGGGCGGCTCAGCAGTGCCGCGCCGCGCCAGGACACGGTACACCGGGATGGCTCCAGCACGGCTCTCCGCCCCGAGGGAAGCCGAAACGCGCGTGCTCCTCAGCAGGGTCTGCCCGGCGGGGAGGAGCCGCTCTCAGCGCCGGGACACACCTGGGTGCCGGGAGCCGCTTCCTGCGGCTCGGGCGCTCCGCGCGCTGCCGCCCTCGGGCTCGCGGGCCCGCCAAGCGCGGGCTAACGGGGCAGGGTTGACCTGGCCGCCCGCCCCACGACAGCGGCGCCGCTCGCGAGGCCCCGCCCACGCGCCGCGGAGACACCTCCCATTGGACGGCGCAGCCCTCACTCAGGCCGACGTCGCGCCCCCGCCGCCCCCCC
>JAWLRI010000365.1:130293-149706 GCA_034781795.1 Crypturellus tataupa | reverse complement strand
GGGAGGCCCGGCGCGCCGGACGGCCGGGGCCACAGGTGGGGGGCGCGTGGCTGGGGAGGCCCGGCGCGTTAGGCCTGTGGCCGGGATATCATTTGGCCGACGACCGGCTGTCATTATTTTTTAATTATCGCAATACCTAATGCTATCCATACGGATAGAGTATAGTTAGGCTTAGGAAAGGGAGGAAGTGTAGAGCCCCACTTGGACTGCGGCTGCAAGGACATGCCAGAGGAATTATGGGGTTGTGCCAACACTGATCCCTGGACCACTTTCTGCTTCTTTTGAGAAACAGGGTGAGTAGTATGAAAGCTTGTGTAGAGCTCATGCTAGTGTTAGGGTTAAGGTTAGTGTTAGCTGTAGGGTTAGTGTTAGAATTAGGGTTAGGAGAGAAGGAACCTAGAGCCCCTTTTAGAGTATGGGTGCCTATGTCATGCCACTGGAAATGTGGAGCTATGCCCAGTCCAATCTCTGTACCAGTTTCGATTTCTAGCCTGGATTGGAGTGGGTGGTATGAATCCTAGTCTGGACCTGATGATAGGGTTAGGGTTAGAGATGGGAAAGAGAGGCAGTGTAAAGCCTCACTTGGAGTGAGGCTACAAAGGGGATGTGAAAGAAAATGCAGAGATGGGCCAGCCCTGATCCTTAGGCCACTTACTTCACTTACTCTTTCTGACACGGATTACGGTGGGTAACTCAAGGCCTAGTTGAGATCTGATGCAAGAGTTAGGGTTAGGTTTAGGAGAAGGAGGAAGCATAGATCCCCACTTGGATTGGCACTGCTAAGGGCATGTCAAAGGAAATGCAAGGCTGTGCCAGCACAGATCCCTGGGCCTCTCTCTCTTCCTGATTCAGATTGGGGTGAATGGTATAAGTCCTAGTCTAGATCTTATGCAAGGGTTTGGGTTAGGAGAGGGAGAAAGCGTAGAGCTTCACTTGGAGTGAGGCTGTAAAGGAAATGCCAAAGCAAATGTGGGACTGTACCAACACTGATCCTTGGGCCACTTCCTGCCTCTTTTGAGAAACAGGGTGAGTAGTAGGAGAGTGTGTGTAGAGCTCATGCTAGGGTTAGGGTTAAGGTTAGGGTTAGCTTTAGGGGTAGGGTTAGTGTCAGAATTAGCATTAGAAGAGGAGGAAACCTAGAGCCCCTTTTGGAGTGTGGGTGCATATGTCATGCCACTGGAAAGACAGGGCTATCCCCACCATGATGCCTAGGCCACTTTCTGTTTCTGCTCCAGATTGGGGTGGGTGATATGATGCCTAGTCTGGACTCGATGCTAGGGATAGGGTTAGGAAGAGCAAGGAATCCCTGCACATCCCCTGCTTCCATCCTTGCTCAAAGCAGTGTCAGCTGGAGCAGATTGCTCAGGACCTTTTCCAGTCATCTGCTCTCCATTTCCTCTGCAACATCTACCTGAACCCCAGTTCCCTCAGATCCTCCTGTGGGGAGGCTCAGTACGCCACACTCCTGTACTACTATCTCAGCCACAGACCCACCTGTCTCCCATGTACCTTCTGCTAGCCCCCAAGCTCAGATGCACCCAAACATCCTACCCTGGCTCAAGGAAGCTCCCTTAGGCTTAGAGGATACATCCCTCCTCAGACTACACCTGTCCATGCTCCTTGATCTGCCATGCTGTACATGGGGTGCTACTAAAAACGTCTCTGTAGCCCATGGTCCAATTCCTTAACCTTCCTCTAATTCAGGTTCACAGAACATTTTCTGCTATTCTCCAGTTACATGCCTGCTTCCCATGACATTGCTATGGAAGAGTAAAGCAAACCAACCCTCCTGGGCTTTGCTCAAATGGCTTATTTCTTTATGGTCCACAGAAAACACCTCCAAACAGCTGCTTCAATATCAAGCAGTATCTCTTAGAGTACAAAAGAAGCTATGTGCTCCAACATGTCCAAAGGATTGAGCTTTGCTAACAAAGGAGTGGGTTTCTGGTGTGGGGGAAGCTGTGGCAACCCAAGAAGAGGCGGGAGAAAAGAAAAAGAAACATTTATGTCAAGGTTAATGATAAATGGGTTGTCAGCATCCCAAGAAGAGGCACAATACTCCAATAGCCACATCCCAGGTGGAGGACCCCTACGCTGGGAATGGACCTAGTTAGAAGAAGGGGTAACGAGCTCTGCAGATTACTTGGCTCTGAAGTCTCTTGCTTGGGTGATGAACTCAGGCCTGGGACTCCCTTCTCAGCTCTTGGTTGTGAAGATGAGGATAGACAATCACTGGCAGTTGAACATGGAGGAACATCTTGAAGACCTCTGCACCTGATATTCTACACAGACATCAGAAGAAAACATGTAAGGAAAGTGACTTCCATTCACCAGGAGCAGCACAAGGGAGGCAGATGTTTTTGGCTGGCCCTGCTCCCCTGTAAGCTAAGTTAATCGCAGCCCCATGTCATAGGCAGATCAAGCAACTTACGTGTGTCCTGTTGCCCCGCTTGCCCCTCAGAGTCCAAGAGTGCCCACGAGGCTACAGCATGACAGCACTACCCTCCTGGTCCATGGATGAATTTTTCCTTCCTTGGTTATTTTAGTGACTGCAATTGTTAACAGGAGAGAGCCAAGATACCAGGAGAAGGTATCAGTGCCTCAGGAAAGGGCATTTTTTCCCCTTCAAAACCTTGTAATAACCCAAATGTTCCCTAATTACTTCTGTCCACAGGGAGGAATATAATCATAAAAGGCTTCCCTTTCCCAAAATACTTTTAAGATGCCAAGGGTCATGTTCTCTGTGGAAGGAAGGGAGAAGTAGGGGTCCAGTGATTTTGGTAAGGCAAAAATGGCTGTGGACAGGTGCTAGCAGTTCCTTCCCAGTCCCTGGAGCAGCTAGAAGCAGCTCAAAATTGCCATCTGGGTCACAATCGAGAAAATTTTCTGCAACTGTTCCAACAAAGAGGTAGGACAGTCTTGTTTCCCAGCACAACCACAAAGGAGGGCTGGAAGAAACCATCTCTCTGTTATCCTCCATCCAAATGCATCTCTGGGACACCTTTGGCTCCCTGGAGAGTCTGGGACTAGGAGGAGAAGGATAGGGAAAATCTATCTTCATCATGTCTTGACATACAGAGATTTCAGCCTGTCTTGGATGTTCTTGGCATCTCCTTGATCTGGAGGGAGGTAGACCAAAACCTCCACCAAGAGCAAGTGTTGACCGTATTACCGGCCATATGGTTGTCAGACAATGACATCTCTGTGGGGACTTTAGGATAAAAAACATGCAACCTTTTTCATGGGAGACTTCAACATTCACTTGATCCATGTTTTAATGCTTTTTTCAATCAACACTCAGGTGATTACCTTGACTCCCACAGCAGCATAAACTTCTTTCAGAAGTCTTCCCTGCACTTTTTTCAAGAGTGATCATGCAGTCCAATCTGAAGTGTTTTGTAAAAACAGATCTCTTGATTTCATGCAAGAAAAGTAATTTAAAGATCTCAGAAAGAAATCAATACTGAAACTTCAGCTCATAAGGAAATACAAACTGAAATTTCTCTCACATTTCAATTTAGGTGAGTACAATTGAAAATTAAACACTGTCACTGGTCATCACCAAGAAGAGTTTGGCCCCATCCTCTTTACTTCTCTCCCTGGAACAGGGGTGGAAACACATTGCCACATTCAGGCTCACAATTGCAAACACCAAGCCCTATGTGACCATCAGCCTCTTTGGGCTGTTATTTTTGGGCCTGTAATGGGATAACTCTCCCCTCAGCTGGTGGGGAGGGACAACTAGGGAAACCTACACAGATGCCCTGATTTTGCCCACCATATCACCAGAAGCAGAGTCGGGGAGCTCAGAAGCAGAAGGTATGGCTCTAAGGGGGGCCACCAGAGCAGCACCACCCATGTCCCCAACCAGAACAGACGCTGTAATACTGTTCACAGGGCTACCACACATTGTCACTGCAGAGCAAGGTCAACAGCACTCCACCTAAATCAGGGACAGGAATCACCTGCGATAGGATGTGACAGGACAGTAGAACCACTCACACACCTTGCACCATGTCAGTCACTTCCCACACCTCAAGAAGCAATGTCAAACCCTGGGCATTGCTCTGTCTCTGATTTTTTTTTCCAATCTTGCTCTCTGGAACTACCAACTTGAGTTTGCCTAGGACAAGCAGGCAGAGAGCAGTCAAGTGCTGAGCTCCTGCCAACTATGCTGTCCTCAGGCTGCTGGCAGTCACCTCTACTCAGGCCCGTGGGCAAGCACATGCTGCCAATCTCACCTGACTTTTATTGCCTCCTTACATTCCCAGCAAAACATCCATCAAGAACCTTCTCAAACTACCTTCAGGATTCTCCATGCCCTCTTGGAGAGGCAGCACCATGAGCTGGCATCTCCACCTCTCCTCCACAGTTTTCTCACATCCCCAGTTTCTTCCCTTTCCTGAAAGGATTTTACTTTCTCCGTCACCTGCCTCCTGGTTCATTCCAACCTCCTCTCTCTCCATCTCTTTCTTCTTCTTTGCCTTCCAACCTCCTCTACCTGCCCCTAATGTCCCAATGCAGAGTACCTGCTAAGTACCCACCATGTTTCATCCCTGATGCAGCTGAGCTGGAGCAGCTAGTGACCTCTTTGACCAGAATAGAGCAGGATTTTTGAAAGGCTGGAGGGAAGTCTGGACCATTAAGGGGTCTGAGGCCATGCTGCAATCTTGTGATGGTGTTCACACAGTGAGAAGCATGTACAAAAAACAAGTGTCCTGCTCCAGAGACGCTGGATCAGCTTGACCCACTGCCTTTGTAGTGCCCAGCCTGCGCAGAGGAGATCTGAGGCGTTTTGGGAGTGGGACAGTGACTGGTGGTGGTTGGGAGCAGATTAGCCTCCCAATCTCACCCCTATCACTATTCTTTGGATGCAGGAGAGAAGGCAATTCCTGCTCAGCTTCATCAGCCAGAGCTTTCCTCGCATTCCAGGCCAGAAGTCGGTGGACAGGTCCTTGTCCGAAATACTTGCAACTTGCTCCATGTCCTGGTTAACCAGAAAATCCCACGGTTAAGGGTGTGCCGGAGTGTGTCACAGCTGCATGTTTCCCTGCTGCCACAAGAGAGCATCATGGGGACACCAAAAAAAAAGGCTATTCTCACCTCAGGCTGATGTGAAACCTTCTAAATATAGGGCCAGGTTTGGTGATGATGCCATCCCCAAGACGGACAGGCCATCCCCACCACCTTCTCCACAACAGACCCAATGCAGAGAGGGATGCAACCCTTTCCACAGGCCACAAATAACGGAGGGATCCTGATGGAGGGTTCATTCGTCCCCAACACCTGCCAAAACCAAGCAGCAACCCTGCAGGGCCACAACCTGCCAGGAAGGCAAAGCAACATGCTGGGCTCTCACCCAACCTGGGAAATGAGAAGCCAACTTCACATCACAACCTGCAAATCCCAGGGGCAGGCGGACATAGCCAGGCTGTGCACCAGTGGCATGTCTTGAAAAGGGAAATATCAGGGTTCCATCCGAAGTCATAACCTTCTGCAAGGCAGGTTGTGCCCTGCCTCCTACCCTGTCACAGATGCAAAACATCCTCAGAGTTCCCTTTTTTCTGCTACTCGCAACTGTGGTCACCTCTTCCTCGCAGGGAAGTCAATGTCCTCTCTCAGGCCAGCACAGCAGGGATGGAGGGAGTCACCACCAGCAGCCTGTTATCTGATCCTGGCAGCTCCAGTATAAACTTAGCATGGCCTTTTGGTGTGGCAAAACACACCATAAATCACTGCTCTGGATGCCAACAATATTTTGAGATTAGCAAAACTTACAAGGTTCCTTGCAGGGAAGTTCAGCTTTGGGGTTTGCAGCCCTGCAAACTTGGGGCAGGGGAGGAGGCTCTTGCTGTCCCCATCCCCATGGGGGTGACGCTGCGCTGCAAAAGCATCTTGCATCCTGGAGGGAGATGCGGCCAGGCCATGGGTTCACTGCCCCACGTGAGGATGGGGGACGCCAGTGTGGTGCCTGTTTCAGAGGGTAGAGGAGCTGGGATTCTCCTCGGGTTCCCCTTCCCCACAGACATGGACGCTGCCTCCACTGCCACTGCCCTCCCCTACCCAGATCATTCAGTCCAGTTGGGAATATTCCCAGGTTCCTCCTTTTATTTTTGAAGGTGAAGCTCCCTGCCAGCCACCCTGGCTTGCTCTGGCAGCACCCTGCAGTGCAAACGGATCAGTGCCCAGGGCTAGCACAAGTCACCTAGGCTGTGGCAGTGGCTGCTGACACTGCGGGACCCCTTGTCACCACCTGAGCTCAGTCCCAGTCACTATCTTCCCCAGCATTCCCCATGCTGGGCACAGCTCAGCTCAATCACAAAGCTTCAGAGCTTTCATGAGATCCTTACCTACAACATCAAGGAGGTCGGATCCAATTGCCTCCATCCACATGTGCCATGAGTTCCCTGGGCTCAGCCAAGGGTTAATTCCCACCACGAACCTGGCTGAAGGGCGAAGAAAGGGGAAGTGTGATCTGAACTGAGCAGAGTAAGGTGCAGCAAACACCTGGCAGGACAAAACTGGGTGTATCCAGCCTGGAAATAGCCGCACATTTTGCACAGGACATCAACCCCTGAAGTTCACAGCCTGGATGGGATTTAACCTTCAGAGAGTTTTTAACCCCAAACAAATCACAGCCACAGAACGGGAGGGCTCATGGCAGATGCTGTGTTACACCTGAGCCAGGCCATGCAGCTCGACCCTTTCCATCTATCGGTGCCCTTCTGTGCACAAGGGTGCTAGTCCAGGCCCTGGCCTGTAAGCTGACACCTCTTCACACCTCCTGAAGGTGTCCCAGGCCAGCGCTCACCAAGCAAGTTCTTCCAGTGCTTGCAGAGTGTGAGTTTTAATCAAAAGTTGGCTTTTATCATATTTGATATCACCCTGGTATTCTTAATTTAGCAGCACAATGCAGTAATATACTGAAATCACTAACAAGTCCCAGAAATGGTTCCTAAAACTAAAAGACGATTCTTTTTTTTAAGCAACAACCTTCAGTCCCCAGGAGCTATGACTTGGATACTGAGCTAGCTGTCCCTGCGCATCAGAGTGCGGGCTATTGGGGTTTGGAGATGCCCCTTGCTAAGAAGTCCCGATTTCACTGGTCCCGGAGCACCCCAGGCTGTCAGGCTGGAGAGGGACAGGTAGAGGATTTCATGTGGCACCTTGGTCTTGGGAGCCTGATCCGGTCATTGGAAAGTGAACACGGAGAGCAAAAAGTCAGCAATAGAACCAGTATAAACAAAAGTGAACGGAACCTCTATGGCCTCAGCTCTCCCGGACCAGGACAAACTGGGCAAGGAGAAGTCTCCCTGGAGGCAGGTCCCCTCTCCAGCAGGACCCAGCTGGGCTCCAAGATCCCCACCAGCCTCTCCAGAGAGGTGTATCTGCTCTAATGCTGCTATCCAGTGGGAGAAATGTCCTGGTGTGGAAAAAGAGGCCCTGGGGGTCCCAGTGGAGTTCAGGCCTTCTCCAGCGAGGAAGAGGAGGGTGAGCAGCCCAGCCACAACCAGGGTCCAGGCAGCCATGGTGTTTCCCAGCAATAGGATATTTGTAGTGAGAATACATGGGAAAACCCAGCACGTGAGGAAGGCACATTCCACCGTTTTTATCAGCACTGGGACAGAAAGGCAAACAGAATGAATAAATAAATAAGCAAGCTTCCTCGGCTAGGCTGGGGGCAACGGAACAACTTTTGCCACAGTGACAAAGCAGCCGGGCAGCCAGTTTTGCATCTGCGGCCGCCAGAAACCCCACAGATGCCACAAAGCACCCATTTGTTGTCACCGCGGGTGGCTGTGTTCCTGCAGAAAGGAGCTTTCAGTGGAAACAGCCAGAAGTTCAAACTCTTTTTTGTTTTCTTTCTTTGGCCACACAAGGCTTGGCTGGATGGTTCCCTGGGCACAAACTCACATTGTTTCACCAGGAGTGGGGAGCATTTGCGGCCAGCACAGCAGGCAGAAGGCACAGGAGCAGGTTTGAGTCTGCCGTTTCTAGGAATTTAGTGGGGGTTCTCCAAGATCAAGGGAGGAAACTCTTATTTTTTGTCTTCACTTTGTGCCAGTGTGAATTTTCTCCTCTGTGCAATACTACCTGGACTGTACAAATGCTCTTCTCCCAGGTCCTGCTGCCCTCCAAACCAGTAACTGCCAGTTACTAACAGTAATCCCAGTGACTCTCCTGCAATTCTCCAGTTTGACTGCATATGCAAGAGCTGATGGGAGGCACTGCAAACTGTAAAACGAGGCTATCTGATGTAGAGTATCTCATATGCATCCATCCCACTTAAAGGAAACCACATGCTCGCACTGAGGCTGAGGACTGCACACAGCTCATCACACTTAAAATCATAGGGAGAGTCTAGAAGGAACAGGAAAAACTTCAGGGGTCAGGGCAAGGAAAATGCTTTTTTTTTTAAGACATCAGTGCTCTTAAAGCCATTTGCCCTCTCTGCCCATAGCCAGCAAGGAGGGCAATGGAATCTGCAAGAGCCCCAGCAGCAGCTGAGGCATCTCTGAGTCACCTGATGGGGACTAAACCTGCACCCCACAGAGCAACACCAGCATGAGTGAAGGTCCTGCCCAGGCTGGCACTGGCATTTCACGTCTGCGTTTCCAGCCTGGGAGAATAGAATATCCATGAAAATGAAAGCTCAGCACAATAATAAATGAAGGGCATCTCGGTGCTTTGAACCCTTAAAGACAGATGTTCCGTTCTCCTCTGTAGCCGGTGCTCCTGGAATGCCCATATCCAGATGTGCATCCTGCTCCCCTGTGCCCAGTACTGCCTGTTCCTGTGTTGCCAGTTCTCCCAGGATCCCCATGCTCAGATGTTCCCAGTGCCAGGTGATCCCAGGACTCCAACACCCAGATGTTCCCTGCTCCCCTGTGCCTGATGCTCCCTGTGTGCCCAGATGGTGCTCCCGGGATTCCTATACCCAGGTGTTCCCTGCTCCCCAATGCCTAATGCTCCCGGGACCCCTCTACACATGTCCTCCTGGCTTCACCCTCCCGGTGCTCCCGGGGGCCCCGTGCCCGGTGCTCTCAGCTCCCCTATGTCTCCGGTGCCGCCGGTGCGCGCAGCGCAGGGCAGGTGCGGACCGGCCCCACCGCTCTCTTCTCCACTCCTCTCCGCCCCGTCCCGTCCCGTCCCGTCCCGCCTTCCCCGGCAAAGCGAAAGCGCGGCGGGCGGAAGCCGGGCCGGGCCGGGCCGAGCCCTCCCCACCGCACTAGGGCCGCACCGGGGCGGCCATGGCCACCTCCATCGGCGACTTCTTCCGGCGGAGCCTGAGGCGCTCCGGTCGCAGAGGTGAGTGCCGGGCGGGGGTGCGCCGGACACCGCGGGGGCGCCGGTATCGGTGCCATTCACTGCTGTAGGTGCCGGTGCCGTCGGGCTCCTGCAGGCGAAGCTGGGACTTCCCCGGGCAGTAAAGCTCGCGCACGATACCGGCAGCGGCACCGGTAGCACCGGCACCAGCAGGGTGTGCGGGGGGCGGTCCGCGTTCCCCAGCCGGTAGCTGGTTCCCCTCATCCCCAGTTCTGAGCCCGCGTGGGGTCCCGTGTCCTGGAGCAGTAGCTGGTCCCCTGCAGGCGCACCCACTTCCTAGGAACCTCCCCGGTCCCAAACGAGCGCACTCCCTCCGAGAGGGGAATCCCATCTCCTGGGGATGCTCCCCATCGCCTGGGAACATATCCCAGCCCCCAGGGGGGATTTGCCCTATGCCCTGGGGCAGCAGTGCCCACAGGCTCCTTCTCCGCACGTCCCTAAAGGCCCTGCAGGACATGCCGGATCGGCGGCACGGCCTGCGGGCCACCACGTGCACGGCAGGACTTGCCCACATCCAGCCTGAGCTGGCGCTCAGGAGGGCACCGTGTCCCCAGGGAGCATTGCCATGGCAAGGACAGGGCAGAAATGAATCATTTCCATGAAAGTGCATTTTGAGACTTTCTAACCCAAACACCTCACAACTGACCTGGTTTCGAGTCATTTCCTGCCCACTGCAAACAGCCCTGTGGGGCTGGAGACCGTGATGCCACACAGAGCCTCCAGGCAGGGTTTCTGCCCCACACAGTGAAACAGGTCCTCACGCTTGGGAAGCTGATGGCACAGCTGGGCACTGCAGGACCTTTGCCCGTGCCAGCCGTCTGCAGCGGGGAGAGAAGTGGAAATCAACAGTGGCGGCAGCCCCGTAGTGCTAAAGGACAGGGCAACCTGTGGGCATGGGACACTCTGAGTGCTGGTGCCACCTTAGCCCAGTGCAACGCCGCAGGATGTTGCATGTCCCCGTCGTGCCAGGAATGCAGGAACCAGGATGTGCCGGCAAAGTAGATCCACGATGAGGGGAGCCAAGGCGGCTCTCCAGGAGGAGTTTTGCCTTGCTGAGAGGATCGGCTTTGCCTGCTGAGGTGGAGCGGCCTCAGGGCAAAACAATGCCATGGGCAGCTCCATCCACCACGCTTGGATTGGGAAAGCACTGGGAAATGCCACTGAGAAATGTGGCTCTGTTCCTCGGGAAGGGAGCTTCCACCTGGGATGGGATGCAATGCGGGGTGTATCACTCTCGTAGCTAGAGGATGCCACTATTCCTAGGAGCTATAACCTTTCCATTTCCACAATTAGAGCCTGAGCCTGGGGCCTGCTCAGGGCTGGGAACTGCAGATGAAGAAAGTCGCAGGCAGCTGCTGGGAGAGGAAAGGGCTGCAGTGAGGCCCAGCCACAGGTCATGTCCCACCTAGCTGCGGTCTCCAGGGGGTCCCCAGAGATGCCCAATGGCTGCTCTTTGTATTTGGCTTCCTCGTTTTTTGAGTTGTGGCAGCTGAGGCGTCCCAGCTGCTCTCCCCAACCGGCAGAACAAGAAATACCATGTGGTCTCAGGGAATAGCATCGCTTTGGGAACTGCAGCTTTGGGAAGGCTTCTGAGTCCCTGATTTGCAAGCAGCAGTTCCCAGGGCTGAGGGCATTTGGCAGGAGTTGGATTCCTTTTGCTGGAGCCTCTGGAGCCGTCAGAGCAAGACCCGAGCTCTTTGATCACTGGTGTTTTGACCTGAGAAAATGCATTTAGCAACTCAAAAGCCATTCCCACACCTCTGGTTTCTTCTTCAGAGAGCAGCTGCTCTCAGGGATCCCATGCACCTTCACTCGGTTGGGGTGAAGAAAGGCTCAAAGGTGTCTGATGCTACTTAGGCAATGAATCTCTTTTCTTTTGGCTACAGAAGGAAAAGAGGAGTCCCCGGCTGCCGAAAACAAACCCTCGTGGGGGTCCCCAGAGAAGGCTGGGGATCGCAGCTCTACTCTCTACTCAGCTGGCCAGTTCTTCTTCGAGTACCTTGTGGTGGTGTCACTGAAGAAGACACCAGACGGCCGCTATGAACCCAAGATCTCCTACCAGTTCCCCAAGGTATCTTGGCATGGGAAGTGTACCGAGTTGTCCACAAGCCATGGAGATGTTTGCAGGAGCTGCAAGACTGTTTTCAGCTTACTGGAGATTGAGACATGGGTCTTCTGAGGTTAAGAGGAAACAGGGAGGTTACTTATTCCCCATTCCAAGAGCCAGGGAGAAAGGGAACAGAAAATTACCCCTATGGCCTGGAGCTGGACATCCAAACTCAGCCCTGGGCTGGGGTCACTCTCATGGTTCCTCCCTGCTGTCCCAGCCCAGGGCCACCAACCCAAAGAGAAAAACCCCTCACCTTGTTTTTCTCTGGTCTCATGTTGCCCCAAAGAGTGACCCCTTTCCTGGCGAGGTCCACTGCAGGAGTTCTGCTTGGCCATGTTATCCATGACATGAAGCCACCAGGAATTTGGACTTTCTAGGGGTATTCACCCAGGGCTGTGCAGCCACTCGCTGCTTCTGTTTGAGTCGGGGGTAGCTTTGGACCACCAGACATACCCCGGGATGCAGGGGACCTTCTGCCACCCTGACCCAGATCATCACTCCATTCCAGCGTGAGAACTTGCTCAAAGGCCAGAAGGAGGAGGAGGAACGTCTCCTGAAGGCCATTCCCCTCTTCTGCTTCCCTGATGGCAACAACTGGGCACCCGTCACAGAGTTCCCCAGGTATCAGCCTTGCTGCGGGCACCTCAACTCGACTGTCACTTTCCAGGATGGATGGGGTTGTCCCCAGGGTTCCCCTTCCCCTGGCAGCACCCCAAAACCAGACCCCTTCTCCCCTTGCAGTGAAACCTTCTCTTTCGTCCTGACCAACGTGGATGGCAGCCGGAAGATCGGCTACTGCAGGCGGCTTTTGGTGAGGGTCCTGCCTTCGGGTTCCCTGTCCCCATGTGGGAGACGTGGTCCCTTCTCCCAAGCCCAAAGTATGGCCTGATGCTGGATGGAGGAAAGCAATATTTGAAGTATTTGCATAGCCCAGGAGTGACCCAAAATTAGTAGCATGGGGTCAAGGCAGTGTAAGGGGGTGCAGGAGGAAAACTAAAGGAAGGAGCTCGGGAGAATCCATCTGGAAAGGAAAACAATCTCCCAGGAGCTCATCCTGCTGGCTCCCATTTCAATAGGAGGCAGGATCAGTCCAGGGGAGGGTGGCAAGCAGGGCAGGGGGTCTCAGAGGACATGTGTCTGCGGGAGAAAAGATGGGGATCTGCCAATGGGCTTTGCATCAAAATGACTAATAACTTGTGCATCTAAATTGTTTTATCTGGGACCTGGGCATCCAATGATTTCACGGCACTGACGGCATCCTTGGCCTGAGTCCCAGCTCTGAAAATTCCCGGGCATGTGATGGGTGTCTTTTTTTTTTTTTCCCATTGCAATGTCAGAGCTATCTGTGTCCCCATGAAGCAGGGCTTGCTCGGCTCCCCAGTTGTTTTCCCATGAACTGGAGGAGAAGCTGGGGGATCTGGTACTGCCCCTGCAGCTAGGAACTCACAGCAGGGCTGTCACATGTACTGTGGAGAGGCTAAAACCCCTTTTCCCTTCTTTCCTCCTCCAGCCAGCCGGCCGCGGCACCCGCCTCCCCGAGGTCTTCTGCATCATCAGCTGCCTGGGCTGCTTTGGGCTCTTCTCCAAGGTAGGGACACAGTGGCTCCATCATCCATCGCAGCAGTGACCCAGGGAGCCGCAAGGACCACTATGCCTGTTGCTTGCTGGGGTTTGACGGGCCCTTTTTGCCTCCTGCAGATTTTGGATGAGGTGGAGAAGAGGCGGCAGATCTCCATGGCTGTCATTTACCCCTTCATGCAGGGCCTCCGAGAATCACCCTTCCCAGCTCCAGGGAAAACTGTCACTATTAAAAGCTTCATTCCTGAGTCAGGCACGGAGGTTGGTGGGAGTCTGGTGGCTCAGTGTGTTGCAGCGGCTCCCGGGTTGCTCCAGCAAGGATGGCCAGGGTCATCTGCAGAAGCATCCTTGGTTGCAGTGCCTTTGGTGTTTATGGAGAGCTTTCTACCCTGGTTTTCAACCCTGGGTTTCATCCTTGGGTGTTCATGGAGCTTTGGGTGGTGGGTTGGGTGGCTGGGAGCTTTTTGGCCTAAAGGACACAGGTGGCACCTCCTGCCTGGGATGGGAAGAGGATGGCAAGCAGTGAGGATGAGGATGGGACCCAGCCAGACCAGGGAGGGACACGCGACGCTGCTCCAGGGTGGCCACTGCTTTGGCCTCAAGCACTTGTGCGGTGTTCCAGAAGGTCCCGAGACCTTTCTCCAGGCTGGAGAAAGCCCTACCATGAGCAGTCCCATCTTTCATATGCTACTGCTGGCTCTGGCGCCGCTCTCGTCTCCACTCAGCTTCTTCTTCGCACCTGGGTGCTAAGCGTGGCCAGGGCACCTGCCAGCTCCAGCTCAGCACCCAGGATTTGCAGTGGCCACCTGCAAGCATCCAGTGAGCCTGCTGCTGGGAAAAGCAACTCTGAGGAGGGCACGGTGCCTGCGGGGCTCATCGCACCTACACAATGCCCTCCTATCCAGGTGCCACACCAGGCTACAGATGTTTCCCTTTGCTTTTCCTCACTTTTCCCTTTGCTTTTCCTTGCTTTTCCTTTCTCTAGCCAGGGTGTGAAAAAGCAGAGGGGGACCAGCTCTGGCAGGGGGCTCCCATGAGGGCAGATGAAGCTCACGGCCAGGAATGTGCCGGCTTCTTTGGAGCTGGTTCTTGCCAGCTGGTTCTCAAACTGCAAGTGATTTCTCCATGCAGGAAGGCTTGCGCAAGGGGCTTTGCCTGTTGCTCAAAGCCCCGGTAGCACGGGAGAAGGAAGGTGCGCAGCAGAGGCCTTTCTGTGAAAGAGCCGCATGTTAGGGCACCAGGCGGGAGCACTGGGCAGCAGCGAGACACTGGAGATAAGTGAGAAGCTGAGGGGGAAGGCGAACACTGGCGAGCATGAGTGCCTGGAGCGAAGCATCGTGCATGATCAGGGCCAGATATGCTCCCCCGGCAGCTGGGATGATGTTGTTTGACTGCAAGGGCGGGGCAGGGAGGAGGGGAAATTCCCACTGGGAGAAGTCCCAGGAGAGGGGCCAGGACTCTTAACCCTTTGCTGGCCACTATCTTGGAGCAGCAGTGGGGAGAATTGGAAGAAATTTCCCAGCCCGAGTTTTGCCTTCATCCCTCCTGCTCTTTCCTGAGACTTTTTCCGCCATTGCTCTCAGGCACCGCTCGGATGCTGGCATGTACCTGCTCATCGCTTAGCAGCAACTCACCAGCAATTGGAGAAAAAAGGCATTTTGAGTTAAAAAAACCTCTCAATAAATCCCACAGTGCAGATCCCGCTTGCTTTCCTGCATCCTCTGCTTTGCACATCCCTTTTTCCGGGGGAATGCCCAGGCAGGACAAGACCAGGTTCATCTCTTGCAGCAGGGACTCTCTAAGGATGCTGCAAGCTCTCGGGGTAGATTTTTGGCAGCGCCAGACCTGGCAGTATCACAGAGCAGCTACTCACTGGCCCCCAGTGGGTGCGTGAGGGGTCTCACTCTGCCCTCACAGCTCATCGAGCTCACACGGCCCGTGGACGCCCACCTGGAGCACGTGGAGTTCCAGGCGCTGCTGCAGCGGCTCAGCCCCCAGCTCATCCTGCACATCTTCGCCTCCGCCGTCCTGGAGCGGCGGCTCATTTTCCTGGCGGAGGAGCTCAGGTGAGTCACGACGTGGTTTAGAGAAGGACCAAAAAATATGGAAAAAGAAGCCTCCTCAATGAAGGGCTTCCCCATGATGCTGCCTTGTCCCACAGCGTCCTGTCACAGTGCATCCATGCCGTAGCCGCGCTCCTCTACCCTTTCACCTGGGCTCACACCTACATCCCTGTGGTGCCCGACTGCCTGCTCGACACTGTCTGCTGCCCCACGCCCTTCATGGTGGGCATCCAGATGCGTCACCTGAAGCGGGTCCTGGATCAGCCAATGGAAGAGGTATCACACCACAGTGGGGATGGTGGGGAAAGAGCCACTAGCGAATCCATCATCATAGATTCCTGCTGGCTCTAGAGTTGAAAGCTCTGGCTGGATCCTGAAGATGGAGCTTGGCACTGCTTGCATGTCTACAACCCGTTAGCCTCAGCAGGGCTAATGGCGGCTGGTTTCTTTTAGGCTCTGCTGGTTGACCTGAGCGAAGGGAAGATCCTCCAGGCGGTAGGTCCCCACATGGCTTTGCCTAGTCTGGGTGTCCCTAGGAAGGGTCCCATTCCTATATCCTTCTCCATTGCTTAGTGGTTTTCACACCATGGCATCAGGGCAATCCTGGTGTCACCCAACCAAGGGGAAGTTCCCACCAAGGAATTTCCCCACTGAGTTCCCACAGGGCTTCAACATCCATTTTGCCCTGCAGGTGGGTGATGAGGAGGAGATCTTGCCCATCAAGCTGCAGAACGAGGTGTTGATGTCCCTCAACCAGCACCAGAGCAACAACAATATGCAGAGTAAGGACAATGACCTCACGCTCAGCAAAGTGACTTTCTTATAAAATGCTTTTTTGTTCCCAATTTGTAACAAAACATCCTCTTCCAGCATCTGAGCAGGTGAATGCACTCGTCTCCGAGGCCTTTGTGCAGTTCTTTGTCCGTACAGTCGGCCACTACGCCTCACACATCAAGTGGGGCAGGAATGGACGCGGCGCCTTCCAGGAACGGGCCTTCTGCAAAGCCCTCGCCTCCAAGACAAACCGCAGGTTTGTGAAGAAGTTTGTCAAGACCAACATGTTCTCCCTATTTATTGAGGAAGCAGAGAAGAGCAGGATCCCCCAGGAAGGTAAGTGGATCCGTCTCTTTCCCATCTTGAAACAGCAGCCGCTCAGCCCTGGAGGATGCTCAGGTCAGGAGGTCCTGGAGCATCTCTGCTCCTGACTGTGGCAAGGGTCCATATGGGCTCCATGGGTCCTTTCTCCTTTCCGGGTGGATCTTGCTGGGTACAAATGTTGACTAGGAATGAATGAGCCAGATACCCACATTCACCCAGTGCCCTCCTCTTGCAGCCTATTTTCAGAAGAAAATAACAGAATATCATGAACAGAAGAAATACCGAAGGGAATCCTGAAGCCTGGGGAGTAAGAAACAGGGCTGGGGCCAAGCAGGTCTCTGACAGCGGACTGAACCCACATCCCATCAATGAGCAGAGCGCACTGGACTCTGATGCATCCAACTGCCAGTGCCCGCAGTCCCAGACTCATTTCCACTCTTTCCTTATTTTTCACTTTTTCCTCAGGACATAATTGCACTGGAAAACTCTTTTGCACAGAGCCAGCGAGCAGGTTGTGATTTTCTTTTCCCCCCGTCTTGCTAGCAACAGGGAGAAACAGCAGCTTATATGAAACCACCAGGATTGCGCACAAGGATGGAGAAAAGCCAGCGAGCAGGCACCTTGGTCAACAAGGTCTGAAGAATAATTATTAAAGACGAAAAAAAAGGAAATTAATTAAAACAAAGCTATATATTTTTGCAAATAAGTTATGATTCATTAGGTGCATTTCCAAGGCTGCTATTATTGGCACTTATTTCATCCTATTTTCTATCAAGATGCACTTAACAGCAACAGGAACTCAGACATCTCAGTGGATTTTGGTACTTCTTCACTGTTGCCACTGAGAGTAACATTCCCTGTTTGGCTCTTTGAACAAAACAAAATATTTCCAAAATATTTATTTGGGCTGTCGTCAAACCACCAAGGCCACAGGACTGCATTGGGGCAACAGTGGAGTGACTGTGTTGGGTAGGGAGGAAGCGGTTGTTAAAATTCAACAGCAAACCTTGTTGGTACCTGCCTTTTTCTTGGCTTTGGGGCCAACCACCCTTAAAACATTCCACTTCATCCCACTACTGCCTGAAAGGTGATGCCTGCAGCAGATTCAAAGGAAGATTATGGTCCTCTCCCTTTCCAAACACCTTCATCTGGATATTGAATATTACAGCATGGAAATCTGGTGCCAGTTGTAGTCCTGGTTCTTCCTAGATGAGTTGGATGCTTCTCCTTGGCATTGCCAGGATGGAAGACAAGAGCTTCATACTCCAGTCCAGATCACAGTGCCAACTCCTGTTCACAGGGTTGCTGCCTGCTTTGCCATAGAGCTGAGTTGCCACCAAGCGTCACAGTGAGTTATTTGTGTCAAAAAATAATATTATCAGGCTTGGTACCAGACAGCTTTTGATTTCAGAGCTGCTGAGTATCTGACTCATGAAACCAAGGCAGATGAAAAGTTATTTAAGAAATAACTGCGTGTGTGCAGTCATGCACGGGGATTATGGGATGGGGAGAAAGAACTGTGCAGTGTAGAAACTGTGAACAAAACTGAAACTTTCCAGCCACAGTGAAAGAAAATGTTTAGTCTGCTCAAACCCCTTGTGTGTTGGGGGAAGATGGGAACTAACGGGTGAAAAATAGAGGGTTTGGGCACTGTAAATATCTTCCCTGGTTCCACAAGTTTCCCTTTCTGAGTAGACTATGGGTAGATTACAGGAAATTAAAAATTAGTTAATTTTTCTTTCTGTGGTTTTTTTTTTTCACTTCAAGAAAAGTCTACCTCCCGGAAAAAAGCAGCAAAGGGAGCCAAGGGTTTTCCCTTTTGAAAAGACTGCTTGTCCCCTCTCTCCTGTTTGCCCATTGCTCTCCAGTGAAGATGCTGATCTTTCTGGTTGCAAAGTGCACCACATCTCATCTAAAAAAAGTCCTGGCTTTAAAAGTAGCTCCTTAGTAATGACGAATTGCAAGTCACATAAAGGACTGGGGTTTATCATCTGTGATTGCTCAAGCTTTCCAGGAGAAAAGCTTAAGAGCTTTATGAAGGGCTTTGCTCCTTCTTTCCTAAGCTCTGCATGATGGATACTGCTCCAGAGCAGCATTTTTTAAAGGCATTTGGAGTTGGGCTGGCCTGATACTGGAAAATACCCTGCTATTTCCACATTAGCTTACTCAGGAGACTGGTACCATCCGGCGAGAGCTTTTAACACTCTCCGTTTCCTGGCTGCAGGTAGACAGCGTGAATATTGCAAAAAAGCATGCACAGCCCAACGATTGATCCAGACTGGCAAAGGAAGAGGACGCTGTTCTGAAAGTCAGGGCAGATGCTGAAAAAAAAAATTACCCTATTTACTTCTTCTTTGAGCTCAATTTGCTTCTAAACCAGCTGCTTGCGGCTGAGCACGTTTTTTGCTGTTGCAGACACTCAGCTGCTGTGCGTTAGGAGCAGGGACACATCCAGCTAAACTCAGGTTACATTGTGGGGCACCAGCAAATCTCCCAGCATTTCTTTAAATCCTTCTTCCAATTCCCCCTGCTCAGGATCTGCCTAACACTAGATCCAAGTCTGGAAGAGTAAATAAAACAGCACCAGGGAATCTTTCCCGGAACTGGAAAGTGCTCATTTATTCTGCTAAATTGCTAGCATACTTCCCGGCATAGTATTAGCCAACTAACGCTCATACAAACAATTCCCAGGCGGAGCTTGGGAGTCAGCTCAAGAATCATTTCTTATTCGCAGCCTGGTCCCTGCTGTGCAGCTGCCTTGTTCGGAAGATAAGTTTCACAGTACAGTGTGTGCCAGCTGGCCTCGGCGCCAGGAAATTGTCCCCAGCACATTTAACATACCAAGGTCAATGCAGACCTTGCTGCTAAGTGCTTTCAGATCGCTCCCGTGCAACAGCAGACATAGCTCCTATTTCAGATGGTTTCTCCACCTGACTGTAACCTCTGGAAACTGCTGCAGTCTTCACCTCCTGCTCTCTGGATTAAACTCTGGAACTCTGTTCTCAAACACTGGGCACAGCAGGACGTACCTGGCACAAGCCCTGGAACAAGTAAGCCAGTCTTGCACTTTGCCTTGCTCACCCCTTGAAGGGCAGCAATACAGGTTGGACCATCCAAATCAACCCTTGACATAGCTAAATAGAGTTGTTTAGGATTAAATATGGTTAACTAAGCTCCACTTACATAAAGAGAAAAAAAAAAAAAAAAAAAAAAAGATTTTGAAGAATAAGCTACTAC
>JAWLRI010000365.1:102677-130193 GCA_034781795.1 Crypturellus tataupa | reverse complement strand
CCTCATGAGTTAAGCCTTTGAGCTGAGGAAACACCAACCCCCTAGAGTTCCCCTTGAACCAGATGCTGTGGAAAACCACTAAATAAAGACAAAAAAAAAAAAAAAAAAAAAAGATGTTGAAGAATCAGCTACTACCTCATGCTGGAGGTGTTCATAGCTTAGAGGCACTCGGACCTTAACATTTCCAGGACACTGAAGAGCAGTGCCACAGTCACAGTCAGGGTACAGAAACCAAACTCTCCCACAGGCTCCCATGTGGCAGAAGCCCCTTTGGGCATCTCCAATACAGATCCACCAGGTCTTCAAAAGAGCCCTCACCACAGAATACCTGTGCATAAGTTCATTAGCTGTCATGAGTTCTAGGACTCCTCCATTTGCCTCCAGGAAGGCACAGAAACCTTCCTTAGACTTTTGTCCTGCAGAAGTTTCCTCCTACCCTAGCACCACATTTCCCAAGTGGGCTCTCATAAGAGGGGCTCTTCAACTCACTTCCATTGAACCAGCATCACCCTGCAGGAAGGAACCCAAGACTCCTTGGGCTGCAGAACCTACAAGCAAAGCCACACTCCTTTTGTGCTCTCTCCCTGGACAGAGCGCACAGAAAAATTCTCTCCTGTCCAATATAGCCATGGCACCAGGTACTCTCCCAGGGAGATAGAAAAAGGTGTTCAGAAGCTCTCAAGATTGAGAAAGGAACTGAAATTTCTCTTGTACTTCCCAAGCATGTTTTCTAAACACTAGGGCACTACAGGAAATACATGTCACCACTTCCTGTAGTCAAGTGGTGTTTTGATTTATTGTTCTTATACTTCTGTCATTCTTAAAGTAAAGTGTGCTCAGTGAGCTGGAAGTAGACACATACAGAAGTGTCTTCAGGACTACTGCAGCTCTGGAATCCCAGTAGACCTCTCCCTAGCCCCGCGGTCCTACCAGACTGGGTCCCTACCCTCCTGAGATGCTCTTGGGTTGTAGGGCTATGATTTCAGCCATTAGGGTCATAGCATTTCCCACTGCCCCAAGCAGCGCCCTGATGGCCACAGTCAAACATGTTCTGGAAGGGCTCCCTGTGCTCTGCACAGCAAACTGAGGCACCTTATTCGGGGTTTGAAACAAATGCCAGAGCTTGAGGCACATACTGCAGCAGTTCACTTGCTAAATGCTCTGTTAAGAGGACAGTACAGAAAGCTCTTAGAGACCCTGCAATGACAGTACTATACACAAGTCAAATGTTAGAAAATTGCTTTCTAAATAGCAGACAGGATTGCACATCATACATTGAGGTACTTAACCCAGCAGGATAGAGCAACAGACACATATAAAAACAACTGTTGCTCTCAGAAGTCTTATTTATTAAGAGCAGAAAGGAAATTTTGCTTAAGTTTTATACATAAAAAAGTAAACAGTAAAATTCTTTTTAAAGTCTTTCCACTGAAGAAAATTGAGAAATAAGTTGTCTTTTAGATAATGTTTATTTAAAAAAATAAAATTAATTCACGAAGATACCACACTATTTTGCATGCTGGTCATCCCTTTGACTTGCAGAACCCCCTGCTCAATGTTTTGTTCTTTAGCAGCAAACCGCTTTTCTCAGCAACGCGTAAGCAAATGAACCACAAATCTGGACTCAAATCTTGTCAGCTACTTCAGCTACACAAGCTAGTGCGATATCTCTGTTTTTACCAGCTCAGGTCTTTAGTAAATAAATTTCAAGTGGACACTAAACAAGTATTTCACTAAGAGATGATGAAATATTAAAATTAAAAGCAAGTTGTATTGCAGCTTGTAATTATACTACATTAGAAACTTGAGTTGTTTGGGGATCCATTCACCATATATAGATTATTTTGTAATCAAGGTAGTTACAAAGACAGAGCATTACTCCCTGCATGCTTTCCTGGGCATTGAACCAATAGAGTTGGCTACACGTAGAGTTGACTAGGGTGTACTCGGAATTCACTCTCTCAGACAGGAGACTAGTTAAGGAGTGTTACCGATAACAAAGAATAAGAGTTATACAACACTGATTATCATAAATTAATTTGCTCTTATCTGTTTTTGCCTTAGTCTCCTATGTATCTTCAGCATGTAGCAAATCAGCTCCCTCTTATTTCTCCTTACGGTGACCCCTATTTACTAATGGTGATTTGAATGTGTGGAGGAAGACTTGATTCGGAATACGTGGATGTGCAGATGGGCAGCAATCTGATTGCACACGCTGACACAGTATCGAAGCAAATCAAAAAGAGAAAAGATCTGTCAAGGAAAAAAAGTTACATGCATTTAGATATCTGTGTCTCCATGACATTATAGTATCACATGGTCCATACTCCTCAAAACAAAATCACTCAGCATCTGCTTTTCTAGAACTAAATCTTCAAGTCTAATGTTTTCTTCCAGCCTTGTAAAGATTTCAGTTCTAGAGGCAGAGGGGGGAGGTAAAAAAGTTATTATTATACAGGTATAATGAAATGCCCCATTAACATTGGGTAGTGATAAAAATATACAACGTATCAGTTCTATCTATTAAAAGCTTTAAGCTGTTTTAGCAGAATAAGCTTGAGTGCTCTGTAAGCACGGGTGTTTACCTTAAAAAGATTTTTCTTAGGTTTGCAGCTGGCAGTGACAGATGTGTATTTCTTCAAGACATTAAGGCATACACTTCACATGTACTGTAGTTGCTTGCTAAAAAAGGCATCAATACACATCTTCACAGTACTCCAAGCTTTAAAGATTTACTACACGGCTTTAAAAGTGCATTTATACTATGCACAGAGTACGTGCTGTTGAGCAAATCCTTCTTATCTCACTTTGCATGAGCCCTATTTAAGATTGGCTCAAGAAAACACATTCCCAGCCCATTGCCCTCTAGGCAAGTCAGTCGGCCTCCTCAGCCAAGACAAACAAGTGTTTGTGAAGGAGCACAACACGCTTGTCATGATTGCTTGAAAAGAGGAAGGGAGCCTACACTTACCAGGGCAATCCAAAGTACAATATACTCATCGATAAAGCTGTTGAAATACTGGTCCAGAAACAAGAGCGCTGGGCCTATGAATGCTGTGTCATGCAGGTGCATTTCACTCTTGGTCATGTGTGCAACCTGCAGAAAGAAAAAAGTTTAAGTAATAAACACAACGCTAGCAAACGTAGAGCAGTTTCAGAAAGCACAGCCAAAAGAAGTTTTCATTCAAGCCACATTTACTGAACATGTTTTTTAATGCCTGAGTGCGGTCTTCCTGCCTTGCCCTATGCTGCAGAGAGGCTGTATGCACCACATCCTCACTTTTACCAGCAAGCTTTTTATGCAACTGCATGTGAGTTAAGTCCAACATGGATCCAACTCACACAGCAACACAAGGCATACCCTCAGAGCTAAGGTAGTGGTGTGGGGCAGCAGCTCTGCATTCAACAGGGTTTCCCCACTGTAAACTAGTTCAACACCTGGAGGAAAAAATGGTAATTAAAGTTAAGGTAAATCCTAAGTAACTACCCCAGATTTGACAAATAACTTTTGTCAGAAGCCTTCAGCCGTCTTCAGCTGTTTTACCCGTGCTCCTTCCCCCAGCAGACTCCTCTCTTCCGCACCTGCATGTGGCAAGCAGCTCTGTTCCCAGCTCAGCTCATCATCCACATGCCCAAACACATTGCAGAAATGTGAATGAGCAGCCAAGGAAGAGGAACAACCTTGGGGAAATGTAAACTGTACCAGCACTAAGTAACCACAGCCTGAGCGTGAAGTTGACTATTCCCAATTCAAATGCAAAGAAAGGTGAAGTGCAGGGAATAAAGCTCAAACAACTTCTTTAATAAGCAAAGTGCAAGTATCATATCATTTTAGTACACAGGACAGAATAAAGTTGATGAAATATGTAGACAGCTTTAGAAGCTACGAGAAAGAAGAAAAAATATATATAATTCAAAAACAAAAGATTCAGTGATTCAGAGGCACTTACCACTAGCTTATTTGTTATCTTAGCAGATACAAAACCAAAAGTAAGTATATACAAGCAGGGATGCTTTTCAAAGAGCTGCACAGCAGATTTCTTGTAGATCATTGCAGCTAATGCGATCACAGACCCAATATGAAGAAAAGGTGAGAGGACACTTGTTCCCTACAGCAAGATAAAGTGTTAAATTAACAAAACACTCACATTGCAAACACAACCTCAGTAAACCAAGTATTTGTGTAGTAAGACAACAGGTGGTTTTCAATTAATGTCACATTAAAAACATGTCACCAGCAAGAACAAAATGTGTTGAAACCTGAATAACTGTGGCTGGACCTTGCTGGTGCTGGCATCCTACTCTACACCTTGTGTACAGGTTATAAACTAACTTAAGCCACAGGTTCAAAAAGGCACATCTGGAAAGTTATGGGGTGCTGGGGAGGAAGTAAAAGCAGCAGGTTCAAGTACTCACTGCTATAGTGGATCCATTTTTGCCGACTCCGCCTGTGAAGATTACACCAAAGTAGTTTGTACAGGAGAATATGGTTCCAGCAACAGTACAGAGAGCTGGGAATATTTTCATCTGAATATTCAGCACTGGAATCTTAATAGTAGAGAGATCAGAAGTCAAAATAGGCACAAGCAAACCAAAATAGGGTTCACACACTGCTAGTGCACTCAAACACTCCACTTTCCAAAAATACATTTGTTTTTCTCTCTCTCCGGTATACACAGATTTAAATTTCTAGCAAGGGTATCAGAGAACCATGTGTTTTTCCCAATAATTCCTCCATCAAACTTCCCTGATCTGTGGAACTTTTATTTGATTACCTGAAAAGAACTATCAAAAGCAGAGAAATAAGCAGAAATCTTCACTACCTAAGTCTTTCACCTACTGGGCAGAAGAGAAGTTTATCACTGAGCTTTTCCTGAGCCTGTCATAAACATTTACAGCTGCAGCTCAAAATCAAAGCTGGGCAAAGCAAGAGCTATTGGAGATAATTACACAAACATCCTCTAAAACTGCATTTTACCCTATGGGCCATACAGGGAAAGCAGACAAATCAGACAGGGCACCTCAGAGAGTCACTCAGCTTAAGACAGCAAGCGATGGTGTTGCGAAAAAAGGCAGTAGTCATCCTCATTTAAGAGCAGTGTTTTGAGCAGAACAGAGGAAATGAGAAGGGAAGAAAAAGCTCACAACAAACCACAGCGAATATGTTATGGAACCAGGGGTCGAGAGAAAGAAAACGGAAAGTTCACAGAGAAAGAAAAAAAGAAAAAAAAAGCCTTCCAGCTTTATTTACACAACTAAGTCTTCTTGCTCCCTTAATTCAATATTTGCAGCCATACCACTCCCAACTGGATAAACACGCTTGGTTCTCAAAGAGCAAAGAGTCCAACTACAGTGAAAAGCTCAGATGAGGTCAAGTTTTTTCTACTTCAGCATCTTCAATTGCACTTTTAGCAGAGCTTTTAGTGGATACAGATTCTTGGCTTTCTATTATGTTTAATGGCTTAATAACCTCTGGGTGTTTTCAGGACTGTACCTGACAATTACGAAACAGAGCAAGCTCTACCTCTTCATGCTTTGCTCATATAGAGCCTACAGAAGAGCAGGTCATCTCTCCAAATCATTGTCCTGCAGGGTCCCCAGGTGGCACAGCTCTGTGACACTCCAGAATACATCTCCCTTGCTCAGGCTGCACTCTTAGTTGGAGAAAATGTTTTCAGAAAGACACTGAAGGGAAAATTATGACAAGGAAGTAAAGTGCAGAGATTGTCACATTTTGCTGAGATCTAAACGCATTAATATTGCGAGGAGCAGAGCCTCTGAGGGTCTCATCTCAGTTATATAAGTGAAGACAATGCGTGCTGCCACCTGATTCAATAAAAATACATTTAAGGAATGGGGTGAATTTGCTCTTCTGCAGGAAGAGGGAGACAAGGGCAGCTCTTTGCACCTATGGGAATCGGAAGAGATTAAATTCAAAGCTTCCCAAAGAAGGGAAGGGAGCAGGCTGGGGAGGAAAAAGTAAAGTTGGGAGGGGGAGGACGAGGACAATATCCATTCTGGATATTGCCAGGTAGTAATGGACTGGGAAACTGATAGGAAAAGAGCACAGCTGAGGACTCAACAAAACAATACTGAAGACCACCTAAGCCTCTGTGAGAGGATCTGGAGGCTCCTCCTCCAGCAGCTCTTTCAGGTTAACTCATAGCTAGAAAAAGTTCAATCGCTTGCGCAAGAAATAGAAGTCACATCAGAAATCGCGGCATGCCAGAAGCTTTGCAGAATTAAAAAGCTTTTAAGAGACCCTACATTGACAAAGGGGGAAGTAAGGACAGATCTATCCTTTCATGGGAAAAAAAGGAGAAAGCTAATGAAAGCAAGAATTGTCAAAAATGCCCAATTCTGCAATGACTAAATTCAGATCGTTCTGCTTTTCACATGCTAGCATAAGAAAGTGGAATGTTTGAGCACACAACCACATATCTCATTCATTTTTTTTTCTTTGTAAAAACAATTTTGCTGTTTATAAAAAACAATTTTGCTGTCACATGAAATGTTATATAGTTTTTCCTCTATGATAGACTCTGCTCTGCAAGTAGCACACAATGTTTAACACTAAGCAAAAATTCACATCTTGAATAAAAAGGGGAAATTCCTAATTGTCATGAGAAACAGTGAGGTTTGCTCTTTGGAGAAACGCAGAGAGCAAATTTCTCTAAATCCAGCTGGATTTCCAAATATTTTAGTCTAGTAGAAGTTGTCTGCACAAAGTCTTGAACTATAAGAAATATTCTTTGTTGAGCAGCTTTGGGCTAAAAAGGGTGAAGTTATTAAATAAAAAAAAGGGAAGATTTTTAAGTTCTCTCATGCAAACATTATCTTGCACCAAAACATGCCAGTAGCCCAGCGCAGCAATTATTTTTTAATTATTTTTTTCTTTTTAATAGGAAAATAAAGGGAACCGAAACACGAATTGGGGATTCCCTATTTCTAATGCACTGCCATCCTCATGACTTCGAGGAAGTCTGGCAGCAGTAAGGTTGCGTGTGGGGCCATTTTTTAGAAATAATTCTGGCCACATTCATAAATTGCAGGTGGTATCGACTTTTCCACTAATATAATAGTTTGGGATCAGTAGGGGGTCTTGTTTTTTTTTTTTTTTTTTTTTTTTTTTTAAAAGCCTGTAAGGACATCTAGCAAAATTGGGGTAACCAACACAAATCCTCCAATGTTGTACAGTTAATTTAGCTACTTTTATGGCGCAGATTAGAAATTAAGTGATCTAGGTTAGAGCATTTCAGTAATTTTTGACTATCTCTTAGTTTCATTATAGATCAAGATTTCCTTATCCACCCTGAAAATGCTTTCATCAAATTCACAAGCAGCATTCAGGAAGGAAAACCTTCTATTAAATCAATATTTCTGCAGTTCAATTTACTGTAGCTTGTTTGGCCAATGCTGTTTCAGTAGGCAAAGGGGGCTTCAATAACCCTAATATAAAATTAAATTTATTAAATATAAAATATCCCATTGTCTGCCAACTGACAGGGACTAGCAAGCCTCATTAAAGGCTGCAGGACCTATATGTAATCACCCCATAATCAACGTCTGTGACTAGGTTTGCCTAAGTATAGGCCTTATATAAGTATCTATATAATAAATAAAATATGTATAAAATAGCAATTTTTCCACATTTAGACCAAATTAGCTACTGAGGGTTATCAACTGCTCTCCAAATATTACCCCCATAGCTTCAACCCAATTCAGTATTACTCTGTTGGTGATCAAGCTTTCAGTTGGCTCAGGTTTTGGTTAGATCACTCAAAAGTAGCTGGACTTCACCAAAGGATGAAATAATATCCAAAGAGTGTGCTTAAATTAGAGTAATGTTTGGTATCTTTCTACCTGCAAAACAGTAGAAAACAAGGGTTTCTTCAAATATTTCTAGTAAAACCAGAACACAGATTCATTGTCATTTAATCCATACTTAAGGTATTTCTAGACAAGCGCTTCTTCCAGCTTCCTCCTAGATCACTCTGATTTTACACTGCTCAACAGAAATGCACATTAATTAGAATATACAGCAAAATTACCAGAGATTGCCAAAAAGGTGGTCCTCCGATCACTGCCAGTAAATGCATGATTATTATGAAGATTTGCACTTCAGTCACATCAATTCTGATTAGGTTAAAAAAAAAAAAAAAAAAAGGCAAAAAAAAAAAAAAGAGCCAGAATTACTCAAAGCAATTTCAGGTCAAGTATTTGCAAGCTCAGCAGCATTCCTCTATCATGCACAGTATGATAATTCAATGATACTTGGGAAAACAGAGACACATTGATAATTTAGAAAGCAAAATATATATTTTAGTTTCTTTGTTAAAAGAGACATGCCATAGTAATTTTTGTTTGTTTTCTCTAATTTCAGAATGTGGTAAAAATCCACGTTGTCAAAAGGACCAGTTGGAACTTTTCTTTTAAATGACCAATGTCAGCCGCAGAAATAAATATTCAGTTCTAACCTTGTCCACCAGGAAAAAAAAAATTGATTTTCAAATGATTCAACTTCCCACCTTCCCCACACTATTTTACTATTTTTACTATCTTTTTAACTGAATCTTCTTTCTGAGAAGCACCACACACAAAAGAAACTTGAATCCCTCAAGAGCTTTTGTGTAATGTAAACTGTAGTCTCAACTGCATTGCAAAAGATTACACAATTCGGTATCTAGCAAGCAGCAAGAGAAACCACTTCTGGTTCTAGCAGAGCCAAAACTTTTGTAGAATGGCAGGAAGGAAAAGTTTACAAAAAAGACTCAAGCTAAGACATTGTTTTAAAGACCATGCAAAAGTTCCCGCTATCAAGAAGGAAGAACAAGGTCATATAAATTGACTCCAGAAGCACAAGTAAAGAAAGAAAAAAAAAAGGAAAATGAAGGATTTCTTGGTGACTAATAGGAAGCAATATAATACCTTCTTACATGGCAATACTGTGCCAAAAATAATACTTTGGGGCACTTCCAAATATTTATGGCATACGCACTAGCTCTAATCGACATTCTCCCTAAAATACTCAAAATCTGCTATTTGGCTCCATCCCTCACTGCTGTAAAGATCCTCTTGATATTAAGCACAAGCATCAGCAATAATGACCTTTTTCCACCAAATAACCTACAAAATCATATAAGTGAGTTTAATAACTCAGTGTGTATCACCTCCACTTCTTTCTCTAGCTCCAGCTTTGGGGTAGATCCTCCAGTCTAGGCACAAGATAATTCCCTTTGAGCAGTGAAGTAATTGGAACAGGTGATAACTATGAGGCTGCATCTCATTCCCAGATAGGGCATCCCCAAAAGCATGAGAAAGCAAAGGACCCATGTACATGGGATGCAAAGTCATCTCTCCACGCAGGCAAACATGATAAGAGGCACCCAACCCTACGGCTGTGGCCACTGGAAACGCCCTCTGCTCCCTCCCAAAGTCACCATGCAGAAAAGGAGAGAGGAACAAGGAAATGAAGGCAAACGAGGGAAGAGCAGCAATAGCCACACACTACCCACTCACTTAGACTATAATGCAAAGGAGTTTGGCCCGGGAGGTTGGGGCTGGCAGAGGAAAGCTGGAGAAGATTCTAAAAACGATCATTTCCTCTACACGCTCTTGCTTTGCAGTTTGTCTCTTTGCCACGTCAAGCATGTGGCTATGAAATGCACAGGAAATACCTTCGGGGTCCTCCTATATCCTGATTTTGGCACCAGCATGATCTTGGAAGTCAATCAAGGCTGATACGGTGGCTAAGGGGAAGAAGGAGGGAGAGAAAAATAATTCCCATAAAAAGTCCTTAAAACACTCTTTTTAAAAAATCTGTTCTTGTGATCTCACCCAAATAGATTTAAAACACTTTGCAAGAAAAGCTCCAGATATTAAAGTCTTGCAAGAAGAAAGCACTACAAAACACGTGAGTAAATGCAAATTTGTTCCTCTTTGCTTTCAGACTTGCTACAGAAACCTGTTTTCTGCATATTCAATTGAAGGGCTGAAGCAGTTCAACAAGATTACACAGGTTTTACACATATTTTAGCCTCCTGTACAACTCCTGTCAATGCTATATAAGAGTATGAGTTAGCTGAAAAAGCTCACAGGAACAGCAGCTAGTAACTAGTGAAGGCAATTTGAGTTTACAGCTTTACTTGGGCAGTAAAATCAGTTTCTTTGGGCAGCACTTAACAGAAAAATAAAACAAGAAAGTGTACTTAAATGAGATTATTCAAAATGAGGGGTGAAAGATATCCCAGATGAGGTTTCTGGGAAACAGAGGCTCTCAGAAGAAACCAGTAGCCCACAGAAGGCAATGACTGAATCCATGGGTGCAGTGTCCAGATTCAGCTCAGGACAATTGGATTATCCTCTTTAGGCACAACCTTCACTGCACTGCCCTTAGCTCTGTCCTCCACCTTGAAAGAAAACAGAACAGGGTACAAGGCAGCTGGGAAGGGTTCAGAAATGACCTATGAGATGTTTGGTCAAAACCTCCTCCTTCACTTGTTATAAGGATTGCACAGAGTTAAGCTTTAACTTCAATTTCTTCATTAAGGAGATGTTGGACAGTAAACCACTCCTTAAGCCAGAAGATAGAGATATAAAGTCTGTCAGCAAGAAACAACCCCCTAAAACTGCTACTATAAATAAGGTGCAAGTTCCTAACAGCAGCCACGCAGTAACCGTGCTGGACTCTGTCCCTGTCCTCATTAAAATCGCTGTTGGGTGGCTTTGTAAGAGAAGCTCCACACCAGCAGGGCACAGACTGCCAGTCATGTCTGTCCTTAGAAATCCATGACAAGGGGAATCCAGATGGGCAAATCCTCAAAGCCAGACCACAAAAGGAAACAAGGCTAGGAAAGAAAAGCCGGATGAAGGGGAGCCATGGCTTCCCCTCTTCATTTAAGCAGCAATTTTTACTGTCAGGGAAAACCAGAATACACTACTGATAAACAGAGCGGTCATCCCAGCCTCTCCCCTTCTCCGACCATTTGTGTCTCCTCTCAAACCAACTGCTCGTCACTTCACCTTTCTGTGGCATGCTGATGCCACCGGCTGCATGAAGAAACCGGCTTGGCAAAAATGACATGGGGGAAGGGAGGGAGAAAAAAAAAAAAAAAGAGAGAGAGAGAGGAGAGAGAAAAATAAGAATGTTCCTGTCTCAGTTCTCAGCACATCAACTTTCTTCCTCTACTTTTGAGTGGTCCCAGTAGCAATGTGAGCACCACAGAGAAGGCAGGGAAAGGTCTGTGCTGCCTCTTTGGCAGTAGAACAAGCCCATGGTGAGCTGAAGTGACCATGTAGCTGCAGACTTGCAAAATGAGGGAGCAAAAGGAGGAAGAAATGGGAAGAAAATTAAGGATTCCAAAATGCAATTGAACCACTATAAAACTGCATGGAAGTGCTGGGCAGCCCTTAAAATGCAGCATGGTAATAAAAAGAAAAGAATAACCAAAAAGCAACACAGTAGTGGTTTTGTAAAGCAAGATGAGAAGGTGATATGCAGCATTACCCGGAAAATGTTAACATATATCAAGGCAATCTAGAGGACACTCATTCCTCAGCTTTAATCATTAACTTGTATGTGCAAGTTACTGCAGGATAAAATGTGCTAATAATGAAAACACCCATAAACTGCTTCAGTCACCTTGCTGGTTTTAAGTTCTGGGAAACCAGAAAGGTATCCAAAAAAAAAAACGAACAAAGCAAAAAACTGAGCAACAGGAAAAAGCTGCTTGATGAGTCTGAGTCTGGACTTGATAAAGCTCTTAAGTAGAGTCCATACTTTTTGAGGGAAAAAAAAAATCTAGCTTGCTTTAGAGATTAGGGAAATTATTTACAACACAGGAACATTAAAACTACTTTGATGGTGGGAGAAAACAAAGCAAAACAAAAAACAACAACGACAACAAAAAACACATAACATACACACAAGTATCAAAAGTGGGGGAAAAGCCTTTGGTGCTGCAGGCCTCAGTTTTAATATTTTCTTATTGCAGCATGTCAGATAAACCCAAGCAGCCTGGTACCATATGCAGACCTGCAGGAAAGCAGAAATATTTCAAAGCAAAGAGGGAATGGGCCAGTTCAAAAGCCAATTCTGTTTTCTCCTGCACTTTTATTTACTTGCTGGACATCCTAAAAAAAACAAACAGTGAAGGTTTGCAGCTGCCGTTTTAGAGCTAAATTAAGGAGGTTTCTTACAGCTTCTTAACTGGGATATTTTCAGCAATCGCTTTGGCCACACACTTCCCCTAACCCGACAGCTCTGGGGGTGCACCTAATGTTTCCTGACAAATTGAGTCACGTCAGCATCGTCCAAAATGTTTATGTCGCTAGGACAGTGCTGAGACACAACACGCACCATGTGGCAGGTCTCCGTTATCTATGGACTGGAGCAAATGGAACAAGCTGCTTTCCTGAGACGTGCCCGTGCTACAATAGAGGGACATGCACTTATCGCAGCAGTTCCTCAATGGACACAAAGCTGCTTTGTCCCAGAGAGCTCCTAGTCAAGTAAATCCTTGCAAAAAATAAACAGAAGACCTGGAGTTAAGGAACACACAGGCATAAAGGAATAGAGATTAGACACTGAAGACAAAGCTAACAAGACCCTAGACTCAACAGCTGAACTAGAAAGGCATAGATTGAACTTCCAGTTAATTGCAAGGTTGAGAGACACATTTAAAGTAACCTTGAAAAATACTGATTTTGCGATAAACTGGTGGTAAGAAAGAATAACCAGCAGTAGAATCTGCAAAACTGAAGCTGGAAAACAAGAACTAGGGCAAAGAATGTTAACATTGTGTCACTGAACAAGGGATTGCAAATGAGGGCCTCTCTATTTGCATTCAAATAAAGCTGAGGAAGCAAGAATACTGTGAGTTGGTAAACGCATGTGTTGTTATTCCTTACTGTTTGACTTCACAAGACAGCAGGATGCTCCTACCCACCTTCAAAAGACATTCTGTATTCCTGCAGTGAGACTGCATTGCACTGCACACACTGCAACATGTGTTACTACTTTTATTATCCTTCGTTATTTTACTGCACATCTTTTCTTGTCATGCCAAAAATGAGTATAAATTACTCGCCAGCTTTTACACTTATGTTTCCTATAATAAAAGGAGATACTGGCAGCAAAATTGTTTTAACATTTCATCTGCTAGGAAAGTCTGGGCGTTTCACAAGTTCACACATGAACTCCCTCAAATCTTTATGCAGTATATGCTGTGCTAAACTGTATTAACACATGGTCAGAACTCCCCAATTCTAGCTTGTGAAACAAACACTAAGGGTGCATTTGCTATAAGAAATACTTACCAGAGTGTGAATACATATTTCCTGCAGCACATCCATCTCAAAAACAAAGCAATACTGAAATAAAACTCTATACTGCCAAGTTACCTATGCAAAGAAGCAGAACTTTTCTCTCCCTCTTGCTTAAGATACATGAGGATAAATTGTAAACTCATTTATTGTCATCATAAAACTTGAGTTTCTTCCCATCAAAAAAGGGGAAAAAAAAAAACCCTAACTTAAAAAAAAAAGTTTCAGCAGTTAAGGAAAAGCATTTTAAAACTAAGCATCTTTTCAGGCAAAGTCATAAAGTTGTTATCACAACAGGCTAAAATCTTGATTAAACTCTTCCTTCCTCCGAGTCACTGCTCAATACATTACCATTTCCTGACACTAAGTATTTCCAGGCTTTCACATACTATCAACAAAGTATTTGAAAATCAAGTCATCTGACTACCTTAGGAGCTGCCTTCACTGACATTTCACTCAGTGCCAGAGACAAACAGTGGCTGTAACAGGATCTAACAGATTGCTGATACTGTTCGATCTAAAGTAGACCTGGTAATTAAAGAATCTTTTTAATAGCCTCATGAAAGCAGAGATTAGGCTGAAATATTAAATTAAAAAAAAAGAGAGAAAAGTAAAAAAGAAAAAAATAGCATAATTTATACCAATGTGAAAGTTTCAATCCAAATCAGTCACTTAACAACATAATTTTATTTGGGAAAAAAAAGAAGACTTATATAGACCACAAATATAAAGCTGAAATAAAGAAGATAAAGTCCCTTCTGAAGAACAGTAAACCAGAGCAGAAAAAGTGGTATCTTTAGCACAGATATAAGGAAAAGCATATGGAAAATAAAGACAAACGGGAAATGAAATTACTTAACAATAAAGCTATAAGCACAGTTAAACAAGTAGACTACAAGGACAAAGTGATATAGGTCAAAATAGCTATTTTTGGTCAATAACCACAAATTTTAAGCTATTGCATTGCATTCAATTCCATGAACTAGCCAAGCACTTTTTTTTTTTTCCTTCTCTGGTGGAAAGGTAGTTGTACTAAAAAAATAAAGTCTCTCCAATTTTAATAAGCAGTTCCAACTGAATTATTTTTAGATCCACACTTGCAGAGCCACTTCCACAGCCCTGGTTATTTTATAGGTGACACCATAATCAGGGCAGAATCAAATGTTCAAAGCCAACGTCTCGGTTTAACGGGCAGCCCTCTGCTCTGCTTTTAAGTACAACGCGATGCTTTCAAAACCAATTTTTGATTGCGCTGGATGGTCATTCATCCTTTGCAACCAGTTTTCACCCCCCTCTTATCAGAGCATTTGTGCAATACCCTTAGCAAGACGCTGCTCAATATACCAGTTATTATGTGCATGACAAAGGCGCTGTCTCTTAGTCCATGCCGTTGCTTGCTGGGCAGCATTAATTCTCTCTTTACCGTGTAGTTCCAGAAACAGGGCCCCAGGGTTCCTGCGAGAAGCTGGATTGCTACCATACAGAGCATAGACTCTGTAACATCAAATCTATGCACGAGGGAGAGAAACATTGCAAGATGTTTTACCGAGCGCTTCTGCTATTTCCACCCATTAGAACCAATTTTTGACTGCAGCGTGAAACAAAATACAGACAGCTCCTTAGAGTGTTGCAAATTCACCACTGGGACAATTCCCTTATTCTGTCCTTTAAATTAATTACCGGGGAAAAATAGGGCATTAAAGAATTGACAGAAATACTTCAACCTGTGCAGTATTTTGCATGTTTGAAACTCCATACAGAGCTTATCCAATTTACTGTTTTAGGTTATAACATCACTGAGGGGCAAATGCAATTGCTGTTTCGTGCATGAGAAAGCAAGCAGCATTAAATCCCTTGCTCCAAGTCAGAGCAAACAGAAGTCATAATTAACACACAACTTGGGATCTCATCTTTTACCCCATGCTCATGCCCATGAATGACACTCAATATATCGAGTTTTTCACATAATGAATCTTCTCTATATTTTTTGTAGACTGGAAATGCAAATGACAAAGCAGTCGCCATCTTCAAGCTTCACCAGCTGCATCTTCGGTTAGCTGACTCCAAGAGAAAACACAGATTCACTTTCCATGCGCCTTCATTTCCTTGACTTCTCCACAAATTATGTTAAAGAGGAAGCCAAGGCAGCTACAGACCATTATTTAGGAGTAAACAAAATATATGTCCTGCATACACTTGCTTTTCACTCCTGTCAGTAAAGGGTAAAAAATAAGCCATAGCAAAGACGGCTACAATACACATCTAGCACTTTGGTACAGGTTTATGACATTATTTTAATAGCTAATTTAACATTTGATCTAATTAAAGTTGTATTAAACCACCTTGTTTAAAAAAGATTCAGTGAATGAATCCAAATACAGCAGAGGTTCCATTTAAAGCAAGTGCTCATCAAAATGTTTGTAACAGCAGCATGCAGCCTGCATATACTTACAACAGGCCATTTTGTTGCTTTTGGAAACTGGAGTTTTCTTTTTTCGACTTTACACAGAAAAAAAGCACTATTTGCAATTCAGATGTGGCTACATTTAAACATTATTTAGGAAAATTTAAAAAGGAGACCACCAACCTAGGCATGTGCTTGACTTTATTTAAATATTGCCAGTAACAATCCTTGTGGGGTTTTTTTTTGTTTTTTTGTTTTTTTTTTTTTGGCTCTGCTAGGTTTACTTGCTAAATTGGGAAAGATTTTGAGCAAGGCAACATAGTCACGCATGAAGAGCATACACTTGTCAACACTAATTTATTGAGCACCTTCACCATGCGATTTTTAAAAAGTCCTGGCTTAATTAAACAAGCCAAGACATTAGACTTGAAAATGGCAACCAGTGAATCAAGTTTCATAGCCTCAAGGCAGCTGCAGTCAATTCTTCCCTTGCCCAAAATGGGGAACCAAAGGCTTTAGTTCAAACTTGAGACTTTTTAAGACAGTCAAGGAAGCAAAAGCATCAAGAAGCAGATACTTACACTGGAGATTGCACTGAAATCAGGTCAAACGTTAATGATCCAGCTGACTTAGTGCCATAAAACGTATTAAAGGAAAAGTATTAAGATGGATTCGCATGCATCCTCCTCCCCTCCAACCCACAAAAGTCATTGTGACAGCTCTGCTTTAGCATGACAAATCCAGAGAAAAAACACTCTTGCCTCACTGGAAAACAGAAGTTATGAGGCTGGAAAACTCCAGGGACAACAATTATTATTTGGTACTTTGAGCAGCAGTACTTTGGTCCAAAAAATGATGATTTTTCCATCTGTCTTATCCATATCTACCAGATGTGCAGGTGGGATTACTCAGGCTGGGCAATGGGCTATGAATCTGAGCATGAGACAAAAGATTACTCTCTTGAAGAAACCACTGCACCCATGAGAAAATGTTCATCATCACACAAGAAAAAAAGGCTAAGAAGTCACAAGTGAGAAGTCTAAATGTTTAGTTTTAAAGGTTGCTATGAAGTTGACTCTTAACTCCTTCCAATGCAGCATTCTCACTTACGTACATAAGTAGCATTAAAAAGCCAACTGCACAGAAGGAAGAAATGCCTCGCTGAATTAGAACTATTTCCAGTTACAGGAAATTCATCTCTAGGTAAAAACAAAAATTGAAAATTAACAAAAGCTCTTTTCCTTTCCCTTCTGCAAAACACTTCAGTTGACATGCTAATTTTTCTTTCTGCTGCTCACTAAGGTAGTTTAAATGTTCGGCAGGAGAGATAAATAGGTGAAGCTTGTGTGTACTGCATTGGAACTCAGCTTTGCACAGTGGTAAAACCTCATTCTATGATAAAAGCAGAAAAAAAAAAAAGCAGCAGCCGCATCTCAGCTTCCCGTTCAAAACACTGTCAAAAGACTTCTAAGCAAGAAAGGAAGTGGAGGAGGATCGTCATGGAGAAACCCATTATGGTTTGCTACAGCCCTCATTAATCTCAGCTGTATGTACTATAGTGCAGCAAGGCACTTATGTGTGTTTGTATTATGTATAAATACAAATAACGTACTAGCAAAATGCTGACTGGTACAAGGACTGCATGAAGAAAGATGGACCACAAGCAAACTTCACAGCTCCACCTTTTTGTGAGCGTGGAAAAGCCAAGTCCTTCCTAACATTCAAAGGCTCTGCACTGAACTTCAAACTTCCCTCTGCAAATAGGAGAGGTGTTAAAGTCCTTCAGAAAATGCTGAAGAACAAAGATGAAAAGTGTTAAACAGTGTAACTACAGGAATTACTGCCTTATCTCCTCCTATAATCCCAAGATCCTGAAATTGCTCCCAAGAGCAGGCACTCACTGCACTCAACTTTCTCACCTTGGAAAGCTTGCAGCTATGGGTGTTGAGATTCGGTGCGAGTTTGTTGTCCAGGACAACTTCTTTTCTGCTAAGTACTATAAAGAAAGGTGCGAGTTTAACGGCTTTCTGAAATACCCCCTCATTTACTCACCGCTGCAGCAGTATTGGCTGGAGGTTTCAAAACATCAGACAACTTGATGTTCTTCCCTTCCTAACTGGCTCCATTATCAAGGGGGCTCCTGCTCACATCCAACTGCTGCAATGTCATTTCACAGGAATGTTCTAGGATTCTCCAACATTCCTCAAGAGTAGCTATTTCATCAGATAGCCTCAACTATCTTGCTTTCTCTAGGGACTGTTATTCACTAGGGATTATTATCGAGCAAAGTAACATCTGTAACTTCTCAGTTGTATGAACGCTCTTAAGAAGTGCTCTCCCCTCTTAAAGCTGGCCAATAGACTTTATCCAAGCCTCTAATTACAAAGGCTTCAAGATCATATTGGGCAACCCATGGGCTAAGCTTTATTGGAGCTCCCGTAGAAATTCATTTCCATCTCACTGCTTGTCTCTATACATCTTTGATTGCTACAATTGCCAACTCTCCATTATCTCAGTTAAAGAAAGCTTGAACAAACAAGATAATGTATTGACTCATAACAGAAATAAGTGCTGGAGTTCATGCTGTAGCCACATCTTCATGGCTCCACATGGATCCTTAATAGATCCTTTTTTTCAAAAATGGTTTTTACATTTCTCCAGTGCAGCACAGTCACATCTATAATGTCTTAATTTCTGTGCTATAGGTGTCTGCATAGCTCCAACCCAGGGCAGAGGTGTTGAGGCTCACATCTCTTAAGACAGCAATCATGCTCTGGGCTCCCTAGGACAAGAGGGATGTGGAGCTTCTAGAGAGGGTCCAGCATAGAGCAACCAAGATGATTAAGGGACAGGAGCATCTATCGTATGAGGAAAGACTAAGTGAGCTGGGCCTGTTTAGCTTAGAGAAGACTGAGAGGGGATCTGATCAATATGTATAAGTACCTGAGGGGAGGATGTAAAGAGGGTGGGGCCAAACTCTTCTTGGTGGTGGCCAGGGACAGAACAAGGGGTAATGGGTACAAGTTGAAACATAGGAAGTTCCATCTCCATGTGAGGAAGAACTTCTTTACTGTGAGGATGACAGAGCCCTGGAACAGGCTGCTCAGAGAGGCTGTGGAGTCTCCTTCTCCAGAGATGTTCAAAGCCTGCCTGGATGCCACCCTGTGCCCCGTGCTCCAGGTGTCCCTGCTGGAGCAGGGGGTTGGACTAGATGATCTCTAGAGGTTCCTTCCAGCCTCAACCATTCTGTGATTCTGTGCTTGCAAAGTGGAAGCCCATTCAGACCTTACACAAGCCCCAGCATCACCGTTTTCCCTGCTGAATTTAAGACGCTCCTGTAGAGTCAAGCTATTTCTGCACTGAGCTTCGGATTAGATACATTATTGGATGCGCATAACTCATGGACAGCTTCTAATAAGGCCCTTGAAGCCAGCCCAGCTAGGAAGTGTGGAAGCAGTGAACCCAAGTGGAGTGATCTTGGCCCAAGAAGGACTAATAGTATCACAGCTATGAATTGTAATTGGACTCAGCTGACTGCGTGCAAATTCTTTCCAGGGTTTGTGATTCATATCCTGCACTGTTTTCCTAAAATACAAAATCAAATAAACCTGCTCCCAGGTAGGCTGCTTGTTCCTCTTTCCTTTTAAAAAAGGAAAGAAAAGCTCCTCTGTCTCACTAACTGTGATGCTTCCTGTTGTCTTTGCACTGCCGACTTCATTACAGTGACTTTTACTGGATTCGTCCAGATGCTTCTGGCTTCCTCGCTCTGAACTTTTTAGCAACACTGACCCCTAGCTAACTTTTAAGCAATTTAACCAATTCAAGTTGCCTTTCAAGAGGCCTGTATCAGCTGCCAAGACCTAATAAAAGTACCTGATCACATAAAGATAGAGACATCACCAAGACCTTACTATGTCAAGTGATTTTGTAATCCTAGAGTCACCCAGGACAGCTCAGCAGTTGCAAATGGGAAGAACCAGAAGAGCTGATGTCACTCACAGGGCACAATTAAAACAACAGTTTTCCCACCCCACCTGCAATACTCTGTAGGAATTTGGCAATTCAGCAAGCCAAGATGACTATATATTTAACTCCAAGTCTGGACTAACTTTCAGGACTAAAACATCAATCTCTCCAAGCCCTTTAGCAGCCTGCTGCTCTTCTCTGAGCCCTTTTCACTTCACCTGTTCTCCATAAGGAAATAAAACCAGCTAATCATAAGCAATGCCCTTTCCTGCTTCTTGCATGTATGTCCCCATGGCTCTGAAAATGTAGATAAAATACAGGCTTTTTTGTTTTAAATTTTGCAAAAGCAAAGCTTCAAAAAACCTAACATGAAATAGCAAGAATCGTTTACCAAAATAATGAGTAATCAGGGTTTTTGCCAGGGGAAGGACTGGCAGTTCGTAGCAGTCTATTAACCTTACGACATGGGGCAAATTAAACACATCGTTTACCATGCAATGCTGTCCAATAACTCAAATAATGACATGTAGACTTCTGTGTCCTTATTACCTTGTCTACATTAGCTATATACTGATGGGTCAAACTCTCCTAAAATAAAAGTGTGTGTAACATTGTGTCTGCTGTAAAGTCTTGTCTCCAAGCTTAAAGACTTTTCACAAAATGAAAAAGTTACAGTGAATATCAGCAGTGATGTACTTATCTGTCTGGAGTAGAAAAGCAAATCAGGTGCCTTTTAATCTTGCATCTGTAAAGTCAAGCACATGCCAAGGTTTCCAAAAGTGGAAAAGTTTTGTTATTAGGGCCCCATAAAGTTCAATGGAAGCTAGAAGGCCTCAGCATTGAGATCTTTAGTATGGTTTAAAAGTAATATACCTAAAACAGTACATAAATTGAACATAATCTCTTACTTTTAACATTGAAATATCAAAGAATTGTCAGAAACTACTTTTACTTTGGTATAATCAGGATTAGAATATGGTTCTAGATTTCCTTACCCCAGTAAATAGTGAATACCATTAAGCATCTTACTACTTTGAGCAGACCTTTTATAAATACATTCTGGAGAGCTAACCCAAAAGACATCAAAGTTTCAAGAGAATCTGTTATTAATATTTTTCATGTAAGAGCTATGACCAATATGACATCTAAGACTGTACAGATTCAGCTATATTTGGGTCTCTACAGATAGAGAAGGGTAGACCTATAAATTAGAAAAATGTAGAATTGTTTCTACATACTATGCAAACTAAAGCCAAGTTTCAGAAGATTTTGGATGCAAAAACCATTCTGCAGCACATTTATGTTTAATAGATGTATTTTAGATATGTTTTTACATTTGGGATAATGAACCCCACAGCTCATTGACTTCTTGTGTTTTGCTTCTCTCCATACCTCTCCATCCACTAGTAAGTAAGGCTTTAGCTCTTCAGGGGAATTGCTATTTTGGTCCCATTATTGAACAAGAGTCTACATCACTAAAAAAAAAGATTCATATCCTTAAATCAGAGGTACAACATCAAATAATCTAATATATTAAGAGCTGTATTTAACAGTAAAGATTAATAATACTATTTGACTTGTCCTGATGCATGAAGGCATGAGTTGGTTTTTAACTGAATAACTAAAACCAGATTGTCACCATCTGATACAAGCACTCAATTCTTAAGGAAGAAACATTGGGTGCTTTCCCTTATTTCAGTTTAATTCATATCATAAGCTCCTGATTAAGTAAGATGGCAAAAGACTACTTCCTAACACAAGCCAAATAACTTTCGGAATTAACTGTGGATCGAACATAAGAGCTACCCGAAGCCCTATGCACATATAAAGGAATACAAACAATTTATTGCTACTCTAAGGATCTTCACTATAATTGCACAAAACCGAACTAGACAGGAAAGCAACATAACTTTCAGCCTTATTTCCAGCCAGGTTACTTACATCCCAAAGCGCAGTGTTCCAGAGACATACGTCTGCCAATGTGCGCAGTAAAACATGAATGTTCCAGCAAAACAACAAAAGAACATCCAGTCAGGGTTGGTTCCAAGCTGCACAGCAACACAAGTTCCCAAAACCACAAAGACTGCAGAAGAAAATCAGTCACATAGTAAAAAAATAAAAATAAAATAAAATGTGTATGAGTGTAAAGACCCTTCCCAGAATCAAATCTAATTGAGGACCCAGAAAAGGAGAAACAGTGTGAAATTAACCTGTTGTGTCTTAACATTTCACAGATGCTAAGAAATTAATACTTCCATTCAAAAAGAAGCAGAAACTGTAAAAGTATATTTAAATTCATATCAGTTGCCAGATGTCCTCAGTATTGAGAGCCTCAAAGCATCCTCCATTTTCACTGACATTAATGCCATTAGAAATCAAGAGACTTCACTAGTTTATGTAATTAGAGCCTTTGGCCATAATTTGAGTTTTCTCGCATGGTTTGCTGAATAAATTTTTTCCTTTTTTCATCATACCACTGAGAAAAACCCCAATGTCTGTCATGCAAGATCCCTAAGGCAACAAGAAATCATTTATAAAAATTTAAAGTGTAAAAGCTTTAGAATTTAAGTAATCAAAATACTACATCCTTGCTTTTGAAACAAGGCTAAACTCCCAGATAGCTGAATGAATTCTACATACTGTGAAGGGAACCAATCTTATTTATAGTAGTCTTAAAGTTGGCCTGCTACCGTCCTACCATTTAAGCTCTATATTTGACTTTGCAATCGTTCTACATAAGTTAGATCTAAAAATGAAAATGGAAAGGCATTTTTTGAAGGCTTTTAATAGCAAACTGTCAAAGCTAACACTTAGAAAGCTGAGAGAAACCTGATGGCTCAGGCTAAACTAGTCCTATCCTTAATTCATTCAGTGTCAGTGAACAACAAGAAAGGTTGCATTCAGTTAATTAAGAGAACTGCATACAGACAAGAGTTGACCAGGGAGCTTCACAGTCAGCAATATCCCTTGCCCATTTCTTCAATAACAAGTAACACAAGACTTTTGTGTATTCCCAATTTCATCCCTAAACAGGGATCAAATTAACCCTCATACTTCAATTAAAAATGACAATACCTGTGGAAAGTGAATCACAGCCATGATCAAAAAGTTCTCCTAAGGGAGTACTGCTATTTGTCCTTCTTGCTTGCTTCCCATCTATAGCATCCAGAGACTGGTAAATGAAAAGGCCACATGCACAAGCAATATATGCCCAGGGAGGTGCCTATGGAAGAAATTGTCAATGATAGTAAAAGATTTTTAAACCTTCAGACCTGTTTTATTCAGGTTGTCTTATACTCTCCTTTAACAGTTCATTCGCACACATTTTCTCATCTAAATAGCTGCAAAACTACATGCAGGGATCCTCTACTTCCCAACAGCTGGTCCTCACAGAGGCAGGCAGAGCAAGTAATGACACATGAAATGCAAGAAAAACTGTGACACAGTAAGCATTAATTTTGATTAATAAGCAAAGTGAGTCTTCCAAAGCAGGAAGGAAACCTTCACTGAACATCTGAAAAATTTATAGTACCACATATGCGAAGCAGAACTCAGCTAAGCTCTTGTACAGCTTCTGCTTTCTGCAGAGGAATTTATAAAACACTCAAGCAATTAGCATCTTGAACACTTTCTGAGCCCCCAACACTCAAAACAGCCTTAGCAACACTGAGCTCATCTCAGCAAGACTCAGCGAGGCGCCACATACTAAAACGTAACCAAATACAGGGTATCGCCAGGCTGTGGCGTGCTCACTTGAAGAGCTGTCACTGCTCAGATTGTTGGAGTTCAGGTGTAGCTATTGTGTCAGCTGAGATTTTTAAGACTTCAGGATTTCAGAGCCAACCCCACTTTCCTTCTTCCTTTTGTAGACAACAGGAGCTTCCCCAAAACCCATGCCTTAACATTCATAGCTTGTAGGGCAGATTATATAAATATAAAAAACAGATTTGGGTTTCATCCTGCTTTGAGAGCTGGCAGTGTGCTCTGCTTTTTACAATGGGTTCACCCAAGGAGAAGGAAGAACATGTCACCCCACATGACCATGCTCAAGAGAGGTGACAATCTGATGGAATCCCATCCTGTGATACCATTTCTATTACTCACATATCAATTTAACACTCACTGTTACCCTTCAGGGTCAAGTAATTCTATCTTTATAAACTTGAAAAAAAATCAGACTGTTGGCTCTTCTTACACACTACTTTCATGATCAGTGTATTAAATGTTTGTATCTGCATAAGAAGTCACATCTGCCTACATTATCTAACTCTTTTAGGTCATTTTAAACAAGAAAAGTGCAGTTGTATTGCTAGCTATGCTTGGCTAGCTGGGTCTCCCCTGTCCCAAACTAAGCAGACAGCAAAACAAGTCTTATTTTATTTCCTTTGTGGTTACCACAGAATTTGTAAGACAGCTACATTTCCCTAGCTACCCCTTTAATCATCTGGAAGTACCAAGTGGCCTTTGAAAAAAGGACAATTAAGAATGAGCTACGAAGGAGAGGTAATCTATAGCTGAGAGCAACAGTGCTTTCAGAAGTAAACTGTATTTTTTCAGCCTTGGAGCCCTATCTTCTTCTCAGCTACTGATGCTTAAAAGCACAAGCTCACAAGCTTCCAGCTCTGCCACCAAGACGGCATCCTCCCTGTCCTGGCAACACCTAGGGCTGCAGCACCACACAGCAGATCGGATAGGGCTGAAAGTTCCCTCTGCAGAAAGTTATTTTTCAGTCAAAGTGAGAAAACCAGAGTTACTTTGTGCTTAGCAAATGGGATTGAACTGCTGCAGATACAACAGTGCTTTAATGTGGCATATTGCAGCTAATAATATGATACTCTGACACTGAGTGTATCTTGGTCTGTATTTCAGGAGTTAAATTACCACCTAGATGTTAATTATCCTCTGGTTCAGCAGCTTATACTACCTGCTGCTTTGCTGAAGTAGAGACAGGGTGAAATCTCTCTCCTGAAATGAAGCCCAAACTCCAGGCTCGGGGAATGTTGCTATTCGAGAAGAGTGAAGGTTACAACAAAGGACACCACAGTCTGGAAGGAGACACTGGAAATATTCACCAAACTTAATACTTACTTTTCATTTTAAACTTGCGAAATTATTGCATAACTATTTCAACAGATTTCTAGAAGAAGAGGTAAACATCTCATTACTACGTCATACAGGAAAGTGATGAAAGTGGGATGCACAGTGCTGAACATCCCAACTTAAAGCCTTTCTGTAGAGCCCAGGTAGAAATGAGCCTTATGTCACTTGATTTCAATCTTCAATCCTCAATCTCAACTACTAGACTTTGTTACGTAGGAGCTTAGATTTTTCAAGGACTAGAACTCAGGAGGCTCCCCAGCTGTTAAACAAGTAGAATATTCTCTGCATCAAATAAATCCCTTCTCCATTCATACAGGCCCAGTTCACAGCGTACTGTATCTAAGATGCCAATAAAGGCCAACAGCCAACGTAATTTGCCAGGGCTCCAGATGGGATAGAGAAAGGTCTGTTTTAACAAGCTGGGTTTTGTCACCTAAGTCACATTGCTGTGATGTCCCAAGCTGCAGGGCTTTGTTGTGCAGCCCCATGCCTGATCTTGAGCCCTTCACTGCAACTCAAGCTGGCTTCGCAGGCCAACTCAATTAACTGTCCATCGATCCACCTAGCGTTTCTTGTTTGTGGTAACTCTAGATCACACAGAGCCAAAGGTGACTAACCTTGCCACGCAGCGAGAAAGTAAACAGGCAACATGTCATGTGGGTTATGACAGTTGCAACTCCGTTTTTTCATTGTCTGCACATGAACTCAAACATATCCTGCGAGGTAGCAGCTTTCTTGCAGCAGGTCCCTGCCAGCTGCTTCCACAAGTTATTTTAGAGCTAGACCCCATTTCACCCCTTGAGCAGCCCCTAGCTGATTCACTCAGCGAGCAGCATCCTACCCCCAAAATTCTCACGTGCTCTTTTCGCATGCAAGTACTCACATGAATGCACACATGCACTGAAAGTACATTATAAATAACAGCATAAACCTGAAAATTGTGGGCTGTTAAGTGAGAAATAGCTCTCCACAAATGGAATTCACGTAAGAACAGTGCCAACTGCTACCAGATCACACTAAACATGAACTAAGCTCATCAGAGGGCCTGGTACATACCTGTTCTGTAGCTGTCGGGCAGTAATACACTAATATCAGAGTTGTAAATATATTTATTAACAGTCCGATGACAGTGATCAGATTTGGGGCAATCCAGGCTGGAACTCTTCCAACTAACCATTCCCAGTAACCTTGCATTAGCGGTTCAAGTAGGGATCGTCCTGCACTCTGATATTTGTGTTCTTCCAACCGTTTTAGCTGGTGCTTTGACAAGGGAGGTGTAGGCAACTGAACAAGTTTGCTTAACACACATCCAGCAGCAGGGACGTGACCGCAGCCCACAGGGGATTCCAAGTGCGACTCCCCACATCGTCTCTTCACGTTTCGATGCCCACTCATGGATCGGATGGCCTCCAAATTTTTATTTGGCAGGTAACAGATGCTGCAAAGAATCATAAGATCCTGTAATGTAAAAGATTTGGACATATTGAAGGACACAGAGACACTAAAAGCTTCTCTAAAGAGCATTTAATTAGCCATCAGAAAACAAAAACAAGAGAAAAGTCAAAACAGTTTGCTAAGTTTTCACTTAGCAAAGAGAAATATTCAGGACTTTGTTGAAGAGAAAATAGGGAAGAAGTATCCTCACTGTAGTTGCAAAAAGATAAGTTGCTTTTATTCTTCCTTTTTTTATCCTTCCTGGTGCTCACTGAAGCAAATATCCTACGTTCCTCAGCCTGCATTTCATCAGCAGATGAAACACATCCCACACCACTGATTTATGCTACTGACTAAAGCACACTCAGATCCCTCACCTTCCTGCCCTAGGAGAGCTAGATCTATGTGCATCTGTTACATATATGCTATATGCTCTGAGAGACAAAAACCTCTCTGCTTGCCAAATAAGGATAGCAAAAATACTGCAAATAAATTAAAAAAAAAAAAAAATCTTTCAGAAAGGGGGAAATCCAGGAAAAGTCCCAAGTTCCACAAGCTTGAAGCAGCTTCACCTCTTTGGCGAAACTGAGCTACCCCCTAAAGGCAGTTGTAAGAAACAAGAAATATGATCTAACAACAATAATAAATGTTTATTTCACTTTGCTGTGGTTTTAGGTTTGCAGAGTTTGTTTTAGCCCAAGTCAGGTGAAAGCAGATTATCTGCACATCATTCAGGATGTGCAAGAGATACGTAGGAGCTATGAAATCATGACAGCTGCTGCCAGACAGCCCAATGACAGTGGCTAAAGAGAGTGGTGGGCTGGGAAGAGAGTTTCCAGCACAAACAGAGACATTTGAGGGGTTCCATCTCTCTTGGAAACAGAGAAACACACAGAACTCCAGGGAAGCAAAACAGGCAGCAGCAGAAAAAGGCTGCTAACAAGGAAGCCTTGCTGCTCAGCCTCAAGAGTCAATCAGAAAGAGAAAGAAAAATGAGTTCTTAAGCACAGCAGAGCAAAGCGCAAGAGAGGGACAACGGGAACAGAAAATAACGTAGGTAAAAACTAAGGTCACCCCCAGCACAGCCACCTGCCGCGGCCTGACCAGGGCAGCCCCGGCCAAACGGGGCCGGGCTCGGGGAGCAGCAGCAGGGGAGGCTACGGGCAACCCGAGCCGGTGAGTTTGGGAGCGGCAGCACCGCAGCCGCCGCTATCAGCGACCCGAGCTCACCCGCGGCGGCCGCCGGCGGGAGCCAGACCCAGGGCGCGGGCGGCGCGGCGCTCCGCGCT
>JAWLRI010000365.1:87849-102285 GCA_034781795.1 Crypturellus tataupa | reverse complement strand
CGCCATGGCGACGGCGCGGGAGCCGCTGAGGTAAAGGCGCGCGCTCGTGCCGCGGCCCTGCTGGGTGCCCTGCGCGCCCGCCGGGGACCCTCTCGGCGGCCCTCGGTCCCCTGGTCACCCTGAGGGGACGCCGCCAGTGTCCCCTGGGGTCCCGGTCACCCTTCGGGGACCTTCTCGGTGTCTGTCGGTTTCCTGGTCACTCCTTAGGGAACCTTCCGGTGTCCCCTTGTCTCCTAGTCACTTCTTCTCTAGTCACTCCCGGTGTCCCTTGAGTTCCCCGCTCACTCCTCTCAGTCACCACTTAGGGACCCTCCCGGTGTCTCCTGACATTTTGGTCAGATCTGGGGCGCCCTCCCCGTGTCCCCTGTGGTCCCGGCCGACCCCCGGGGACCTCCTGCTCGGTCCCTGATGCCCAGAGCGGCCGAGGTTCAGACGGGACCCTTAGGGATCATCCAGCTTTGCTCCCCCATCCCTCGTCCTCCCCGTGACTCCCTCATAGCACCCAACAGCCCCTAGCGACACCATGGGCACCCTCTGCCGTGCCCCGCTGCACCCCAGGTGCCCCACGGCTCCCTCTCCCCCCGCCAAGCCCCGTGCCCCTTCTCTCGCCTTCCTCTGCCCTCCCTTCGCCTCTTCCTCCGGCTCCCTGACTGCTCTGAGCCCCCCGGCACCGCAGGCACCTGCAGGGTCTCTGTGTCCTCGATCCCTGCTGTAATATGGGAGACTCTCCTCTTGCTCTGCTAGATACGGCTTTTTAGCAGCTCTTCAACGACGCAGGCTGACAGGTAGCCTGGGTTCATGCGTGCACTGAGCTCCTCAGTTGTAGCAACAGGGCAGGATCACTGTGGGTCACGTTTTTAGAAGCAGGCATGGGGACACCCTCGGATCACAGTGTCCTGTGCCTATCTCTGTTTGTTTTGGCACAGTGCCGTTCCAGGTAGCACAGGGATAAGAACCCTCCTTTCACCTCCCTGGAAGCTGAAGCCCATATTCAAAAGATTAAATTCTACCTTAAACTTTCTGGGGAGTCAATACCATGAAAGACTGGCAAGGAATGGCCTGTGACTACACTGCAATGGGAAGAGCAGAGCCAACTTTTTCTATGTTCTTACTTTTAGTCTTTTGAGGATTAGTAACCTGTAACCATTGTTATCAGTTTGACCCTGAGGATAAGTTACGCAAATGAGTATGTTCAGGCTCTGTGTGACCTGTCCCCATCCAACCTTTGTGCTTGCTGAGGAATGCAAGCAGCAAATTATTTTTATTCCTTCAACAGCATCACTGGATTATTTTACTGAATTTGGATTATTTTGCTGGAGAAGAACTTTTCTTTTCCTTTTTTAGTGTGATTTTTTCCCTGCCTGTCTTCCTGAGAAAGCTGGAAAGTAGCAGGTTGAAGCAGCCTTTACTATTGCTCATCTAGGCATTGACATTTTTGAAATGTTTTCATTACGTCTTCTGCAGTTTCTGTTCCTCATACTCAAGCATGCACTTTCTTCTGCAGTTTCTGTTCCTCATACTCAAGCATGCACTTCCTGCATCTAAAGGGGAAAAAAAAAAAAACCTAAAGATGTTTAAACTCTGCTTTCAAAGCACTTTCTGACTTGTTCTTGATAATGATTTGATAATGTCTATCTCCCAAGAATGATCTGTCAAAATTAATCTGCATTTTCCAAGCCTCTTAGGACACAAAAATAACTACATATCTGGATAAACATTGAAAAGAGAGGTTAACAGTTGCTATTACATAATCAGTTGGCAAACGACCTTTGCAGAGAAAAAAAAAAAAAAAAAAAGGAGAAGTTTCTCTTTTTTTTTTACTGTTGAAAACAATCGGACAGGATGAGGTGTTAATAATAATTATATCTGAGCATTGTCCAGTTGGCAAGGTGCAACACAAATCCATCTTGCTTTGATTTCAGAGCTTTTTTTACATGCTTATGCTTGCCCAGACAGTGCACAGCCCAATCAGCTGGCAGTGAGATGATTTACCCACAGAAGTGTACAGTTGGGACAGCCTCAGGTAGATCGCGTCATAAATATACACAGCACTTTGTGCAGAAAAAAAAAAGACTGTTGTTGCTTATTTTGGTTTCGTGTACATACAGTCTGCCCATATAATGCATAAAAAAAAGGACTCTACATTTTGCATGCAAATTTTAAAAGTCAAGGAAGATTCAAAAAGATTAGACAAATTCATGGAGGAACTTGGCACATCTAGGGGAGAGCATTTGCTGAACAACATTTAGGAAACAGTTTCAAGCATGAGGAGATTATGTCTGGGGTCATACAAATCTGAAAGTGAAAGAGGAGCTGTGATTTTCCTTGGGGTTGGGCACAGGGCAGCTCTGGTCCCTGTGTCTGCTCCAGCCTGCAGCTAGACGCACAGTAAAACATGCCTCACCAAAGCACTCAGGCTGCAATTGAAGCTACCACACTGCTATTTCCTCCTGACCACATGAAAATGCTCATAATTTGTGTCCAGATCATAGCTTTGGGCTGAGTAACATGTTGAAGCTCAAGCGACTGAGAGTTTGTCTGCAGCAGGGAATAGATGCTGCTGATCTGCCTGTGTTATTATTTATCTGGGAAGGAGAGTGATTTCCAAATGGGCAATTGGGAAGAGCTGTTGTGCTTTACTAGCCTCCCCTTAGTCCAGTATCCTGGCAGTGGCAATGGCTAATAGCAGATAAAAAACAAATTGTAGAGAGTAAAAGGTATAGGAGTACCTCATGGCTTGATAATTTTCTTTTATGTCTCAAAGATGTAGAAAAGAAAGAAGAAAGTGGGGAACTTCAGCGAAAAGATGACTTTGGATTCTCCTTGAGGTGATATTTCTCTTCAATATTGTTCTTCTTGGGTATGTTATGCCTTTTTTTTTTTTTTTCCCCAGGCAGAAATATATTAGTTAAGAAAAGCTATGACACCACTACCTCTTAAATGGTAAAGAAAAAAATATAATATCAGACTGACCCCTAGGAGCTTTAAGTTACATATCTGTGAGGGATAATGCTAAGCAAAATATGTACTACTTTCATACAGATTCCCAGTTTACTCATACAAGAGAGATGTTTGTGAAGTTAAGTTCATTATTATTTTTAATGCATTAGTTTTTAAATGAAAGTCATCATTAAAGGGCAAATGTTGTTATGCATACTTTAAAAATTGAATCTTAAAAGTTAGAAAATAAGCAATTTTAATTCAATCTTTTTTTTTCTTCTTTATGTCATGTTAAATAATATTATCTGCTATCTAAAATCTTTCCTACAAACAGCTGAACCTTTATGTTTGCAAAGATATACTCTGCATATTCTTTTCAAGAGTTTTTAGTACCAGAGCTGACCTTTATCACTGTGCAGGATCGTTCCAGAGGTCATTTGTTATTAGGTAGAACTAATATTCTAGATTAGAAGGACCACGGGCACCTGAGTGAGTGACCAGTTTCTGGTAAGTGGTACCAGGCAGCTCTTGCTTATAGATTTGTGATCTTATGTGAGGTGCACTTATAACAGAAGTTTAGTTGCACAGTTTGAGGTGCACAGAGAGGTACTAGATGAGTGCAAATATTAATGTAATTTTAGGTAATTTCTTCCCCGACTGCCCAACTGATCATTAATAGAAGTTAGAGCCTCTGCAACAGCCACCATCAATTGAACTGTCACTGTTGAGACATAATCTCTATTAACATTTCCTTTTCTGTCAGCCTCACTAATTTTAACCTGGTGTTCTTCTTAACTGTAAGGTTAAGAAGAAAATGGAGTCAGTTATTCACAGTGACCCACTTGATCTTCTGTCAGTAAATGGTGAGACATGCTGTAAAGTGACACTATTGATTTTTTTCTAATGCTCTAAGAGTTTCAGGACAAAACTTTTCCATGTGTGATTTCTGCTTATTTATGATTGCTTTTGTGCTGGGAATTCAAGCAGTCACTTTAGGTTTGAAGAATCGGACTGCGAGCACCATCAGATCCATTTTGTCCCAGCATAGGCTTTGTAGTGAAGAGTCATCCTTAACAACTGCATGTGGTGAACAACTTGCCTCAAGAAAAGCAAAGATTGTGAGATAAATCTTTTGTATTTGATTCCTCAGTGTTTGGAGTCAGAAGACAACACTAAAATGTGGTGGTTTCAGCAAGGCCTCTCTTTCTTGCCTGTTGCTTTGGTTGTGTGGTCAGCTGCATCTTTCATATTTTCTTACATTACTGCAATTACCCTACACCATGTCGACCCTTTGGTCCCCTACATCAGGTCAGTAAAGTTTGTACAATTGCACTGTTAACTATATCTAAGTATTAAGATGCCCTCTCACTCCAGCCAGTTCTTCTCTAACTTCAAACTATAATTATAAACAACTAGTGAGTTGGGGTTTTTTGTGCAAATGTTTGACCTTTAAATTGTGTCTTTGAACACATCCATAAAGTGATGATGAAGAAGAAAATTGGGGGTTCATCTCCAGCCTTCTCTTTGGAATAAAGCTTCTTGCTGTCACCAAGTTTGCTTTCCTCAGTTAATCTGTACTGTAATCTACATTCCTGACTAGATAGCAGTAAGGTTGCCCATATGATCTTAATTTTGGCCTTTCACTTTTCCAAGTTCTTCATTTTCCAATTTTATTACTCTTTATTCACTTTTTTAAATGAATTTAATATAAATATAAAAGGAATAGCTATATCAAGTGTGTTCATTCCTTGTTCTGAGAATATCATGTCCTTACCTTGCTTATTTCTACAGCTTTAGAAGTTGGCACAGTTTAAACTCATGAAAAATTCAGTGAAAAATAACTGAGGGTTTTGCAAACCAATTTCTTATGGTTTCTCGGTAGCCTGAAACAAAAGTGTGTTGCAAATATTTTTGTATAAATGGAGATGACTATTGTTTTCTTTCAGCGATACAGGGACAATACCTCCTGAAAGATGCTTATTTGGGATTATGCTAAATATTTCGGCTTTCATGGGTGAGTATAGACTGTTGTCCATGGCAAACTGGAAGCAATTCTGGAATGCACACTATTTCAGACAATTTCCATATTCAGATCATTAAACAGCCCATGATTCTCAGTCAAAAGCTAAGTTCTAGGTAAGCTATCTTATTACTGTTTAAGTAATTAAGAGGAAAACCTACTTCAGGGATGTTATCTTCCAAGCTAGCATGACAATTCCAGAAGGCCAAAAATGTATTCAAAAGAAACCTAGACTGGTAAAAGAAATAGAAATGCAAGTTTAAGGCAATTAATCCACTTTAATTGTGCTGTAATTATAGGGAGGGAACAACCTAATATTTTTTTCAAATGAAAGATGTCAGATAATCTATTAAGTAGCTGTGTTTTGGTTCTGAATTCCAAGTTCTCAGCTTTTGTATTTTAAATAATTGCCTTTGTCATTCAGCATGTTCTCAGTTAAAAAAGACACTCTGCTTGTCAGCTTAAGATCTTACTGGACTCGGTTCTTCATTTATAGGTATGGCTACTATGTATGTTCGCTATAAACAAGTTCACGCTCTGAATCCAGAAAAATCCAAGATCACCAAACTTAATAAAATCGGCTTTACACTAGGACTGATGAGCTGTTTTGGACTTTGCATTATTGCAAATTTCCAGGTTTGTGCTTTGCTTGCAGTTTGCTAAAGCTGTCCAGAATTCTGTTTGTATACTGAAATATTTGATGAGATATGGGAAGTTGGCTCTACTTTTGGGGAAAAATAACTGTTCATTGTTTTTATTTTTGTTTTGTCAAATTCCCTACAGAAAACTGTTAGAAAATTGAAGTTTTAGTATGGAATTTCTTACACATTTCTTACTTGCTTTATCCCATAAGACATGTCAGGAGCCATTCATAAAGTTCCAAAACATTATTAAGAAGTTTTCCAGAAAGCCAGCATCTTCAGTCTCCATCTCATAGACCATTTGAAAGTCTTTGTTTCAGATTAAAAGACTACAAATAAAGCATATTTTATTTTGATTCAGGAGAATCAAATGTCAAATACTAGAAAACTTTAATAGCCAGAAGTAGCCCCTCCTCCCCCCAAAAAGTTGGCCTCACAAAAAATCTAGCTCTTAAAAATATATAGCGTCTTCACTATATTTTCTTTCAAAATCTACCTAGTTTTTGCAAATACTGCAATCTCAGATAAGTTTTGCAATTCTGCCTCCCAGTCTTTTTTTTTTCCCCCCTCTGTACTTTTTCCACACCATCAGCAGGGCAACATTTAGCCGCCCAGGTTGTTACACACAGAGCTGTGCAGTTACCAGCCTCTTCATACAAATTATCAGCTGGATTTTTTCAGGCATCTGTGGTGGTGCTCTCAGCCACTAGAGGCTGCAGTGGCTCCTGCTTAGTCTCCTACTGGATCAGTGCCAGGATTAGAAGCCGAAAGCAACCAGGAAAGTGCTAGCATCCTCACTTCCTTTTCCTGATAGCACTGCTCTCCCTTGCTTCAACACTCCATCTTTGGGAGCTTAGCATATTGAGCTTTGGATTTCTTGGAAACATAGGAGCACAGGGCTCATACTTAAGAGATTTTCGATGTGCTGAACCAGTGCAACTCCTTTATTCTCAAGCGATAGCTGTTAATTTCCCTTTCACTCAGACTTCTCTCTGTTGAAGCCTAATTGCTTTGCATGCTTTCAGAACACACACTTTCAACTGTTACAATTTACAATTTCCATCTTTGTTGTTCTGCTGCTATAAGGATGCAGTAAGGTGCAATTGCACACTGTGAGGTGCATAGTCAGATTGTGACCAAAGCTTGGCTGATTCCTGATGTTAATAGTTACATAGTAAAATTCATAGATAAACTCCTTGCTTTAGGGCATAAAGTGGTTGTCTGCAGGATTAGGAGTACAGTGAGGCTGTCTGGCTTTGCAGTGCACAGTTCACATGATGCACTTCATTTTCTGGCTTTGGCTGTCCGGTCAGAGATTAGAAAAACAGAGGACTCAATGCACTGTAATTTTGGATAGCATAGATTGCGAGTTTGGCTATTTTTACAGGGATCATTTCTAGTTTTAAGGGCTCTTACTACTTGACACTTGATTGTCCTAAAATGTGGGTTGGTTTATTTTAAGTTTAAAAGTATTGCTTTCCAATTCAACTCGGTTCTGTCTGAGTATTCAAAGATACTAGTTTGGCAAACAAAGTATATTAAAATTAAATAATTCAGAAAAGGACTACGCCTATTTCATTTTCACATCACTTGGGGGATTAGATTGGTGTGAATGTTGTGTTTATCTTGAATCATGTTACCTTCATAAACATTAAAATCCTGAGATAGAGAAGCTCAGATAGCATTTTGTAACCCTTCTATACCTGCCCAACTGCGGCGATTCCTTCATCCATCTTCTGTGTTACCATCCATTTTTCCTTAGAACACAGCTAATAAGAGCAGCTTTTATAAATTCATGTGGTTAAGATACAGCTGTGATGTTTGACTTAGCTACAAGGACTTAGCAAAAATAGCAATACAGAGGACTGGGAAGTGCTTTCTTTTAGCTCACTCTATGAGGGGTTTCCAAGAAACTCTCTTAAGTACTGACATGTTCCAGAACTACTTTGTTTCAGATGCAAGAAGAAAATTGTGCAGATAGAGTCCCAAACAAAGACTTACTAACCAAAAAAGTGTTGTCTAAATTTAAAATAAAAACAGGTTATGTATTAGTATTACTTTCTTTCCCTAGAAATGTATTCTATACTACATACATGTGATTGGAGCCTGCCTGACTTTTGGAGTAGGGGTGATTTATATGCTGGTTCAGACCATCCTGTCCTATCTGATGCAGCCCGAAGTTCACAGCAAAGACATCTTTTGGATCCGACTGACAGTGCTAATCTGGTGCAGTTCAAGCATTGCAAGCAGTATCCTTTGCTCTGACCTGTGACACTGAATAGAAAAGTTCTAACTTATTTGCAAATACTATTGTTTGTAGTTTAACTTAAGTTAGTTTAACCTGCTAGGATGAAATAAATATGCCACAGATGACCTGCCCACCTTAGATAGACAGTTTGCATAGTGCAACGTTGTCATATTCTGTGTTGTAATTTGGGAGTTTGAGCATAAAGGTAATCATCAGGTCAAACCCACTAGTGAGTCACTGGCCAGTAGAGTTCAACTCTTCTCCTCCCCCTGCACACAAGGAAGTAAAAAAATGACAAAATAAGAATTCATTGCAAGGAGTTCTGACTGCTGATTATTGAAGATGTAGAGGGAAAAGTGTATTTGAGTCAGGTGGGGTGAGTGGTGGAAAAAAACAGCTGAGAAATAAGTGTCTTTACTCCCCACTTGTGTGAATGCTGCAGCATTTTTTTTATAGAAAACCAAAAGTAGTACAGAACATAACAGAAGGAAAAATACCACTAGCATATCAGTGCGCATTAGCGATGCGCTGTGCCAGATGGCTTCCAGAGGAGCTTTGGAGTGTTAACGTTTAATCATAATGCCTGGGAGAGGACTGAGGAGCGTTCTGCCAAGGTTGGGTCAGAAGTGGAATTTGACCTCTGATCTCTTTCCTGCTCATCTTGTAATTCAACAGATATGACATTTAGACAGACACATAGGCTTTCCCTACAATTTTCTGTTGACCCTGGAATCCATCATCTCCAAGAATTTTCATTTCTCAAGTGCTGGAAGCAGTTTCAGGTTTTAAGGAAATGTGGGCAAATGCCTGCAAAAGGAGGAACCTTTTTTGGTCCAGAGTCACTTAATATCAGGAAACTGAACCCCAGCAGTAACTCTGTTAAACTCACTTTGAAAATTATGACTCAGGTTTGTTGAACCTGTAACACTTCAGGACTGTAATTTACAATCCAAAGGCACAAATCCAAGAAAAAAAAAAAATCATCACTAGATGCTGCCTTTCTGCTACAGAATCAAGGCCACCAATTTAATCCTCGTCAATTCCACTTATTTCTAGGCTGACAGCCAAAACCAACACTAAACCACGCACCCAGTTTCCCATTAAGGGAGTCCAGCTGATCACTGAGCTCCCATTTCTGCTACGACAAGATTATATAACCTGTTTCAGTCAGATAGGAAGTGACAGCCTGAGCACGAGCAGCTTGGCATAAATAGGAGAAAAGGATCCTTATCTACTGAGGAGTCCAGATACAGAATAAGAACATCATCTGGATGACTTCAGAGAATTTTAGTCACAGGAGAAATATCACCCCCAGTCCTGAAATATCCAAGAGCCAGTCGATAAGTCATAGAATCATAGAATGCCTAAGGTTGGAAGGCACCTCTAGAGGTCATCTAGTCCAACCCTCCTGCACATGCAGGGCCACCTAGGGCACATGACACAGGACCTCATCCAAGCGGGTCTTGAAGATCTCCAGAGAAGGACACTCCACAACCTCTCTGAGCGGCCTGTTCCAGTGCCCTCACTGTCAAGAAGTTCTTCCTTAAGTTCCTAACTCAAGGACTCTTTAATCCAGTTGGAAATTTCAATACTGAAGACAATCGTGATGGGTAACGGGGAGTTAGCTGCAAAATTACATGGTAGCATGAAATGAAGTTACAATGTTGTGCAGGACTTTTCCAAGGAGAGAACATGCTTTTCAACTTCAAATGATGAGGAGCCAAACACTCCTTATCAGGAGAGGACTTTAAAAATGGGAAGATAGGAACCAGGTGGAAGTTAAGAGCTACTTACAGATAACAAAAAAAAGAAAGCGACAAGGTCTATAGAGTTTTAAAACCAGTGTGGTCTAACCAAAATTAGAGGGAAGGAGAGACTAGTTGTCAGGGTACTTTCTATATCGGCAGCTGTGGATACATTAAGAAAGAAAATTGGAGGGAAAAATCTATGGCCATGGGTGAAGTGGTTGTATCTGGTACTGCAGGACATGAGGAATACTGAGAATTGCCGACACCTTGCTGGACTGAAACAGCAGAGAAGAGCAAAGCAGTTTGTTACCTGCATAAGCAAGAGGAGGGTGGGAGCCAGATATTTTTGTATTTGAATGATTACATTCTTTACATTTCACTAGTACCTCAGGCAGGTAACATGCAACCACTAAAGCTGGATATTTTAATTAGCAGAACTGGGTAACTTGCAGTATTCAATACAGAAAGAGCTCCTTAGATCATTCACATCACATTTTTAGTAAACTTTGTAACTGTGTGTGCTCAAAGGCATAAACACGTGAGCAAGTTCAGCCTTGTTCATCATTAAAATTAATCACGGACATCAGGAGCCTCTTAATGTTTAATCCCATTAAGGATTGAGGAAGCTAGTTAAGATATAATTTTCATCTATACAGGCACTAGCATTTGATGCAGTATATCTTCAGCTCTGTAAGGTGTTGAAAATACAGTTTCTTACTAGTGCAGAGTAGCCTGCTGATTTTGTATTGTTCTACATGCAGAAATTCCTCTAAGCAAATAAGGAATCATTGTTGGGGGGAGGGCTTTTTTTTTTTCTCTCTCTCTCACTTACCCTCCCCTCTTTCTTCTTGTTTTGGCCACCTATTAAACCCTGAGTGGACTAAAAGGAGAGAAGGAAGGTTAATAACCCTATATTTGGTACTATTTCAAAGGTAAGGGTATTCCAGAGCATAATCCACACATCAAGGATTCAAGGTGGTTGAGAAGTAGAAAAGCAATCAGAGAAAGAGGTGCAGACACTATTAAACTGGTATAAACATCATAAATATATATATATATGTATATGTATATATAATTGAGGTATGTAGTGTTTCACATTTGTTCACAGTCCAAGTGCTTTCATAAAGACCTTATATTTGATAAGGAGGTATAACAGGATAACAAAGATTGATTTCAGAATTGAGTTACTTTTAGTATGGCAGTAATTGACTGTTGTAACAACATACAGGTTGAAGGGAGTGATATACAGGCTACTTCACATCACCATTGCTATTTATTATGGTCGGGAGGCCTTGGGGAAAAAACACCCAGAAATCTCCATGCAGCCTCAGGCTGAAACAATCCAGAGCCGAGTTTGAAACAGAATTCTAAGTTGCCACAATTTTGTCTTGACTCTTCCTTAACATATTCATTTACAGTGTTTATTTCCTCCGTTGTATTATATAGTGGCCTGTATGGAACTAATTTAGTGCAAAAGTTGCACTGGGATCCACAGGAGAAAGTAAGTAATTTGGAGCAGAGAAAATAAAGCAAATTCATGGGAGCAGCACCATGCCCAACATTGTAAAACATCTTCATTAGATGACATTTAATACAGTCCAACCTAACACTCAGTAAGCTAGGGCTTCTAATCACACCATGCAGATTTGCATTAGGGGGTTTTCCAGTGAGGGAATGTGTACATTATTTGCAAGGTCAGTGACAAATCTGGGAACATAGTGCTGTTGCAGATAGCTCTGTGCTTCCACACTCAGCGTGGGACAGGAACAGTGAGCTTGACTAGTTGAGCCGGTATAAAACTACAGGCCGCAGCAACACATGTGCAGCTTCTGGCTTTAAATTAAGCTCCTGGGCTGTATCCAAACTGCCTCAGCTTGTTGTCAAGGTACTGGTCTGTCTAGTCTGTGCCAGTCAGAGATCCAAGGTCAGTGTTAGACTAACTGTAAATCATGGATTGTGTGCGCTAGTTGGTTGCAAGCGTTCCTGACTGCTGGGCATCTGATGGAGTTAGGAGGAGAAAAGGGTCAAAGGATGCAAAGGATACAATGCACACCTATTTGGGCCACTCTAGGCTCCAGACTAGCCTCTCACACCATTTTTTCCTCCTTTCATGCAGGGCTACACAGCTCACCTCATCAGTACCATCTCAGAATGGTCATTAGCATTCTCCTTTCTCAGCTTCTTCCTCACCTACATCCGTGACTTTCAGGTAAAAAGAGTTATATTAAACAGCACATTTCCAAACTCTAAATAGGCTGATATTATGGGCTGTGTTTGTGAGCTTCTAAACAGAACAGCTTTATCAGCGAGACTGGAAGACCTGTAGCATGAATAGCATTAAATACAGCCCTTTCTCCCTCCGTAGGCTCTGCTCCTAGTGTGTTAACAGCAGTAAATAACACCATCGCTACCACCGCAAAGTTCAAGCTCTATCACAGCCAGAGGTGAAGTTTGCCCCAGATTGCATGGCATGTTATGGAGTCACTCTAGGAGAACAGCTTGTCAATCAAGTTACTAGTGCTGGAGCTGGTTTGAATTTCAGGGTGGTTGGTTTGGCAGGAGAAACTGTCCATTTTGAAGACGTAACAAACCTTTATGTTGCATTTGCTCTTCTTTTTCCTATACAGAAAATTTCCTTACGTGCGATCGTTAGCCTTCAGGGACAAACCCTCTATAACACACCGCAGAGCTTTATGACTGACGAACAGACACTGCTGGTAGCAGGAAGTATCTAATGAAGTTGAAGAGAACTTGTTCTCAACATAACTCAGGAATTTAGTAGCAATAGTAGTTACATTTCTAAGCATTTATTTTGCATAAAAATATGAAGTGATTATACTTAACTTGGCATAAAATGGCTTTGCTATTAACTCACTAGCCACTCAGCAATGCAAATATTATCAGTATTGTAAACAAGTCTATAACATTTCTACACATGCAGATGTCATGGAAGAATTAAATGAGGATTATTAAAAAGTTGTGTCTCCTCATCACTTCCCCCACACCCAATGGAAAAGCAGCACTGATTTTATCCTGCTCAGCGTCTTATTCTGCTCTCTCCAGTGTTCCTTGGGCCAAGGCCTTTTGGATGGCAAGAGCCACCAGCTCAGTCTAGTGTTGCTCTCCAATGTCATCCTTTCCACACTTGTGGCACCCTTATTTGGGTAGTTGGAGTCAAACCATGACACACACATTATGCCAGCACTGAAGGTCAGGCCGCACATGAGGAAAGTCTCTTTATATAACAGTTTACTCCAGAAGACAGAAGATGACAGCTAGTATTTGCTTGAGAATCTTCCCTTCTTTTTACAAGAGATCTTAGCAAAAGGGTGCAACTCCTTGGCATGCTGCAGCTCTAGTGTTTCCTACCTTCTGGAGAGGAGTCACTAGGAGTGTCAGTGGAAGCAGTGACCGGAACAACCTGCTTCAGGATAAGATGGCTATAATCCAAACCTGTTCTTCCTTCCCTCCCTCTTCCTGAAGCTACTTGAGCTGACAGGTTTGTCCAAGAGTGCATGGGCAGAGCATTCCTACAGCTCAGGTCCAGGAAGATTCAGAGCACACAGAACTCATCCTGCTCACCTGACTCATGCTCTAGAAAGGAGGGAAGAGCTACTGAAGCACTGAAGCCCTTGGAGCAAGATGAGCAGCAGATATCATTAAGCACTAAGGGCTCCATAGCTTAGGGAAGGTTTCCACAAGAAACATGTATTAGTTACTGATAAATCCCTAGGGATGAAGAGCCTCCTAGTCAATTGTCTATTTAGCTATACGCACTCTAATGATGCAGTATATAAACCCTTAGAGTAGGGTTAGATTTAATCAGGAGTTCATCACAGAATTCTCACTGCCTGGGTTTGCAGAGACTTGACCCTGCAAGAAAGGAGATGCCAGTTTTTCTGGTGGTAGAAAAGGAAAAACAAGAGCCCAGTTATTTTGCTCAACTTCTCAAGAAGACTCTAGTAGGATCCTACTACGTCCTACTAGAGCAGGACATGGAGTATGTGATCATAGGACTCTTTCCCCTCTGCATAGTATCTCCCTTCCACGGAGCACTGTTAAACACAGACCCTAGGTTTCTGAGCATTGACTAGCACTGAGTGATGACCAGCCAGACATGAGGAGCAGTATTTGCTCTGCAAAGCCCCAGCCTTGCCTGCAGTGATGCTGTCCTGATTAGTGGGACGAGACCAAAATGGCTGGAAGCTCAGTAAACCCAAGGCCTCTTATCTTGCATAACATCCTATTGAGACCCCACTTCAGAACGGTATATCATTCTTATAATGCAGCAGATATAAAGAGAACTTCTCATAGTTAGAAGTTTATTAGAAGACTGAGAGGAGATCTGATCAACCTGTGTAAGTATCTGAAGGGAGAATGTAGAGGATGGGGCCAAACTCTTCTCGGTAGAGGCCAGTTGACAGGACAAGGGGTAATGGGTAATTGAAACACAGGAAGTTCCTTCTCCATGTGAGGAAGAACTTCTTTACTGTGGGGTTAACAGAGAGGGTGTAAAGCTTAAAGTCTTCTGCTGTCTCCAAGGCTGTGTATAATGATGGATGCCAACAACTTTCATTCATGTCAAGCTCCCCAAAAGAACTCCATCACACTGAAAAGAGGCTGGTTCTTCACTTCCTCCCTTGAGGTATTTATATACACTGGTTAGATCCCCTCAGCCTTCTCTTCTTCAGGCTGAACAAGCCCAGCTCCCTCAGCCTCACCTCATAGATGTTCCAGGCCCCAGATCATCCTCGTTGCCCTACGCTGGACTCTCTCCAGCAGCTCCACATCCCTCTTGTACTGGAGGGCCCAGAACTGGACACAGTACTCCAGATGTGG
>JAWLRI010000365.1:71657-87749 GCA_034781795.1 Crypturellus tataupa | reverse complement strand
ACGCTCCTCTTAATGCACCCCAGGATCCCATTGGCCTTCTTGGCCACGAGGGCACACTGCTGCCTCATGGTCAACCTCTCATCCACCGTGACGCCCAGGTCCTTCTCGGCAGAGCTGCTCTCCAGTAGGTCAGTCCCCAGCCTGTACTGGTGTCTGGGGTTATTCCTCCCCAGCTGCAAGACCTTGTACTTGGCCCTGTTGAATTTCTCTGATTTCTCTCTGCCCAGTTGTCCAGTCTGTCCAGGTCCCTCTGGATGGCAGCACAGCCTTCTGGGCTATCAACTGCTCCTCCCAGTTTGCTATCATCAGCAAACTTGCTGAGGGAGCACTCTGTGCCTTCATCCAGATCATTGATGAATAAATTGATCAGGACTGGACCGAGGACTGACCCCTGGGGGACACCCAGCTCAGTCCTTCCTTGTAAAATAGATGCTCCAGTCCCTTAATCATCTTCATGGCTAACTACAGGTCTCCAAGTAGACTGCACCACTGATGACCACCCCCTGGGCTATGCCATCCAGCCAGTTGTTAATCCACCTCAGCATCCACTCATCTATCCCACACTTCCAGATCTTGCCCGGGAGGACACTCTGAGATGACATCCACCACTCTCCCCTCATCTACCCAGCCGGTCTTTCCGTCATAGAAGGGTATCAGATTAGTCAAGCATGATTTCCCCTTGGTGAATCCATGCTGACCACTCCGGAGCACCTTCTTATCCTCCACATGTTTGGAGATAACAGCCAGGATGAGCTGCTCCATGACTTACAGGGATGGAGGTGAGGCTGACCGGCCTGTAGTTGCCTGGGTCATCCTCCTCGACATTTTTGAAGACTAGCGTGACATTGGCTTCCTTCCAGGCCTCCAGGACCTCCCCTGTTCTCCAGGACCTCTCAAAGATGATGAAGAGCAGCTTAACAATAACAGACCCCAGCTCCTGCAGTACTCAGGTGCATCCTATCAGAGCCCATGGATTTGTGGACGTCAAGTTTCCCTAGGTGCTCTCTGACCCAAAAGTTTTATGGAGAGAAACAGTGTCCGTACAAAGACAGATCTCTGATTAATAATATACCTGAACTTCCTCCTGCATGTTTTTTTTTTCCTAAAAGGAGGAAAAAATGTCTTTCCATGCGCACTAATGAGCTTCAAATGAGCTACTATATTCAAAGCAATCATCAAGTTTAGTAGATCAGGCCATGAAAATACCAACTCAGTAGTAAAGAGCAATGGCATAGGACATTAGGAGAAGCCCAGAGAACAAAACAAGAAGATGCTACTGTGCAGCTCTACAGCACAGTGAGATTTTTTTGATGAGAATAGTAGGTCTGTGCCATCCATCTGAGCAAGATCGTGACAGAAGTAAAAAAGTTATGGAAAGCAGTTTTGTCATTGTTGTTTGGATAACAAAAATATCAAAGGTTTGGGATGGTTTCTGCTCGGGGGCACATACATAATTTCTTGGTTTTGAAAAAGAAAGCTGACTGGGACAACAAAGGCCTACTAAATATGTTCTTTCTTGGAGATGAGGACTTGAGGACTGATTATATTATTATTAGAAAATGTCACAGGCAAAAAAAAAAAAAAGTTATTAAACATAAAGATACCATGTCTGGTTAAAAGTCACTGTCATACAAAAATGAGAATCCCAGTGAAGTTCCAAATGAAATCTCATGTACTGTGTCTTTGTCACACAAAGACCCAGAATTGCTGCTTTTGTGTCCTTTTCAAGGCATCCACTACTGGTCTCTGTTCTTACTGATTTCCTTCCTCACATCACTCTCTGTTGGACATGGCAAGGGCTAAATGTATCTTTGATCTGATCCAGCATAGTCTGCTTATGCTTTTGAGTCTTGTTAGTGAAAGCAGCACTATCTTCCTTTCTATCTCCCAGAAGCATTCTTTCGACCATACTGTAACTTCTCTGTTCTTCCCAAATTGAAGGATGAAGACAGGTTGAGCTGTGCCAAATTCGGCCTTGCTATCTGTTCCCACTGCTGACCATGTGATTAGGAATTTTTCACAGTTTGTCCGCTCATATTTGCTGTAAGAAATCTAGGGTCACTTCAATATAGTCCAAACCAGTTTGTAAGCAGCAATGTTTGAAAATCATATCTGCATATCTCTGATGATAAATATCTGCAGATTAAGTTCTTTTGCATTTATCCTGCACATTTCCAACCCTAACAGCTGACTGCTGGCTTGCCAAGACCACACTGGACGTGATTTGATTTGATCATTTTGATGTGATTGATCATGTCCAAATTGAACCTGATTTGGCCTAAATTAGGAGGAGTGTTGCCAGCAGGTCGAGGGAGGGGATCCTGCCCCTCTACTCAGCTCTGGTGAGGCTGCACCTGGAGTACTGGGTGCAGTTCTGGACTCCATAGGACAAGAGGGATGTGGAGCTTCTATAGAGGGTCCAGCGTAGAGCCATGAAGATGATTAAGGGACTGCAGCTTCTATTTTATGAGGAAGGACTAAGTGAGCTGGACCTGTTTAGCTTAGAGAAGACTGAGAGGGGATCTGATCAATATGTATAAGTACCTGAGGGAAGGATGTAAAGAGGATGGGGCCAAACTCTTCTTGGTGGTGGCCAGGGACAGAACAAGGGGTAATGGGTACAAGTTGAAACAAAGGAAGTTCCATTTCCATGTGAGGAAGAACTTTTTTCCTGTGAGGGTGCCAGAGCCCTGGCACAGGCTCCCCAGTGAAGTTGTGGAGTCTCCTTCTCTGGAGATCTTCAAAACTCACCTAGATGCCACTCTGTGCTCTGGGTGTGCCTGCTTGAGCAGGGGGGTTGGAAGGTCCCTTCCAACCTCAACCATTCTGTGATTCTGAACTCTCAAGCTAAATGGCTGATGCAGACTTCTCCATAATTTGTGTCCTTGTAGACAGATGCCAGAGCTTCAATGAGTTGTCCTCACATCTTTGCACTGTAGTAGTTCTTCTACCCCAGGAAACATCCTGACCTCAGAAGGTCAAGATGATGCTAGCCGCTCGCCTAGTATTTTCCTTCCATCCTATTCTGTTTTGTCCAACACTCATTGCCACTTTTGTTATTTGGACCCTGAAATTCCTTAAAGGTCTTTTGCTAATTCTTTCTGAGTGTTTATTTGAGAGTGATAGCTTTAATTCATACCCTAAATCCACAGGTTTCATGATGTTATGCACCTGAGGCAGCCAGCATGATGTAAAGCTTGCAGTCTTCTGCCATCCAAGGCTGTGTACAATGATGGATGCCAACAACTTTCATTCATGCCAAGCTCCCCAAAAGAACTCCGTCCTTTGTGGCATAATTGAACTCAAAGTAGAACACAGGAGTTAAAAGAATAGCAGTGTGGGAAAAAAAGACAATCTGTGCTGCAGCTCATAATGATGGAAGAGGAGTAGTTCCAAAAACCTACAAGGTCCTTGACTGTCAGGAATCCCTTTGCTGTTGCCATTAACGCAATCTTTCCACATCGACACATGGCAGGTTTCCTCTTGGCACTCAGTGATCCTTCTGCCTTTCTTGAAACATCTAAGTTTGTTCTTTCTTTCTCTTCCCCAGAGGACTTCACTGCCTTTCTGAATTGCACTAAATGCTTTCCATTTTTTGCTTGCCCATACATTTTTTTTCTTCTAAACCTTGCTGGTCACACTTCACTGCACTTCTTGCAGTGATGCTTGTTCTCCTAGTTTTCAATATGGTATCATCTCTACATAGAACTCAGGCCTAACTGGCCATGTTGGTAGCAGAAAAGTGATGTCAAAAGTAAAAAGGTGTTGCATGGTAGAACTTTATCCTTGGAATCTTCTGTGCCAAAAGAAGGGACAAACAAACTCAGCTTCCATTAATTTCTTCAGAGATCAGCAGAAAATAAAGAGGGAAGACTTTTGCCAGAAGGCAACCTGGCTGGATGAATGACATCTGCTGAAAGAACATCACAGCTGGCAACTGTAGAACAAGACACAAGGCAGGATCACTCCCTCTTTGGATTGCCATTTCATGTACAAGGAATTTTCTCGTTTCCCACATGAAACGATTGCATCTTCATTATTTGACAGGCTTAGTGCAATAATGCTTCTTCCTCGCTTTCAGAACACGTGAAATGGCAAACACCTTCCTCAGGGGGTTGAGGCCACTCACTGATGGAAAAAAAAAATCGTCTCCCCCAAATGACCCTCTTTATTTAACATCAAAGGGCATGAGCACTTGTACGCACCTGCTCCATGAGCTTCTCAGCCTCACTGAGCGAGTGTAGTTCACTAGTACAGCCAACAAGTGGTTTCCTCAGGCACTCAACTGCCTAACAGGTGTTCCTAGTCCTGTGAAACGGGGGATGAGTTCCATGACCTGCCTAGGCCAGCATTGCAAATTCAAACACATCATCCTCTTCCTTCTGCACAGGTTCTTCATGAAGTGCTCGCTTCCCTATGCTAAACTATGGTGTTTCTGTCCACAAAACTTTCACATTGTACAATGAGCCCCCAGATAGCCCAAGGTACTATCATCCAAACTTTCTCGCTTCATCATAGAGACTTGCCTCTTACACAATAATTACAGTCATTTCAATCATTAGAGAGCTTAGCTCCATTACCTACCTTCCTTCTTCACCCATCGCAGTGCATTTTTGGAGCATCATCTCCTATTTTTGTCCTCCCCCCTGCTTTTCAGAACAGGGACCATCTCTTTCTTCCCTTGTAAAAAACTGTACTGCCTTACTAATGGGGAGGAAAAGGAGGAACAAAAGGGGTGGAAAAAGGGGCGGAAAAAAACAGTGGAGTTTAAGGCAACAAATCTGCAGAATGTACAAAGTTATTTGGGGCAGTAACAGCGGCTAACTTTGAAGAACTGCAGAAAGGTCTTACAAGATTTGATGACAAGGATGATAGACGGTAAGGAAAGGCTTCCACGCAACAAATGACAAAATATACATGGTCTGATAATCCTGAAAAAAAAAAGACAAATTTAAAAAAAAAGCACTAGAGAGATATATAAAATCACAATGGCAAAGACAGTCTGTGTGCTTATTCTCTCCTACAATGAGAAATTGATGTAGCAAGAGACAGATTCAAACTGCACAAGTACATCAAGGGCTATTAAATATACTACTTCAGGTGCCCTTTTTGCTTTGATGAGTAATGACTCAACATAATTCTGTTTAGGGAGGAAAAAGAAAGAAACACAACACACATACACAAAACCATATTGCCCAGGTGGCCAAAGGCTTAAACAATAACTCCAAGAGAGATAGATCCAATAACTCCACAGTCTTACTTCAGCAGGTGCAAATTCCAATTACATTTTCATAGCTCTAAGAGGTTTCCTATAAATATCAGCAGTATTACTGCCTAAAATCTAAGCCCCAGACTGCTTAAATAGTATTTATTGAACACTGACAAATGACCTTTTATGACAAATTGATAAGTTTCCAGTAACTCACAAAAGTTGTCATGCACTATAAAACATTAGCAAAGGAAAAAAAAAATCTGTAATTGGGATTTGCAATTTACATTCGGTGTCTAAGAGATAGGCCATGAAATTCCACAGTGGGAGAGTTTATTTTCTAGGACTAATACAGAAACCTCTCAATTCAAAATATAGGGAATACACTAATAAAAGCGCTTATCTTTTGCATTCTTTGAGACATAACATCCCAAAAGCAGCATTCTAGACAAGTCAGTTCATGTATTCCTGGTACCTAGGAGGAAACTTATACTTTCCTAAATACACACACATTGTAAGTCTCATTAAGACCCTCCATTTACCAGAAAAAAAAAAAAAAAAAAAAAAAAAAAACCTTAAGTATATTTAAGCATAGAATTGCTTTTGTCAGTCACTGAAGTGAAACTGAGTGTGGTCCAGATCACCTTCAGTATTTCAGGTTTGTTGCATCTTTCTGCGCATCTCTTCTAGCGCTGCTTCTCGTTCTCTTAAGAGTTGTTTAAGTCGTTTTATTTTTTCATCCCTAATTGTTTCATCCAAGTCTGGGGGAGTCAAAGGGAAAGTGTCATCTCTAAAGGAACCTTCAATAACCGAAACATCGTTTTCACAAGACACTAAAATCGGAATACTTGAGTCCGTAATGTCACTATTTTGAGAGCATGGGTCTTGCTCAGACTCCCTTCCCAGGAGGGATATAACAGAGCTTGTGGAAATACTCTGCTGCACCAGGACTGGTGGAGGTGAAACACTTTTAGTAGGTACTACAGAACTGTTGTCTGGGCTTGTACTCGTGGTTGATCTGACTGACGTTTTCCTTCTTTTTCCTGTGTCGTATAGTGGTGAGGATTTCAGTTTTCTTTTCTTAGACAAATCTTCTTCCAGATCCACAATTATCTGTACAGCCAAGAAACATATACAAGCTGCTGTTAAACTAAGCATCATTCTACATTACATCACAGTACGTTAAACACACAATGCAAGAGTTATTTATTGCAGGCTTTTAGGGTTATTATGTGGAGGCACATTGGAAACAGTTTCAAAAAATGCACTTTACTTTCCGAAACATATACTGGCAAAAATCCCAGTTTTACTATTTTGAAGTATTCAATTCCTTCCCTAGTCAACCATCCATTTCTGCCTTCTCTGTGTGCAACTATCTATTGTATTTGTGCACATCTAATTTGATTAGAAGATTCAAAACCTAGATTTCTTCATACATTTCCAAAAAGAATTTGAGGATTAGAGATACTGCACACTACATGGCTTCATTTTTGTCTTGTATTTTGTTGTTTAAAATCCAATTTACTTTAAAAACAGGCAGTAGATCTGTTCATTGCAGGGCTCTCAACATAAAATTATTAAAACTTGAAAAACCCTTTGACTGGGTGGAGTCAAGACATTCAGAGGAAAATTTAGAGCACTGTGGAGCTGAGCAGAACCACTGCGGAAGGACAAAATCATTTTAATGTACTAAAATCGAAGTCCTTCCATCTATAGATGGAAGCATCCAAGCAACTTCCCAGCTTAAGATCCAAGAAAACCTTGATGACAAAGGATTAAGTCAATACTCTTCTACAGCACATGAAGACATATCAGAAGGGAGCAGTCACAGCCTTCAAGCCCCCAGAGACCTGACGATGAACAAAAGGCAGCTCTCTTAAGACACTCTCAGCTAGCCCTTATGGGCTCAACAACATCTTGCACTGACAGAGACAAATCTGGATGAGATCCTAGTGACAGGATGTGTGCGACAGAATGTGTGCCTTAAAAATATAGTAGTGAGCAGCAACTGGAGAAAACAGGTTGTTGAGAGAAGTACTTCTAACCTCTCAGTGACGTTCTTCCTTCCCCAGTCCCCTAGCTGTGTGCTCAGAGACCTACACATTTCTGACTCAAGGGTACTGAAACAGCATTGAAACCACACAGCTCTGAGCTCTGTTGTAGCACACAAGTTCTAAGGGCAATTCTCACAACCATCATAACAGTTACTGACTTGTCCTGATGCATCCAGGGGGTGGGCAGAATCAGCATAAACGTGCAGCTCTATTCTGCCTATGCAGATGCTATTCTTTAGATGTGTTCTAGAATGCTTTATTATTGAAAATTTTCAAGATACCTTTTGCTGTTCAACACATGCTTGAGATTGACTTATTATTTCCAAATCTAATGATGATGAACTGCTAGAATCATTTCTCCTTTTTGAGCTATTACTGGAACACACTCCTTCTTCCGATATCACACAGGAGGTCCTTAAGGGTATTCTCCTAAGGTATACTCTCTCCTCCTTAGAGAGACCAAATTTTTTCCTTAATTCCATGTATTTTTTCCAGTGTGGCTTCTCTTGGTGTTTGATTTGAATAACCTTTCCTGGTGAATCCATCTTCTCAAACTGGATCTGAAATATATGAACAGTGAGAGTGCCATCAATTTCTGTCTCTCTCTCTGTGTCTCACCAAACACTAGTGAAATTTTTTTGTCATTTTCCAAGAGTAACTTTTAGGTATAAGCCAATTGTAAGAAATTATATATATTAGCATAGATTTAATACTGTTGTTAGTTATTTAAACACCAAGTATATATAGAAAACACACAATGGACTAGTAAACCACAGAAGTAAAATCCAAAGGGAACCACATATCCTAAAGCTTCACAATAACACAGAAAGATGATGAAAGATCAGAGATGATGTTCTTTACAGTGTCATTTTCAGACTCATGAAAAAATATTTGCATTGCAGTTGATAATATTAACACAGCACAATTTATAATCTAGCTTCACTGTAACAAAAACTATCATTACTCTTCAAGGCCCGTCTCACATCAGTATGCCCAGCACCTGTGCACTTCCAAGTCTACGGTCCAAAAAAGGAAAAATAAGCAGAATATAGTTGGTATAGTATTTCGCAGATGCTAAAGCAAACAAGAATGCTAATACTGGACACTACAAAGCACAAAAGAAAAAACAAAGTCTATTTCAGCCATGTTTCAAGTAAGGAACAACAGAAATCACTGAAGTGTCTCAAATGGTCATAAATATGCTTAGCTAGCAGAGTTTTTTTCTGCCTGGTTAAACACAAGCAAGCACAAACTGCATTCAGAACCATTCTTCATTTGAAAGCAAACTCATCCCGGCCTCTTGAACTACACAAAACCTGTTCTGCAGTTCTTCTGGGGTACAGAGTCTGTGGCATGTGAAGTCAAGGATTTTCTAGATATTTTCTAGATCACGATTTTTAAAAAGTATGTAGGGAGAACAAAGGGGAAGTAACTGTTGCCATTAAAAGCGCTGATGAGTTTCTTCTGCATGACATCAAACCACAGGAAAAGGTGGTGGATCTTTCCCCATCACAGCACAAGAGGAAAGAAATGCAAATCTTTTCTCGGTTTCACTCAGTTACCAGAAATAGAAGCCTAGAGTAACAATGCAGTTTTTCTCAGAATTGACAAATCCTGCTCTTCCACCTCATTCTCGCTCATTTAGCTGTAAACTCTTTTACGTTATTTCATCAAATCTACACCATAGTCTACACTTGTTCTGCTACAAGAACGTGGCAACACATTAGTCATCAAACAGAACTCAACTTCCCTACATTTCCATTGGCTACACAATTTTTCCTGGGATGAAAAACAAATATTCAATTCTATTGAATAAAAATCTTCTCGTTTTTTTCCAAGCAAGAACCACACATTAGACCATTTTTGGTGTCATGACACCTGGTTTAGAAGACTATAATATCCATTTGATTTGAATACAACCAGGAATGTATGGCAATTGACACATTTTATTGGAAACAATTACCTTTTGACATTCTTCACCGAAAGCACTCTTTTGTTTAGAGTGAGGTAAAGCAGACGTGGCTGCTTTGGGAGAAGGGCTCTTCTCTTTACCATTCTGGCATACATTTTTCTGGGTCCCTACTTCTGTAATAGGGATCACTCCACTTGAAATGCTCTGGGTGACGGGCAAACTCTTATCCTGGTTTACAGTGGAATTCTGCTGATTAATACTTAGTGTCACCGGAACTGCAGGTGTAGGCTTCAAGTCTTTTCTTAAATCGGTTGATGAAGCATCCTCCAAATTTAGACACGGTTTCGGATCTTTCTGAGACAGCACCATTCCTTTGTTTTTTGTCAAGACGAGATTCACCACTTTACTGGTTATTTTAGTGACTGCATTAGAATCCATTAGTTTGGACATCTCCTTTCCAAGTGAAACATCAGAGGACAAAGCTTGTTTGTCAGCTTGTGCTGTCAAAACGTCAGAGCCTCTTTTAGTCAACAAATAAACCTTCCCATTGTACATGACCAGAGCGTTATCTTTAACAGAGGTGATTTTTGTTTGGCTGCCACCAGGGCTACTGGAACAGAGTGGTAAAATATTTGCCGAATTGACTTCGACATTTTTCATATCTGCTAATGTTTTCAGGATCTTGGAAGCCACGTTATTTGATGACTTTACAGGAATAAGGCAAGGCGCTGACGACTGTGAATGCGACTGCACAATCCATTTCACTGGAGCTTGCTGGCACTGCTGACCATCAGATGCCACTGTCTCTGGATGAGAACTACTCACCTTTTGTGTAGTTGTCATTAATAATGGTTTTGAAACTTCTGTGGAAGGTTTGGGGGAAATGGTTTGCAGACGCTTGGGAAGTACTGTTTTTACTGTGTTCACTGGCGACACGTAAATAACAGTTGGCATTTTCATACTGTCCACTCCTCCAGATATATTTGTTGCTGCAGCTGCAAGAATTTTTTGCTGTATTGCAGGTGGCAAAGAAGAAGCTGGAACAGATTTCACTTCTGCATCAGCTGGTATCTGGAGATGGTGGCCAGAGGGCAATACTGGAGTTTTCACAGACACTGGGAGACTTTTTGTGTTTACCAACATGTACGCAGTGTTAGTCTGGTTAGATGAACTTGTTACAGCCATGTTCTGTAAAGACAGTCTATCGACTGAAACACAACTGCTTCGGATGTTAGCAGCTGATTTTGTAGTCAAACTTTCTTTTTCAGAAGATGCTCTAACACTTTCCTGATTGTCTATTGTCCTTGTAAGAATAATCTTTCCTGGATTAGCAGACTGAAAAACAGGTATCTTAACAGATGAAGGTGTAGTAGTATTGGGAAGCTGGGTCTTAAAAGTAAGATGGACCGGATTAGAAATATTTGCTTTACAGTTATTTGGCATGGCTGAAGACTGAACTATCGTCACAAAGCTTGCTGAAGATTTAGAAATTGGAAGTAATTTCAGAAGGTTTTTTCCATCTGGTCCCGTCGTCTGAACTACTCGGTACATACAGCCTGCAATGCTTAACAAAACAAAGAAAAGAGGAAAGGAAAAGAAAGATAGTGTAAGTGAACCCAGCACAAATATTTTAATTAAGGTACATTCCTAATGCTATGTCTTAGAAGCACATTAATTAGTGAAAAATGCTGTATCTAATCTTCAGGAACTTCACTGGCAAAAATTATACTGACCGGCTTAGTACCATTTTGGAGCTATTATTTCAAAATATCAGACTACTTAAAAATATATCCAACTATTACATTGCAAAGTGGCAAGGAATTACATCCTTTTCAGATAAAAACACTTTAGAAGACCCAGAAAATACCTTGAAATATTCTCCTCTACTACTTACAGGGACTTTCTGAAATGGAAAATAGTTCTTTACCTCTAGATTTCACAGACAAGTTGTATTTTTTGCTTTCCCATGCTCCTACTTAGCATTAGGAAGTAAGAATGTTAGAAAAGCTTTAGGAAAATTCCAATTAGATTAGCTGCATAGCGAAGATGGAAGCTGAAGTTATTTCAGACATACACAGAGGAAGGAGTTAAGATGCAGAATATATTTACTTTGTAGAATGAGGTATAGGGTGACCAACCCATATGCCTGCACCTCATCTACTCACTCATTTTTTTGGCACATATAGACTACAAAGGTTGTTAACTTCAAAGAGATGACATGAAGAGCAAGTGTGATCAAGGTCCTGGTGGAAGCTCTAAAGAACTTAGAGGGATATAAATCAAGCTGTAGCAAGTAGAGAGCTTCATAAAGCAGGATTACTGGTAATCAGCATCAGTAAATACAGATTCTTTTTTTTTTTTTTTTGCATGTGAATATTAAAAATTCAAAACAGCAAAGAGATAGAACAATTCTGTCAACTTAGAAGTTAGTTCTGACCATTCCAAATGCCAAGGTAAGAACAACAAAAGACCTTTTAAGTCCACTGTGGGACAGAATTTTTCCTGCTTCAAGCAAGTATGCCTTGTTAGGACAAGAGGAAAAGGCCTCAAGTTGAAGAAGGGGAGCTTCAAGTTAGATATTATGAAAGACTTCTACAAGGAAAGAGTAGTCAAGCATTGGAACAGGCTGTCCAGGGAAACAGTGGAGTCACCATCCCTGGAAGTACTCAAAAAATGTGTAGATGAGGCGCTCAGGGACATGATTTAACACTAATGGTATTGAAGGGCTTATGGTTGGACTCGATCTTGAAGGTCTTCTCCAACCACAAAAATTCTATTATTCTATGCCTGAATGACAACATCTTCCCCCAAAATTCCTGGATTCTCAGCAGAACAATCTAAGGTCCAAAACACTTCAGCAGTGACAAGGCAGCTTGAGAGCTGCAAGCACAAAATGGGGTTTTCTCACCAGGAGAGACCCAATTAACTGGAAGTAGATTTCACTGTTTGATGTCAGATCCAGAATGATTAAAATGCCAAGCTGCCAGCTCAATTTTCAGTCACCAAAAAATGTTTTATCTCTGTCCTACTGCCTGTCGACATCAATAAATGTATTAAGAGCAATGCCCCAATTATTTCCAAACCTCAGTCCAGATGAAAAAAATACTGGCATCTGTTTATTCTCAAGTACTTTTGAAAAGGCTTAAGTCTTATGTTCAATACTTTGGTACAAAGCCTCATTTCTGGGCATATAGCATGACAAAGCAGACATTTGTGTGATATATTTGTGTAGTAGGCAGGAAATTCTGTTACTGTATTTTACTTTTAAAAATAATAATGTACTAAAACTGAAAGATATAGACAATACACCACATCATTCCTTGTAGAAGCTGCCTGAAGAGGTTTTTGTAGAAGGTTTCTTTCAGAAGAAGAAAAAAAAAAAAAAAAAACACTTGAGGAAAACTAGTACCAAAGCTAATGGCTTCATCTAAATATTTTTGTGTAAACCACAAACAGCAATTAGAAATATCTGAATGCTTGAACATAGTCAAAGCAGAAAAGGCTCATTTTTGGAGTGCTTTTCAAGCTCCTAGTGCTACTGATAATGGAGACTTGGCAAAGATCAGCACTGAGCTCCTGGACAGTACTTTGCTGCATCTTTTTATGCTTTGAATCTTTGAATGCTTCGTCCATAACTTCATCTACATTCTCTACACTTCTTCTCTTGTAGATGTAAGAATCACTTTTCCGAAGGAGAATTCAGATGTAACTTTTCAACAAGGTCTGTAGACATGAGTGGCTGAACGTAGGCAGCTTCTCTGATTTCCCAAAGAGCAAACAAGCACTTAAACACCACTCAAATTAGCTAGCACTACAAAAAGGTATCAAAGGGCAAAAGAAAACTTTCAACAGACTCATCTGTAACAGCAAGGGGATATCTAATTTCTAGGGGAGAAGGAGGAGGAAGAGTGGCAGATTTAAGAGCTAGGAAGCAGAGGGGGAAAAAAAGAGCAGACACACAAAGGAAAATAATAATAAAAAAGACAGAGGAGGCATTTATAGAAACATTTTCTAAACAGAAAGCCAGTGTCTGGTGCTCACTCCCACTCTCCTTTCGGCCCTGCATCACCCTACATTTCCCTTTCAGGGGTACTTTCAAAGCTGTGCTAGAAAGAGCTGTGCAAGGATCTTTTGAGTAACCTGCCTTCAGAAGAAACCCCCCTAAAACTCCAGTTTGTCTGAACTCATTCTGCTTTTCATGACTGCAGAACACAAACATAGATTTTTACTTTTATACTCTAATAGATTAAAAAACTAAAAAAGGAGTGGGAAATCCAACACTTATGGTTTTCTAAAGAATAACGTTATTTTATTTGCAATAAACTCTTTATCAGGTACTTACAGGATTGTAGAAATACAAAAAGCTAAAAGACAGGAAAGAAGGAAGGAAAGGAAATACTCAGCTGAGATACTGAGAAGTCTTTCTTAGCCACATCTATCTCAAACATCCATGAAGCAGGTAAGAAAAGAATCAATTACAAAGATTTTAGATGCTTTTCTTACTTCAGAGGTTGCTTTGCCATATATATCTCATGTCACTAAAGATCTCTCCAGGTGAAGCAAAGAAATAAATAGGAATGACATTTCATATATTATCAATATAAAACAAAACATTTTCAGACTTCTTTGTACATTTCCGAGCAATGAAGAAGACAGAGGAAAATACATTTTTCCCCACTCAGCAGGTCATTTCTGCTCTTTAAAGCAGGATGTTTTAAGAATTCCTCAAGGAGAGAGAAAAAAAATCATCCCATCAGTTTTCCCCCCTAGGGGTGTGAGATATTTTAAATGAGACTGACCTAATTTCCTGAATATATAAAGAGCAAACCCGTAAATTGTGCAGAGATTAGCAATAGCAATACTGTTGAGGTGGCATAAGAGCAAACAGAAGAGTGGCCCCAATTTTTAACTGTAGGTCACAGTATTTCAGATTATTTAGCAAACCTCTTGCCAAAAACCTGTTTTCTTTCTCGTCTTCATCCTCCTTCCCTACTCCTAAAATCAAAGGAAGAGTTTTATACAGCTTCCTTCCTTCTAATAAGCTCTCCCAAGCGACACTTATCAGCATTGCTCGAGGCTCGAGTACAAGACAAATCTCTAAAGAAAATTTGAGGGCAATAAACTCCTGGATGGAAACAGGAAATACAGCACTCAAAATTCTGCTTTAATGCCATCATATCATAGAATCATAGAATGCTTAAGGTTGGGAGGGACCTCTAGAGGTCATCTAGTCCAATTCCCCTGCACACGCAGGGTCACCCAGAGCACATGGCACAGGACTGCATCCAAGCGGGCTTTGAAGATCTCCAGAGGAGACTTCACAACCTCTCTTGGTAACCTGTTCCAGAGCTCTGTCACCCTCACTGTTAAGAAAATTTTCCTTAAGTTCCTGTGGAACTTTTGATGCTTTAGTTTCTGGCCATTTCCTCTAGTTCTATCAGTGGCCATATTATCTATCATTGCTGGTTAGTTGGTTATTTTTAAAAAATATGTATGTTCTTTTGTGGTATTCACAGAGAGATCAACAACTAGATGATTTTTTTTTCTTGAATAGCAAAGGTCCAAGTTGCTTTAGCTAGACAGATGACACAACATTGATGCCTGCTCAAAAAAAATGGCAGTGGCACTAAGCAACCTATAAAAGCAGAGAGAGCAGAACGCTATAGAAATTAAGTATAGGTCCTTATTTTTTTTAAACAAGTCTGGATAAACAAAAAGAATAGTCCAAGTTTCCTCCAACTGGAATAAAATTCCCATTTTCTTCATTCATACACTCAAGACAAAGCAATTTCAATGTCGCCTGAAGGTGGCGCTCTGTGTTGTTCACTGCTCTTACTAAAAAAATTTCAAGAGCAGAAATTGTCATAAAATGAATCTTATGTTGCTATTTGTTGCCATCCACGACTATTAAATTATCATTAACAAAAACAGCTTTGGGAAAAACAAAGTGATTCCTCAAATGCATCACAACCACCAAGCCAACCAGGCATATTACTGCAATAGAGCTCAAGATCTTGGCTAACAGGAGGGCCATATAAAAACCAGCGAGTGGAGATCCAAACCAAAATGACATAAACACTCGCCTAAGCTTCCATTAGACATTAAATCCAAGAGAAGAAACCCTCCCCTTCAGTAATCCTAAACTGTGTTTCAGTCCATCTTTACTCCCAACTAACATTTTGGGTCAACTTTTATCCACAAATAAAGCAAATGGAGACAATGAAACCACTGCAAACTCCAGGGGGGAAAAAAAAAATTCTTTATTTTAACAGAGGAAGCTGAATCCTGGAAATAGTAAACTAACAGCAATTAGAAACTGGAAGTATATACCAAGGAACAAAGTAAAATAATTTCCCTGGAGTCCTCATTCACTTTACATGTCAGTAGTGCATCCATGCATTAACTGAAAATAATATTACACTTAGTATTATCTGGATCATCTAACTGCCAGGAGAGGGACCGTGTGCTATCAAAGACCAGGTCCTCCTTCCGCAACGACATTTTGGCCAGGGTTGCACGAGGGGTGGAACTAGACAAAGTCACCATCTCCCGGGCGCAACCACCACGTGGCTACTTGGCCCTTGACAAGCTCACCCGCAACAGACCTCCCGGGAGGCTCCACAACCCGCACGAGGCCAGGCCGCTACCCAGGCTGTCACCCGGGCTGGCGCTGTCAGGTTAAAGCCCCTTCAGGACCGTTTCTGCCTCGGGCAGCTCGGGAAATCTCCGTTTGCTCGGCACGCTGCGGCTCGGGAGCCCGAAACGCCCCTAGCGGCGGGCTGCCGGTGGGGCTGAAGTGACACCGAGAAAACACGCCGGCCGCCCCGGTGCCCACCCCAACACCCGTCCTGCCCGCGCCCGGCGGCGGCAGCGGGGCCAGCGCCCCACAGCGCGAGTCCGCGCGGCTGGAGGATACC
>JAWLRI010000365.1:40478-56113 GCA_034781795.1 Crypturellus tataupa | reverse complement strand
AGGCCGGGGAGGGGGGGGGCCGGGGTCTGGTCACGGGGAGGGGGCTCGGGGGGGTGTTCCTGGCCATGGGCTATTGAGGCCGGGATGGCGGGTCCTGGCCATGGGGGAGGAAAGGGGCCGGGGGAATGGGGGTCCCGACGTGGGGGGAAGCAGAACGGGGGGGCTATAGGAGGAGGGAGCCCCATGGAGGAGTTGGATTGGGGGAGGTCGAGAGAGGAATGAGGGAGGAGCGTGGTCTATGGGGGGCAAGGGAAGAGGGTCCCATGGGGAGTGGTTGTTTACGGCCTGTGGGAGAGGGTGGGGGGGGGTCGTATGGGGGGAATCCCATAGGGAGGGATTGGTCCAAGGCGGGTTGGGTCAAGGCAAGGAGGGGCCCTGGCCACGGGGTAGGGAGGTTCACATGGGGGGACGGGCTGGGGGAGGGGATGGTCCATGGGGGGATCTTATGGGGAGGGATAGATCCATGCAGGGGGGAGAGTCAAGGATGGGGGGTCCTCGCTGTGGGAGGAAGGAGTCCCTTGGAGAGGGCAGACTGGGGACAGGGGGTCCAGCCCATGGAGGGGGCAGATGTTTCGGATGAGGATGTTTAGGCAGGGGGAGAGGGTGAATCTGGGGAGGGCATAAAGCCCAGGAGGCTCCTGGCGATGCAGCGGGTCCGGGGGAGCAATTCCCAAGCTGCCCCAACAGGTCCCCACAGGCCCTGCCGCCGCCTGTCCTGCCGGAGACGGAGCCCGGGGATGCAGAGAGCGTCGCGGCTCACGAGGGAGCTGGCGCTGCTGGCAGCTGAGCCGCCGCCCGGGGTGACCTGCTGGCCCAGCGAGCAGCGCCCGGGAGAGCTGCACGCCCGTACGTGGGGCTGGGGGCTGCTGCGGGCGGGGGGCTCCCCTTAGTGCAGTTCATTACTGCCGTTCAGTTCATAGAGCATTCAGCTCCTACTTCACCCTCTGCTCTGCAAAGCGCAGGCAAGGGGCAGGTTTACACCTCGCCATGGGTCCACCCCGGTGGTGGCCGTGGGAGGCACCGGGGGCTCCTGTCTTGGCGCCTCTGGGGCACAGAGTACAGTTCAGCTCTCCCCTTAGTACACTTTCGCCTAGGGCTATTGGCAGGAGCTAGTCCTCAGCTCTGCCTGCTAGAAGGAATGTTAAAAACAGCAGCGCTGGATGGTTTAACCTTCCCTCCCCTAAAGGCTTCCCTGCCTTTGTGCAAAACGGCACCTCCTGGCCCCAAGCATGTCCTGGTCCCTCTTGTGTCCTCCAGCTGCTGATAAATGACAGCTTGTAGACTGGAAGCTGCTCTTTGTCTCCTTCCAAAGTTGAAAATGGCACTTGCAATTGCAGAAGGTATCTAGAGTTGGGCAAAGTGTGAAGAGAAGAGCTCAACCTAATTATATTTTCTTTTCCTTTTTTTTTTTTTTTTTTTTAAAGAGATTTTAGGAAGTGCAGACACGCCATATGAGAAGGGAATATTCAACCTGGAAATAGTCGTTCCTGAAAGGTAAGTGGGCAGTGGCACGAAGTTCCTCCAGCAAAGTCGGAAGCGTAGCATTTTTTCCTTCAAATATACATTAACTCGTGAAAGATGTTTGGGATAAGTATGCTAAAAAGCAGGATTAGCTTTTTGGACACAGACCGCTCCTGCTTCGGTCTTTCCTTGAGCCTCCTTGCAAAGAATGTGCTGATTAGCTCTAACTTAACCACATCGCTTCAAAGCTTCCTGAGAAGTAGTTCAGTCATGAGCAGACCTCCCTATCCTGTTTGCTTCTTCCTGACAAACTGTCTATGCACGAAGTGATAGTTTTACACAGCTGAAAGCCTCCGAGTGGTCAGGCATAGCGCTGCTTCCTCTGAAAATCTGTGGGAAAGGGCATCACCTAGCGAATGGCTGGGAGAAGGAAGTGCTGGCACTACTTGGATGACATATATATATATATATATGTGTGTGTGTGTGTTTTTTTTCTTGATGCTTATCCCTTGTAGATACCCATTTGAGCCCCCAAAGATTCGCTTTCTGACCCCTATCTATCATCCTAACATAGACTCCGCTGGAAGGATTTGTCTGGATGTTCTTAAGTTACCACCACAGGTAAGATAGTGCTACTTGTGCGAGGGTAAGTGAGCCTGGAGAGGACACCGAGCTCCTTATCTTTTGCCTGTAAAAGCCTTATTAAATGTCTGTTACCACTGACTTACGTACGTAGGAACACACAGGTGAAGCTCGCGTGAGGCATCTCCTTTGTTTCGAGGCTGGAACGTAGCCAGCGGGTGTTAGGTGGCCCTCTGAGAAGCCAGACCAGATGTCCCAACACTGACACAGCACAGATATGTAGGACACAACCTGTGGTTGTCCGCTGGGCTTCCTCAGCAAGGTGGACTTGTGTGTTGAGAATAGACCAGGTGTTTTCCATGCTGAACCGCTCCACTTCCCGCAGGTTGTTCCCACCACCGTTGGGCATGTGGAGGCGGGGAATGCAGGAGAAGCCGAGGTTTCCTAGGAAGCCTGCACACAGGTTGCTTCCTGTTTAACTGCTTTTCTCACGCTGTTTCTGCAAAGGGTGCGTGGAGGCCATCCCTGAACATCTCCACGCTGCTGACCTCCATCCAGCTGCTGATGGCAGAGCCCAACCCCGATGACCCCCTCATGGCAGACATCGTACGTGAGCCCCTCACTTCCCCTCCTGGGTCCGTGGACACAGATTTGGTGGAGCAGCACGTTGCGCTCGGGCTGGGTTTCCTGTGCTTGCCTGGCATTCAGGCACTGGCAAATTACACAGTGGCACCACTCTGGCCTGGGTCCGGCCTGCGCACGTGATTGCCTTTCTCCTCAAGCAGCCAGGGCATGTGATAGCTCATACCAAAGGTGTAAAAAGAGACCAAAATGGGCAAAATTCCTTCTGTTTTTTAATGGATTGGTGCTTTGCATTGGTGATTGTAGTGTTTTGGGGATGGTTCTAAAGCCAGGCCTCAGTATCAGCCTCTCCATATCTCACACTGCATGATGTTTGTATTAAGTTGTTTGACTTTGTCCTGCTCCTTAACGTTTAGTCCTCAGAGTATAAGTACAACAAGCAGCTGTTCCTGATAAATGCCAGGGAATGGACCAAGAAATACGCGAGCCAGCAGAAGGGGGTAAGAAACATGATGCTGTCACTGCTGCATTTGCAAACAGTTTCTTGCCTGAATTTGCCTCTCTTAAAATAATTTTGTGAGTCTCTCCTAAGCAGCCCTCTTTACTCCCCTCTCTGTTCTTGGATGGTGGTTTTTATTATCCTTATTATTTTTTTTTAAAGATGAGTAGTTTCACTTTGCGATATCTGATGTAGCAACTGAAGCTCTGAAGCCTGTGAGTAGAGGAGGGGAAGCAGATGTCTCCTTTGTGCCCCCCTCCAGGAGAGATCCTTGGGGCTCTTGCAGCACATGGAGGGTGATACTCATACAGTGTCTTCCCTGCACTGTCTTTTTGGGAAGTTTGATCCAAGACAGGGCTCTGTTCTAGCTCTTCCTTCTGTTGCCAGGCAAATACTCAGCTTGCTGGGAGGAGCTGAGCTGAGTACCTGTGAGTTGGTAACAGCAGGTGGAGCTGCTGCCTTGGCCATGGAGCAGCTTGAGTGGCATTTCTGCACCCCAGGCCCTCCAGCTAGGTGAAATTTCCATCAATTTTCCACTGCGGTTGTGCCTTGGGCTGTTCTCCTCCTCCTCTTACTGCAACCATCTTCTCCAACATTGACTGGTCTCCCTAATTCCCAGTGGAGTGCAGCCTTCCTGCTGTCACCCTTCTTATTTTCTTGTCTCCATTCTGCACCGTGACCAGTCTCACAGACTGTCATAAAAATAAATTGCAGGAATAAAGCTGCTCTGAAAAGTCTCTGGAAGCTCCTGTCTAGGCCTTCTCCTTTGCCTGGCTGCTTTCTTTCCCTACAGCTCATTTGAATGAGGTACTTCCTCAGAAAGGAATGGTTTGCTTTGCTTTGCTTTTTGCTTATTAACCCAAAAGCTCCAAGGCTGGTGCTCGCTACCGCAATCCTGCCCAGGACATTGGTAAGCAAATTGCTGTGGGGTGACAGAAGGACAAAAGGTGAAAAGACCTTTACAGTAGCACAGAGAGCCCCATGAAGACCTGGCTTATAAATGTTGCTAGCACTTACAAAGCTGCTTTTTTTTTTTTTTTTTTTTTTTTTCCCAAAAACCTCTGTCCACTTTCCTTGTACTTCCTTGCGAAATCTCCTGTGGCTGGATGTACTGTTCATTTCCCCTTCCCCAAATTTCCAGTGGTGGGAGCAGGATAATTAAGGGCTGCTGCATAAACACTGGAAGTAAAAACATTCTGGTCTTTGTGGAGTGCAGGATGTTCTGAGGTGCATACACCCACGCAGCGCTGGGAATACACAGCGGAGCTGACAGCTTGTAAGACTGAATTATTCAAACCCACTACTTTTATTTCTTCTTATCTCAGGCATCCAAAGCTTTGGAAGAGAAGACAAACCAAAGTGAAACCAGCACCCAAGAACCTATCGCACCAAAAAGAAAAGGGAGTAATATTGTTGAGAAGGAGAAGAAATCTCGTCTGGATCCTTAAGGCGTTTTTGTGGCTGTGCACTGTTCTGTTCTCTTTAGAGCTTTATTTAGCTTTAACTTAATCTTTTAATGGTTCTGTAGCAGTAGCCGGTTTAATTTTCTCTGTTTTCGATGTTTTGTGAGTAGTTCTCATAAATAAAACACGGCTTTAATTTATGTGCATTTCTCTTCTGGTTTGTCACGCTGCAGAAAGCAAAGCTGGAAAAGCCAATTCAGCTTTTGATCTACAACACTCCCTTGGAGGAAGGAGGATGGGATCAAGCGCTGCGGCTCCGGGGTGCTCCGTGTCAAAGCAAGCTGAAAGCAGAAGCTGAGCAGGAGATGCGTGTGAGCTAGTTTGTAGTGTGGAACTCTGGAAACTCTTCTCTAGTGAGACTGCAGGGTTGTCTGTAAGGACTTTAACCTGTGTCCTGCCCCTGCTGCAAGGACAGCGAGTCCTCGGTTGACCACGGAGCAGCTGCATGATTCCAGGCTCCTGACTGCTGGGGGAAACAGCTGTGGGGTTGAAGGGAAGAACTGGGCCCTGATGTGCAAGGGGAGGGAGAGCCTCGGGCTGCTGCTGCACTCGCAGGGGTTGGGAGCAGCGTCCTGCTCAGTCAAAGTTGTAGTAGAGGCAAAAGGCGAAGAACATGGCGAAGATCTGCAGGAGGACGGGGGAGCCGTCACCTCCCTGCTGCAGGGCAGGAGCAGCAGCTGGCACCCCCCGCGGCCCTCGGCACGGCTGGAACAGGAGCATGCGAGGGCTCCGGGACCCCCGGGACATCCCGGCTGCAGCAACGCAGAGCCAAGGGCTGTGGCTGCTTGCGCCCACAGGCCGGGCGCTGCGCGGTGAAGGCCAGGAGTGCGGAGGCGCTGCGGAGGCAGAGCCTGCCCCTGCGCTGGGCCTGCGCCGCAGCAGCGCAGTCACCTCCTGCTGCCCCCGAGCTGGGAGCCCTCTCTCTGCCACCCTCTGCTCCGCAGTGTGCAGGCAGGGCGCAGGTTTACAGCTCGCTGCAGGTACAACCCGCACGGGAGGCGCCGGGAACTCCTCAGCACCTGTGGTGCAGAGCCCCGGCGGGGTGACCGGCTCCCCACACGCTCCATACCTCGATGGCCAGCACGGCCAGGCTGCTGGTCCCGGGGATGGACGTGTATTTCTGCAAGGTCCCACCGATGGTGGTGAAGCAGCCCTAGGGTGCAGGGAGAAGATTCAGGGGCTCCAGTGGGCTCCTTGCCTCCCGCAGGGAGCTTTGGAGAGGCGCAAAGGTCTGGGAGAGAGCAGGACGGTGCAGAGAGCGCTGCAGCAGAATGGGAACTTTGGGGCTGTGGATGCACAGGCTGCCACGCAGGGGCTCAGGGTGGGGACACCTCGTTGGCAAGTGCTGGGAGGTGCTGGGGAGGGTGAGGGATGCAGCCCAAACCTGCTCGTGGATGTAGCCCGGGCTCCTCTGGCGGCACCGCTCCCAGCCCAGCAGCTCGCCCGCCTGCAGGAGCCCGTGACGGGTGCAGCACGCCCGCGGCCAGGGCAACCCCGGCTGCAGCTCCTGGAAGCAGGACCCATTCCCAAAGTCATCAGGCCCTGAAACGCCACAGCACGAGAACTGAAAGGGAAGGGAAAGGCTGTCAAGGTGCTGCTGAACGCCAGGGGCTTCCCTTGGGGAGGGCATCCAGGCAGGGTAAAAGCCAAGCGGGTGGGCTCAGGTGCTCTGTGGGGCCCGTGAGCAGGTTCCCCACACACAGGGTGCCCCTGAGGCAGGGCCCGTGGGTGCTTCCCAGCCCTTAGCAGCCCAGTGGCCACCCCCTCGGCCACTCACCGTGATCATGAGGGTGTTCCAGGCCGTGGAGAAGACTTCGGCATCCTCTTCCCCGCAGTAGTTCCTCCGCAGCTCAGCCTGGAATTGCTCTGGGCTGATCTGCAGAATCCGGGTGCTCTGCAGGTGCCCTGGGACCAGCCCCAGGCGAGGGGGCCACAGGGACCCCTGCGCCTGCCGGCACCCAGCGCTGCCCCAGCCAGGGCATCGCCCCTGCGAGGGGAGATGGGGATCCCTCCCTGCCACAGGGCAGGGCCAGCCAGGCCCAGGGTGGCCCCGAAGTGCCCGCAATGAAGGTGAGGCTGCCAGCAGGCTCAGGACTGCGCGTAGGCTGCCCATGCCAGGCACCGCGGCAGGGGACGGTACCTCTTTCCAGTGCACCAGGAAGAGGACAGCACCCACAAGCTGTGTGATGAAGACAAGGCTCACGAGGATGAAGAACTGGAAGGCGGAGAGATGGACGGGTGAGAAAATGGTCTGGCTCCGAGCACAGCTCGCTCTGGCGGTTCCTCCCTGCCTGCGAGTATCCCCTCTGGCCCTGAGACTGTGGCCGGAGGCGCACGGACAGCGGGGACCAGCACGCGGCTTGTGGAAGCATTAGAAACGGCAGGGAACAGCAAAAAAATTATGGCGGCTGCCTCGGAAAAGGCATTTCCAGGCTCACCTGGTGCTGCCCCCAGTCCTACGGCCCCCGGCATCCCACAGCACCCCGATCCCCCGCACCCCGCAACGCCCCACAGCCCCTGGCACCGGCCCCCGCGGTGCCCCTCACTCACCGTCAGCAGCAGCGGGCGGCTCCGGCGCAGGGCCCCGCAGCAGCCCAGGAAGCCGAGCAGCGCCAGGGCGATGCCCACGGCCAGCAGCAGGTAGGCACCCGCCCTCAGCACCGCCTTGGTGGCCACAATGTCCTGGAAACCAGCCGGGTCCACGGCCACCCAGATGCCCACGCCTAACAGGCACGTCCCCCCGGCCTGTGGGACACGCTGCGGTCACGGGCAGCAGGGACCAGACCCTTGGGGGCACTTGGGCATCTCCTGGGTCACCTCCCACCAGGGCCACCCATGTCCTGAGCCTGGGAGAGCTCTGAGTCCCAGGCAGCAGGGACCTGCTGGGCCCCGGGGCACTCACAAACACGAGCACGTTGAAGATGAACATCAGGTACTTGACGCAGCTCAAGACACCCATGGGGGTGCCGGAGAGTCCCGCGGCAGCGCTGTCCGTCCCTGCAGAGGGGAGAGCAGAGCCCGTGTGCGCAGCCGGCCCCAGCGCCCGTCCTGCAGCCCGGCCGCGGCAGGAGGCGGCACCCGCCTCGCCGTGGCGGGAGACGCATGGGGACAGGCTGGGAAAGGGCTGGATGGACCCTGTCTCCCAGCAAACAGCTCCCCTGGCAGCCCAGCGTGTGGAAAGGGGCTCCAAGCCCCCATATCCACTCTAGGGATTTGGGGGGAGCTGCAGCATCCCCCCGCGGAGCTGAGCCCTGCAGCCCCCCAGCCCCGTCCACAGGGCACCCCGCAGCTCAGCCTGCCCTCGCCCTGCTGCTGCTCCCCAAAACCACCGCGGCCCCTGGGGCACCCCCGGCCCCACGAGCGCTCACCCGACCGCGGGGACCCAGGCACCGCCAAGCAGCTCCGGGACTGAGTGCGCCTCTCCCTGCCAAAGAGGTTGGCAAACCCCCCCGTCCCGGGGGAGCAGCCCCCCGAGAAGCCCCCGCCGGCAGCACCATGAATCATTGATGGGCAACAGGATCCCGCCGGGTGGGGAGGTGGCGGCGGGGCCGGGGGATGCTGCAGGCGCGGGGCGCGGAGCTCGGGCCGCAGCTCCCCGCGGGCTCCCTCGCTTGTGTCGTTGGGACGCGCGAATGGGTCTCGTCGGGGCCTGAGTCCTCCCCGGCCCCGCGGGGGCTGCTCCAGGGCGGCACAAGGGGCAGGGAAGGTGCGGGGTGCTCGGGAGCAGAGTGACCTTCCCGGTGGGAGACGGCGGTTCCTGAGCTCGTCTGCCTTGAAGGCACCTGATTTGGGGAGATGTTGGTGTTAACGGGCTCGTTTAACTGCTGCCTTCCTTTGCAGGGGCCAAGTGAGGAACATGGCAACTCTGAAAGACAGTAAGTGCGGCCCAGGTCGCTTTGTAAGCAAGGGACGTTCTCGCAGCAAAGCTGTATGTTAAAACACAGTGTCACCTGGCTGGCGACTCCCCCACAGGGATGAAATAATTAGGATGTGGCAAAACGTTGAAATAGAAACCTCCAGCATGATTTCTGTACAGCAAGCGCCTTCCAAAAAAGCATCACATTAAACGTTTTTAGCGTGACTTAAATGTCATTTAAGCAAACCAGTATGATTTTACTAAAGCATATTTTAAAAATAATCGAGTCATATATGCTAAAGCAGACCCTTACTCAGCTTTAAAAATCTGTTGTATTTTCTGTTGCCTTAGGTAGAATTCTTTGTGTAGTCTGCAAAGCGCGGTTGACTGTTAGTTCACCTTTGATAATGCCTTTTTAAGCTCCATTAATCTTAGCTTCTTATGTAGGCACATTGTCCTGGAAACTGAATGAAGGACAACTGATTTGTTTTGTTTTTATGTTGATATTGTTACCAGTCTCAATTGGACAGAATCTAAACATAAGAACAAGTTTATTCTGTCTCTTTGTTACCCTTTCCCAGATGATGAGGGGAAAAAAAAAAGAAAAACCTCACTGTTCTGATGGTATATTTGAGGAAAAGGTAGACATGAAAGGAAAGAGAATAAGAATTTCATCTTAAAATTCTCTTAGCAGAGGTGTCAACTCTAGTAGAAAAAAACCTTAAATTATTTCATTGTATCAATTTTTGGGACAGATGCTAAATATTTGGAGGATGGGGAGAATCCATTTCATGTTTTTCGTTTTTGAAGGACTTAGATATTATGGGTGAAGGACTTAGATATTGTGGGGTGGATTTTGTTTGTGGGTGTTTGTTTCTGTTGTTTGTTTTTGTTTTGGTTTATGTTGCTATGCTCAGTATAGCCCCATTTTTAACCATCAACTTTTAACCTTTTAGTTACCAGACGCTTAAAATCCATCAAGAACATTCAGAAAATTACCAAGTCCATGAAGATGGTTTCTGCAGCAAAATATGCAAGAGCTGAGAGGGAACTGAAGCCTGCTAGAATATATGGAACAGGAGCATTGGGTAATAGAAGACTCTACTCTGTGTTATACCAGAATAGAAAAAGGAGCCTTTTGTGGTGGTGTTTAAATGTCTAGATTTGTTTTTACCTCTTGGGTAGATTCTTAAAAGAATTTGTATTCGTAGGGCACTGTCACATCAACTATTCCTTATCCAGAAAGCCATTTTAAGAGTTCTAATGTGAAATACAGTATGATTTCTTATTATTTTTTGTTAAACTGTGTGGTTCTATACGTAGTTTTGTTTGTCTCAAAATCAACACTACTTCTAATTGTTGATCTCATGCTTTCTGTTAATGACATTGTGCAGTATGCCCTTGCTGTTAGCTTTATATCTACTGACACTTTGTTGCAAAGTTTTGGGCTGCACATGCTCCTGAGAAGCTGCATTTGCACAGTTAACCTTAAATAAATAATGATTTTTATTGAATGATGTTGGACATAGATATGTAGCTGGCTTTTAATTAGGAGTTTGGGGCAGGGGGACGTAGGGGTGGGTGTTTTATGAGTTTCTAGTCACACCACATGCAGCTTTTAATGTGCCTCAAGGAGAAGAAATTAATCTGGCTGTCATTTGTCATTCTGAAATGATTTTATTTAGAATATGTTAAAGATGTTTTCATGTCATTTGTTTTCTTCCTGGTACCCTTGAATAAGTTGCATGTCTTTTTCTTCAGCTCTCTATGAGAAAGCAGAAATTAAAGCACCTGAGGAGAAGAAGAAGTACCTCCTTATTGGTGTGTCGTCTGATCGAGGTCTGTGTGGAGCTATTCACACATCTATTGCTAAGACCCTGAAGAATGAGATTACCAACCTCTCAAACGCTGGGAAAGAAGTTATGGTGGTTGGAGTAGGTGACAAAATCAGAGGTCTACTTCAAAGGTAAAAGAAGTAGAGGGATCTGATTAGGGTGGGTTTCTTTTTGCGGTTTTGTTTTCTGTAGTAGAAATGTCAAGGCTCCTCCAAAAGCTGTTTGGTATCCACAGCAACTACCTTCTGTGGAGCTAAGATAAATGCAGTTTTTGGTTTTCTCACTTAGATTTCTTTTGAAACTGCTGCGTGACACTGTTAGAGTGGAATGAGAGTCTCAACTAGCAACATCAGTGCAGTTGCAAAAGTCATGAAGCTATTGAAGCTATCATGAAGTTATTATTATAATTTAACTAAAAAAAATACCCTCTCAAGACAGAATTCAGTGTAATGTTTAGTTTTATAAGCACCAATGAGTTACTGGGGTCCTTGCATTTGGTCCTGCAAAGCTCTGTGCTAGAGCATGAACCTGGTCTTAATACAGAGGGCATGATTCTGCAGGACACATGGCAACTACTTCCTGATGACATTTAAAGAAGTAGGACGGAGACCTCCCAGCTTTGGAGATGCTTCAGTCATTGCTTCAGAGCTGCTAAACTCTGGGTATGAATTTGATGAAGGATCTGTCATCTACAATCGGTTCAGGTAAGATTTTTTTTTTTTATATATATATTAAAAAAATGCTCTTAAGGCACGTGTTCTGAAGGGTATGCTGGAAAGGTGTTGGATAGAAGGCTTTCAAACAACATGTTGCTTTAATGGAGTAACAGAATGAGTGTGAATTGGTACATTTAGTGCATTTTGTTGTTGTGTGTGAAAGACTATTGCTTCTGAAGAGTTGGAGTTCTGTTTTTTCACAGTGGGTGGTGGTGTCTTCATGGTTGGTACGTCATCATGTACTTAGTCCTGGTGATGTATCAAAACTTTCAGGAATGGGAAAAAAAGTTGTCTGTTCTAAATGTATTTTAAATATTCAATTTAGGCATTTCTGTTCATCTAAGCATATTGTGTGTTTTTTTTTTTTTTTTTTTTTTAATAATAGATATTTCATCTCCTACAACACTGATGAAAAACCAATATTCTCTCTTGAAACCGTTGCTGGTTCTGGTAAGTAATGACCTAGAAACTACCCTTGTATGAAGAGACAGATTGCAGAAAAAAGAATCTGAATATTCCCTGGAATGTTCCTGCATAGCTGTGTTGTGGATTACTTGCCAATTTACCTTCTTGGAATTCTAAAAGATGAATCAAAAAGGGTAAATTTAAAAATATATATATTCTTTTTTCCTGAAAACTTAAGTGTTTACTTTGTAAAATATTTACTAGAGCTTAATGTTGCAAGTGTCCAATTAAGGGTAGTACATATATGATAATTCAAAAAAAGTAGAATAGATTTAGGCTAGTGTGTGGAGATCAAGAAGCAAGGGCAACACAGCTATTTCAAATGAATACTTATTTGAATGGTTTAGGCTTGGATTTCTCTAATTCCACTCTTTTATATTTTACAGAGAGCCTTAGTATCTATGATGATATTGATGCTGATGTGCTGAGAAACTACCAGGAATTCACACTAGCAAATATTCTGTACTACTCCCTCAAAGAATCCACCACCAGCGAGCAGAGTGCTAGGATGACTGCTATGGACAATGCTAGCAAAAATGCTTGTAAGGCAACTCTCTGGGTTTTCTGGAACTCAAACTGTTTACTGGGGTAGAACACCAGATTCTTTTGTAAGAATATGACATACTAAGCTAATGTTGTAACCAGCAAGAATTCTGTGGGTGTTTCTGATATTGCTGCTCTGAGGAGTTCCAAAATTTCTATAAATTTTGGTACTTGAAAGCCCACTGTGATTAGTAGTGTACCAATTTAAACAGCAGTTAAATATTTTACAACTTATCCAGCATCAAGTTGAGATTATCCGTTAAAAGTGTCCAAGCTAAGTACAAGTGTACAGTTGGTATTAATGGGAAACAGTAGATTTGTAGCTTTTAATCTGTCACGGTGGTGAATGTTAAGTAAAGGATATTGGTGACTGAAAGATGCTGCTGTGATTTGGAATAGGGCTGTTCCATACCATACCGTAGCTTTGAGTTTTCCTCTCTGTTGAGCTTATCCTGAGATTACTCTGCATCTCAGAGAATTACAGGTTGACAGGCAGGATCTACTTGCCCTGTGAAAGTGGGATAGTGAAATTATCCCACAATAATTTAAGAGCAAATAGCACAGGTTTCCATTATGTTAAAATAAGTTATATTGTGCCATGGTACTAAGCTGTGAGCTGATTTTCAGCTGTTTTAACTCTGATGCTTCAAGCTAAATTGAATTCTAGATTATTAAAGTATAAATTCTAGATCACCTACTAGAACTATTGTCTTTAGAGAAAAAAGTGGATTAAGCCTCTTAAGATTTGCATTTCTTGACAGTGCTGTGTTGTATTCTGTTCATACGTTTTCATCTGCATTTGAATACTTATTATATGTTTAAATTCTGCCCTTGATTTTTTTCTAGCTGAGATGATTGACAAACTGACCTTGACATTCAACCGTACTCGTCAAGCTGTAATTACCAAGGAGCTTATTGAGATCATCTCTGGTGCTGCTGCTCTGTGAGTATCTGTAAAAATGTGAAATACGACTTGTTCTGAAATCGTATAATACTTACACATCCTGCTTCTCTCAGCTTAATGGGAAGGTAAAGGCCTGTAGTTCTAACACCAAAGGGAAGACAAAACATGGCATGAATCCCATGTTTCTTGGCCTGAGGTCATTCTGCTAACTAGTGTGATATTGGACAGTTCTTTTTGATCAGGCACACTTAAAAAGCTAGCAAGATAGATAGTTAGCTATTACAGGATTCCTTCTCTGAGCAAGCAATGTTTTTTACCTGTTTATTTTTTGCCTTTGAGTAGACTTTTTTAGACTCTCCTACCTGGGCATTTCTTGCTCTGTCTACTTGAGCAGCCCAATACATTGCTACCATATAGTGCTGGATGGGGGAGACCAACCCTGATCACTTAATCACCTGGGAGTAAATCAGCCCATTGAGGTATTCAGGAGCTGAGGGATTGGGGGTGGGTTTAGGAGGGAATTTCCAGAGTCTGTTGTTGCAAAGTATGTGTCTTTCTTTAATATTAAAGTGCAATATTTCATACATTTCCCTGAGAAAAGTTTTGTGCGTGTGTTGCAGGTTACAAAACAGTGTGTGAGCATAGACCATAATTTGTAACAGTGTGTAGCTAACGTATATTATATCTAACAGTTTAAAAACTTGTGCTGTAATCAAAGATACAGCATATTAACACATATGTTTGCTTGTTTATAAAACATCATGTTTACAATACATGATGTACCATGTTGCAGTTATATGCTGTATTGTGCTCCTCACAATACAGTTATGGTTATAAATACATGGGGAATTTTCCTTTAATTTGCATGAGTTTTTTCCTAACCTGCTTGTTCTGTTTTTTTCTCATAATATCTAAACCAGGGATTAATCGGAAAAAGAGGTTCAGCCGAGACAAGAGGTAAAGTAAAAAAATAGAAACTAGACTGCATTTTAAAATGAATAAACACAGGTAATCTTGCAGTTTATGTGAAGTTATATGAAGAAGTCCAAGTTCAGTTTTGTTGCCTGGAGGAACTCTTCTTCCTGTACAGGATTTAGGAAACTGCTGTTCCAGTCCTACTGCCAGTTTGAGTCTGTGTCTATATAAGAAGTTCTTGAACACCAATAATTTTAGGCAAAAATGTGTTTGTGATAGCATGCATCTGCATTTGGCATGCTTTTTGGTGCCTCCTTGGGTTATTGGATTCACTTACCTCTTTGGGTTATTGGATTCACTTAGACCTAGTGCTTTAATGTATCATAGTACCCTGAAAATATGCAGTGAAATTTCTCTACCTTAGATATTGTTCCTGAAAAAAAATCTGAAGAAAAATAAGTGGATAGGTTTGAAAGAGGGCCTGGGGTGGCTGGCAAGATGAACAAATTGATAAAAGCATTTTAATAGCAAAAGGGGAAAAAAAATACTTTGAATGTTCTTAATACGCTTCATTTTTTTTCTTACAGGTGAAGAGCTCTCTTGAGCATGTGGTTTATCCTGCCTGTGTCTATGTTAATGAGACTATTGTTTTTATGAAGTGTCGAAGCCCAGGAAATACCTGTAAATTGTCAAAATAAACCACCTACATGAAACAAATGCTGTCACTTGTCTAAAGTACCTAGATTTGACTTGGTTACTCTTTGAAAAAGCTAATTTCTAAAAAGACTGTGTTTTGTGTTTTGTAATCTGTGACATCCAAGGCATTTAGGTTGGCATTTTCTTTTGAAGGGTGGGAAAGAGTGCATATCTTCAGATTGTTAACACCTTGTGTTTTCAAAGTGTTGGTTAATAACATTAGTTTTGTGCACTGAACCAGGGTATGGCCAAATAACTGTTTTGGAACAGTTGGTTCATTTAGCAGTTGGAACATTAGTCTCATTTAAATACTCTAAATTTTCCTAGGCATTCATATTCTGAAATGAATTTATATTATATGAATCACTAGTGCTTATTTCATCCAGCTTATATACTAGGACCGTGTAAAATACAGTAGCATTTAGCACAGTTCTCAAACCTCACCATCCACAACAAATGTATGAAAGGAGAAAGAGGACAAATCTTTTATCCCTCTTGGTCCCAGTTTTACCCCATCCATACCCAAATTCCTCTCCTTTGGCTGCTTCTGTACAAACCACTCACCTTATTTTATCATCTGTTTATTTTGGGACAACCTCCCTGTTCCCTCATGGAAGTCTCCCAGTGACTCTACTGCTGTTGGAGCTGAAATGTTCAGATCAGGCTCCTCCCTACACCCTGTATGCGCATCTGGTGGGCTGAAGATTGCTGGATATCGCTCCAAAATTGTCCATTCTTAATAATTAAATAAATAGATAGGGGGAGGAGGTGAGGGGAAGGGAAGGTTCAATCCCAGGAGCGGAGCAGAAGCTCCTGTGGGGTTGGGAGCAGCCCGAGGACACGGTAGCTATTGCTAATTTCAGATTTTTTCAGGGGAAAAGGCAGAGAAAAAAAAAAAAAAAGCGATTTCGACCCGCACCGGCGCTCCTGGCAGCCCGCGGGGGGCTCCGGCCGGGCTGTTTTGCCCAAAACCCGCCGCTTTCGGCCAATTTTTCGTGCTTCCTCGGGGACGGCGACCGCCCCCTCATGCGGCGCCTCAACCGCCTCCCGCGCTAGCCCGCGCGGCTGCGCGCCGAGCGCTCGATGAGCCGCCGTCTGCATGGGCCGCTCGCTCGATG
>JAWLRI010000365.1:28018-40378 GCA_034781795.1 Crypturellus tataupa | reverse complement strand
CTGCCCTAACCCGCCCCTGTCCCGCGGCCCCGGGCTCAGCTGGGGGGAGGCTGGGGGCTGCCCGGGCTCTGCGGCGCCCCCAGGGTTGGGAACCCCCTTCCCGAAGCGGCTGAAGGAGCCGACGGGAGGGGACACTGAGGCCGGGCCGGGGAGCTGTCCTTGCAGGATAGTGCCGGGAAGGCCGAGCATCCAGGCGGGGCGCGGGCGGCCTCCCCGGGCGCGAGCGGGTCCCGGGGCTGCAGCCCACCTCCCCTCCCTCGAATCCTGCCTGTGAACAAGAGCAAATCTGGGATTAGCTGCCCAGACGGTGAAGACAGGAGCGTGTTGTGTAAGCAGCGGCGGGCCCTGCGCATCCCCTCAGGGAAGCCCCCAGGGCCTCTAGGGAAGCCGGGCTGCTCTCCAGGGCTCTCGTTCCTCCGCGCAGCCGGAATGGGCTCCTCCCAGTGCTTCTCCCTGCAGGCCGAAGAGCAGCCGGGACCGGCAGCCCGCGAGGAAGAGGAGGAGGAGGAGGTGGTCCGGGTGCTGACGCTCCCCCTGCAGGCTCACCATGCCATGGAGAAGATGGAGGAGTTTGTGTATAAGGTACTGGAGCTCGTGGCGGTCCTGGGGAAGGAGAAGAGCCCAAGGGCCAGGGGTGGAGCAGCTCTGCCCGCCCTCTGCTCCATCCTGCCTGCGTCCCCAAGGAGCGATGTGGGAAGTGGGCGCAGGAGCCGGGAGAGCCGTGGTGCTGCTGGCTCTGCCGAGTGCCAGCGCTCGGCCCCCAGCGCAGGTGAGCGATGGCAGAGGGCGCAGGGCAGCTCTGGCACCAGGCCCCAACCCTGTGGGGAGCTCCATGCTGTGGGGAGCAGAGAGGGGCTGGCGGGGGAAGCGCGACGTGGATCATCGCCCGTTGCCGGGGAGGGTACTGCAAGTCCGCTGCGGGATCGGGGTGGTTTTAGGGCAATCTGAGGTTGCAAAAGTTGAACCTTCTCTTCTAGAGCAGAGTTATGGGGGCCTTTTCAGCCCCTCACATAGGAAGGGTGGCAGTTCTGCCCCGTGTATGGCTCTAAGCTCTGCGGGCCCTTGGCGAGCGCTTGGAGCTCTGTGTTGCAGGTGTGGGAAGGGCGCTGGCGCGTGATCCCCTACGATGTGCTCCCTGACTGGCTGAAGGACAACGATTACCTCCTGCATGGACACAGGCCTCCCATGCCCTCCTTCCGAGCCTGCTTCAAGAGCATCTTCCGAATACACACGGAGACAGGCAACATCTGGACACACTTGCTAGGTGCCTGCAGCAAGGTTTATGGCTGGGTGGCTGCGCGGTGCTTCCAGGGGGCCGGAGATCCTTCCAGGGCCAGTTCCGTGCCTTTCAGAGTGCTTGGATCCAGCTTTTCACCTTCTCCCCATGCCACCAGAAACCTGGCTTGATCCTGGGCAGCTGCAGTCAGCGCCTGGTGCTCTGGGTGACAGGACACTGCGGGGAGAAGAGGGCACTTCCTTGCGGGAGCAATGTTTAACACATCCACATCCCTCCTCTGCTGATGACAGACAAGGCCCGTTGGGCTGCCCTGGTCCTGCCTCATCTAACGGGCTGTGGGTTCTGCGTCTTGTCCGCAGGTTTCGTGTTGTTCCTCTGCCTGGGAATCCTGACCATGCTGCGGCCCAACATGTACTTCATGGCTCCCCTCCAGGAGAAGGTGGTGTTTGGGATGTTCTTCCTTGGCGCCGTGCTGTGCCTCAGCTTCTCCTGGCTTTTCCACACTGTCTACTGTCACTCGGAGAAGGTCTCACGGACGTTTTCCAAGTGAGTTGGCGAAAGAGTGGTGGAGCAATCCTGGGGACAGCCTGTGCTTCCCCCAGCATTTCCTCTTGGGAAATGCTGCACTGCGGGGTCCCATGTGGCTAGTAGCCGGAAGGAGGGAGAGCTGAATGAATCCAGCAGGGGATTCAGGGGCACCTTAGCCGGCCCTGGCAGTGCAGGGGCGCCTCGAGGCTGCTGACTCAAAAGACTCCTGAGGCTGCGGGTCTGCAGGGACAGGCACCCCTGCAATTTCCAGTGGGCCTAAGGCCTTCATGCCTCTTGTGGCAGGGAAACAAGAGGGCAGGGGGAGTCTCAGATTTGTGGGACAAAAAAAGGATCAGGGATCTCCCAGTTTCCTGGAGGGTTTGGCCCCAGTTTGGCTTAAAACCCAACTGGAAGACAAAAAAGCTGGATTCCCAGCAAAAGAGGGTGTGTTGGGTTGTGGCCAGAGCCGTTCTGCACGGTGAGCACATGGGCTGCTCCCAGAAGGAACCCGCAGCAGCTTTGTGCTGTGGGGAGCGGTCACAAGCCCCGCTGCTGCACCCTGGCAAACGTGGATCCCTCCGGGGTATTCAGTGGTGCAGGGAAACCCGGCTAGTCTCCTCTGCACAACCCACCACGTCCTGTGGGTTCACAGCATCCAAACAGAGAGGGCTGTGGTGCCCAGAGTGGGACTGTCCTTGCACCCGATTGAGGAGGGCATGGCCGCCGCAGCGCTGACGGGGGGGTAGCGCAAGTGGCTGCGTTTTGGGTTGAAACAGTCCCTGGGTCAATAGATGGGAAGCACTTTGCTCGGAAAAGCAGCAGCCAAGTCCATACGGGCAGGGCTTCCCGCTGCAGCCGCTCGAGTGCGAGGCCCCTCTGGGCGCTTCCTGCGGATACGGCAAGTTGCTGTTCGCCCCTTGTGCTCCACTTATATCTGCAAGAGGACCTGGGATCTTCCCTCTCTTTGTGGGTGAGAGCTGCCCGTGCCCCTTCTCACACTGCTTTAGCTCTTAATTGCGTTCGTCTGGCGTCTCCCTTAGGGCAGACGGGGTAGTGGATACCAACCAAGGAGACACGGGTTGGGGATGAGTTTCCAGGCTCCTCTGTAACTCTGTCTTTGCACCCAGGTTGGATTATTCAGGAATTGCACTGCTGATCATGGGGAGCTTCGTCCCATGGCTCTACTACTCGTTCTACTGCTCCCCGCAGCCAAGACTCATCTACCTCTCCATCGTCTGCGTTCTGGGCATCTCGGCCATCATCGTCGCCCAGTGGGACCGGTTTGCGACCCCCAAGCACAGGCAGACGAGAGCAGGTAGGAGAGCCCTGTGCGTGGCTCCGCTTGGAATGCTGCTCTTCGGGGCTCTGCACAGCTAGGATCCCGCAGCAATGCTCCACAGGACCCCCAAAAAAACGCATGAAATTGGTCCCTGCTGAGCACCACACTGCCCTGCAACAAGAGGTCTCCTCCCAGTGTCTGCACAGCAGGCCCTGGCACTCGATGCTCCAGAGCTTTGGAGCAGGCAGTTTAAAAATAGCCCCGTTAAGTAGTGGTTGAGAAGCCTGCGCCGCACAAAGCCGCCTTCTCCGAGAAGCGCTTTGGCAGCGCAAAGCTGCAGCTCAGCCAGAGAGGAGCAGAGGCCTCGTCCGTCCCCCTCCAGGGACCTGCCTCCCTGGAGGCTGCGGCTGGGCGCTGCTCTGCAGCTCCCGGGGTTGAGGTGCCGTGGCCGCAGCCTCCAAAACGGCTCCCGGCAGGTGAAAGGTGCTTCGCTGAGCACGAGTGCCGAGAACCCTCTGGCACTGGGAACCCCAGGTTTCGTGAAGGATGAAGAGCCTGAGGCTCAGGGAGTTGGGGCCCGAGGGTGGAGAAGCTGCTGCTGGAGCAGCCCTGGGGTGAGAGTGTGCGGGAGGAGCAGGCGCAAGGCCGGCCCTGCCCACGCTCATGTGTTCTCTCCCCGCCAGGCGTCTTCCTGGGGCTGGGGCTGAGCGGCGTCGTGCCCACCATGCACTTCACCATCGCCGAGGGCTTCGTCAAGGCCACCACGGTCGGCCAGATGGGCTGGTTCTTCCTCATGGCCGTCATGTACATCACGGGTGCGGGGCTCTATGCCGCCCGCATCCCCGAGCGCTTCTTCCCGGGCAAGTTTGACATCTGGGTGAGTGTGGAAGCGGGAACACAGACTTTGCTCTGCCCTGGCATGAGGACCCACTCCCAGGGCTATTCTTTTATTACTTTTTGCTTCCTTCCCCCCAGTTCCAGTCTCATCAGATCTTCCACGTGCTCGTGGTGGCTGCAGCCTTTGTCCACTTCTACGGTGTCTCCAACTTGCAGGAATTCCGTTACGGACTCGAAGGGGGATGTACAGATGACTCTCTGCTCTGAGAACAGCTGGTGATTTTAGTACAAGCTTCCTAAGTGCTTTTTAAACTCTTGTCTTTGCTAAAAAAAAAAAAAAAAAAATCAAAGGAAGACTCAAAGCTGTTTGGGGTTTCTTTTTTTTCTTTTTTTCAAAAAAAAAAGGAAAAAGAGAGAGGAAAAAGAAACAGAAAAATTCTTATCGAAGTTCCTGTTGACCAAATCCTCCCCCTTTCCCATGCACTTTGCTGGGGCTGAGAGGAGCAGCCACATGCTCCAGCCTCACTGCCGCCAGCCTGTGTTCTCACTGCACCGGAGTCACCCCCTTGGTCCAGGCATCTCATTCCCAAAAGGAAATGGAACCCCCTGCTCCTGGCCCAGCCCTGCCCTCGCTGGGCACCGCAGTGAGCAGAGGCTGGGGCTTTTGCATATCCCTCTGCAGCAGCGGCACCTTCCTGGGGCCGCCCCGCAGCCCCTGACGCTGCTGCTCAGGGCACGGGCACAGATTTATGTAACTTAAGTTTTAATTGTCTTTTTTGTCATTTTTTTTCTTTCCTTGACAAAGTAATGTAAACATTAAATGAGAGAATATTTAATATTTAATACTGAGCTTTAAGAAGACTTGCTGCCTCTGCAGTGCACTCGGCTCCCTCGCTGTCTGTGGGTAGTGAAGGAAGGACAGTGTTTTAGGAGAACATAGAGCTGCTGTAGCCGATTGAAATAAAAAGGTCAATAGTTATTGTCGTGCCGGCCGTGTCCGTGTCATTTCTTTGGGGTCTCCTGGGCAGCAGGTGGTTGTGGAGAGCTCAGCCTGCTCCCTGTCCCGCCCAGGCTGAGCAGGCGGTGGCACCAGAAATGGACCCTGTTCAGTCACATTTCCCCTCCCCAGCAACCCCGCCAAAATCATGTGCTTAATACGCAGGGGAGGCACCACTGAGTATAATTCACTAACATACCCATGACTGGCCCCTTCTTGGGGCTGGGAGTCCAACTCAGACAGGAGAGACATAAAGTCCCAAAATTGTCTTCCCCCTTCCTCAGCAGCAAAGCATGACCTACCCCCCACCTGCACAAATACCCCAATGCACTGAGTTTTGGTTTTGCTTTTTTGGTTTTTGTTTTTTGGTTTTTTTGTGTGTGTGTGTGTGTGTAAAAGAGTTTTGAAAATTCCACCTCACAGCAACTAAGCTAAATAGCAGGGCCCAAGGCTCTGGGGAAGCCAGGCAGGGCCACCCTGCAGGGGTTTGGGATGGCCCAGGCGAGGAAAACGGGCTGAGTGCCAGGACTTAGGAGCGGCCTTGGGGCTCTCACTGTTGTGTGCAGGGGGCACACACTCCTCCATCCCCCTTCACAGCTCCTGCATTGAGCACTTGCACATCCCTCCTACTCCCAGGGTCACAGGGGGCTTCTTCACAGAGAGGAATGCGATTAAGCTCCTTCGTGGGCAGAAGGAAAGCCCTGGAGTAGCTCAGAGAATATTACAAAAACAACACGTGGGTATGAATATTCTACCAAGAATGCGCAGCAAGACCTGGGTTATTTTCTCATTTTGTTCTGGGTTCCTCCAATTATCTCCTCCTCGAGCACGTCTAGGAGGGGAGGCTCTCTGCACTGCTCCCTTCAGAGCAGCGCGGGAGCCCAGGGAAGCCGCCGTGGGGCTGAAGCCAAAGCTCTGCACGCAGCTCCGCAGCAGGATTGCCCAGCGGGCACCTCTCAGCCAAAGGGACTTGGGGACACTTTGCAGGAAGGCCGCTGCACGGCAGCTGGGGAATCCCAGCAGAGATTCTCCTTTAACTGCACCACTTCCTTTGCAGGGCAATCAAGGAGAAAGCAAAGAACAAAGTGAAAACGCTGCTGCTGGAAGTAATTTCCCCGGCTTGCGTTTTCTCCTGGTAATATTCGCCCTGGGTAGAAAGTATGGAGAGGTACTCACTGCCTAAAGCTGAAGCCTGTGCTGCAACCTAAACCTGCCCGGGACGCACCTCAGCTCCAGCCACCTTCAGCGCTGCTCGTTAACGCCGCGTGTTGGAGAAGACGCCAAAGAAAATTCACTTCTGTCCAGTCCCAAGGATTATAAGACTCCACTTGGGCCTTGTCTTAAATCGCCTTGTATTCTACCAGACACGTATGAACATTACAGCAATGGAATCTATTAGGAATAAATATCTCGATCGTCTTCTGAAAGTTCTCCTTTACACCGGGAAACGCCGAAGATCCTCTTGGCATAGTTTGTATAAGGGACTGCCCCTGGTGTTACAACCTACCGCGTCCTGGTCCTCCAGCAACTGAAATTACAGCTCATATAACAAGAGGAACTATCAGAAGGAGCCTAATCACTGGTATTGCCTGTAGTCGCCGAATGGAGAGGGCTGCAGCTGGGAAGGGTCTTCTGAAAACTGAGGGCCTGTGAATAAAGCAAGAGAACACATATAAATACAAATCCAGAATAAATACAAAAGAAATACAAAAAGACAAAGATTCTTAATATTAAAAGCATAATACAAATACACAGGATTCTTTTTATATATAAAAATCTCTTCTAAAATAGATGAAGCCAATAGCAAAACTCTACACTCGACTGTTTTCACCCAGAAAATTTCCAGAGCTTTATACATCGATAGTCTCATTCCAAGAGGGAACATTTTCCCTCCTTTATATACAGGGAAACGAGACAGCGCAGGGAGAGGGATTGGATTTGCAGTCACCAGAAGGAGCTGGAAACCTCTGCCTTACTGCCCTTCAGGTGAACTTGGGCACCTTGTAACCGGCCCCCCAGAATAACTTGCCTGACAAGAAAGGCAGCCAGCGGAACGGAACAAATGATCGCGGCGTCGCCTTCCCGACTCATCTTACTAACAGGCTGTGTTTTACGGTACGCCAGTTTGAGAGAGATGAAATTGTAACCTTCAGGTGATAACCTTACACTGAAGCGGACAATTTAAAATGCTTTTGTGTTAAGATAAGAAATCAGAAGAATTTAGACTACACAAAACGGGTAGCAAACCTGAAAGGAGGATTTAGCGGCTTAGTACTGCTCCTTTTGACACTAGTTTTGGTCTCTACTCCTCCTATGATGGGGCAACCGAAGCCGGCATGTTACTTTGATCTGTGCTACGCATATCCTGAGCTGTCACACTTTCTATTTCCCTCTCTGCACTCTGGAAAATACGGGTTGCCATCTCATTAGAGAAACACACAAAATACACACACCACAGTGTAAAACACCCCTCAAGGCAGAGGTCAGCACAAAACAGGGCTTCCCAGTCATTCTTGCACTCACCCTTACCATGCAAATAATAGTTAATACATATGGGAAGCACCTCAGCAAAATGTTTATGATTTGTTTTGGAAATGTAGGTATATGATTGGTTTTGGAAATATAACTAGACTCCTTGCTCTTAGGCTGTAGGGACACCTTCCAGTACTTAGTATTTGGCTTTGGCAAGTATTTATGTAAAATTGCTACAGCCCTGGCTCTACCAAAGTCTCAGCCTGCATTTCACTTTAAAAAAAGTGGCTCCGGTTTTTGTAATGGTTTAAAAAAATCAAAACACTATCACTGTGACAGCTATCCCTCTCTGAAGGGTTGTCTCTGCCCACTGATCCTTACCCCTAATTGAAACCAGAGCCCATCCACACGTTGGCACAGAGCTCGAACGACCTGTCTTTCCCCAAACCTGCTGCTCCTTTGAACCTGTTACGTCACCCACTACGCAGCTGTTGAACACATCTGCCCCAGAGGCCAGGGTTGTGTGGATGTACGAGGGGACAGGGAAAAGGGCTCATTCCACAAACCAGGGATGTCTGAGCTCTCAGTTCATCAGCATCTTTTTTGCTTCAGGAGAAAAGCTGAAACAGGGAGCTCCATTTAACAGAAAATTACTCACAGGCCACAAACATGTGCTTTGTGATGGAGTTTCTATCACCATATCTGTTCAGAAGACTGGAGTGTTTAAAAAATGGGGAGTAGGAAAAAGAAGACATTGAAATGAAAGAAAAGGAAGTGCACAGCAGTCAAATCCACATCTCTAGTATTTACCTAGTTAGTTTTTAATAACTGTATGTACACCTGGACTCTAAAGATATAATGGAACATGATGTTAGAGAAGCTGAGGTTTCAAAATGAGGATGTTTCCTTACTTTGCTTCCTGAGAAAAGGCTACGTTTCAGTGTGCAAGTGTTCAAGCTGCATTATAAAAGCCTTGCAATACCATCACTGGAGGGTTCCTTACCGTTTGGGAACTGCGTGGATGCAAATCTTGTTAGCAGAATACCAGCTCCTTCGATTAAAGCTAGGAGAATTCCTCCCATGGCAGCAGATCCTACCATGGCAACAGGTCCATCTGAAAAAAAAAGGATAAAGTACATCCTTTTATCCTTCATGCATTACTTGGCATATTGTAGTTCTCTTTTTATAGTTATTATCTCTCCTATGAGCAGGCTCAGAAGTAGCAATCTTGCATCCTTAAGCCTCATTAACATCACCAATAAAAGGATAATTACTAGAGAATGGACCCCCTTCCTCACAGAAACAAAAGAACAGGGTAACATTTGAGATGGTAATTATCACTTTCATAAGCACAGGCTAAGGTTTAAGATTATCTTTCATTCTGCTGTGCTTATAAGGAAATTCCAAGCTGGATATCATTTGCTTTTGCTTCACTCCAATGATAAAAACTGCACATTTAGAAAACGGAACTTTTTTTTTTTTAATCATAACTTCCCCAGAGCTTCATTCCTTACTTCTTGCAGCAAGTATGGCTCCGGTTAGCGCTCCACTCGTGATCGAATTCCATGGGTCTTCTTTCCCTCTCATCCTAACCATGCTGCAGTCGATCATGGAGAAGAGTCCTCCCCAGACAGCAAAGCTACCTGATAGAAGATTGGGGGGAAAAAAGGCAATTTAGGCAAAGCAGCAAGGCAGCCAGTGCTTTACTGGAGCCTTATCATAGAGGGATGGTGCAATATTAGCACACTTGCTTTTCAGGCATCAAAGTGTATTTAAACTCTGAAGGAACCAAAATAAAGCCCTCAACTAAACATGGGTTTTAAAAAAAAATCTATAGAGAGAAAAATAGTATCTGCCCAAAATGACATACATGCATACCAACAGAAGCCTCTGATTCAAATTAATAACAGAAAATGCAGCAAATATCTGTAATTATAATGGAATTGCCACCCTAATGAAGGTATGTTCACTGAGAGAACTTTTATATAAAAAAACTGAAGTAATGGCTTAAAGATACCGGAATTCAGCATCTTCCCCTAATGCTGTTCTGGCATCTGAGAGATCAGCATCGGTCTGTGCTGCACGACAGACACAAGGAGAATGCGGCCGTTTTCAGAACACAGTTTTTAAAGGGTCTTAATGTCTTTGAAAGCGCAGCGCTAGGCAAAAAGCAAGGAGGAGGATGGATTCCTCTCTCTTTGCACAGTCACCACAAGCTGCAGCCATCACATTCCTCCACCCCAAATCACTCCCCCATTTTCTCCTTTTCTAATATCATAATTCAATTTGCCTGCCAGGAGAGCGTAACGGGAAGTACGCAGCTCTTTGGCACTCGTTGATGCCAAGGTGCCTTTGAGAGGTCAGAATACTCTTTTGACTCAAGCCACAGCTCTGTGAGTCTGGTGTTTTTTTTTAAATGAGTGAACTTTACCCAGCTTCCTACAGGTCAGCATATCCACCGACCTACCTCATTTAGCTCAAAGCTCGATCATTTCTTTTAATGAGTCAAACACCTTCATTTCAAAACAAATCCTCTCTCTTTCTCTAATGTGAGAATGTTCATTCTTGCAACAGACCCTGCTGAAATGGCCTGTTGGAAAGAATCTCAGGCTCTTCCACGCTCATATCCTGTTTTATTCCTGCCTTAGGTAATCTAGAACAAGCAGTGGAAATGCAGCTGTAACAAAAATGCAAAACTGCACCTACCTCCCAGCTGGGGAGCTCTTGTTCTAATAGCTGTCAAACTTCCCCGCAGCCGGTGGTTTACACCCTACAACAACCAGAAACAAGTTAAATAAAACAGAGTGGAATTCTGCAGGCACAGTCTGCATGAAGCTAAAACCAGCTACAGGGCAGACGTTTCTGAACATCAAAGACACGTGAAACAGATTTGTCCTATTTTTGCTGCGTGCCTTCCATAAGCAGAGAAAATGAATGGGAAATGTCTTCTCCATGCTAGAAACAGCCAGGAGGCAGATTATGCAAATTAAATGACTTTCTTTAGCTATTGTCACTTCCATAAATCCACAGGCAGGAGGAAACTTGTCTTTAAGATCTAAACCAGAAAGCTACAATCGCTGACTCGTGCTGTAGACACCCAACCTCACTGCTTGTCCCACTTTAAGCCACTGTTGTCGGTGAGCTAGAGTCCATCCAAGACCCCACGGAATTACTGCCACGTATTTTCCACAGATTTCAGCTCCTGGTTTCAATTAACGGCATGCAGATCATTAATTATTCCCACTCCATGTGCAAAGATTTCTTCTTTTTCATCTTCCTTCATTATTTCTTTCCATTTTTGCCATTGAAGGTAAAAAACTCAGCAGAACTGCACTCCTAAAGCACTAGTCAAGCGGTTCTACTCACCACCGGGGAATTTCTGAAGCCCTTGATAGCTTGGAAGATGCCACCTCCTATGGCTCCCATTGTGAAAGCACCCCCACAGTCATCGACTATCCTCCAGGGACTGTAAAGAAGAAAAAATAAACCTTAAAATGATAAAATCCATGTTAAAACATGTACGTAACCGTAACAGATCCACCATTCTCGCCTCCAACATATCCCAGCTGGAAATACACCACCAAAATTCATGTTGCAGCATTCAGAAGTGGAGGGAAACCAAACCACTGGCTGCAGTGTCTCGCATTCAGGTTGGTGAAGAGCCACCAAAGAAGCACAAATGTCAGGGCAAAACAAAGTCGACTTGTACCAAGAGTCTAACCATTTGTCTCACTGGAAGCATCAAACAGAGAAAAAAAATACTTCAAATCCTCACACAAGAAAAAGAACTTGCAAAAATTTCAGTCTCTCCACTATTTCCCCAGGTTCTTCACTTATTTTCATGACCTATATCTGGTCTCTCAGACACTACAATTTTTAAAAATAGTAACTTTTAAAAACCTCTGTTTTATGTTTTATTGTCTTTGCATGAATTCCCCTGTTTTATATGTGTTAATGATTAGGAAATGGTGACAAGCCCAGAACTTTACACTGTTGTCAGCAAAGCTACAGGAGCGGGAGGTGCCGGAGCTCCACATTCCCTATCCAGGTTTGGACGGGCTCCGTTATAATAAAACATCTCCTCACAACTGCCTTGCTTTGTTGGCTTATTAGGAAAGCTCTCGTTAAAAGGCTTTCTGAAAATATAAACACATTATGCCCAGCCACCTTCCAGCTACCCACAAGGTCAAAGAACGGCAATTTGGCCCAACGTGACTTTTTCACAGAGGGTTCGTTAGCGAGACCTCCGTCATTAAATGACTCCCTAGATTTTTTCCCCTTGTTTTACTTGACTTCAAATGCAAAACATTGGTGGGGAGGGGGTTTATTTTGCTTTTAACTCTCCCCCAAACTTCTTTGGGAAAAGCTTTTAAGAAAATATTTTGATGCCACTACAGCTATTTTATCCCCAAGTTCCTCTGAGCTCCTGGGGAGATCCTAGATGCATCTGAAACCCCATGCAAAAAAAGTTGATGTGAGCTATCAGAAGAGAATAAAATAGAGGAGTCCACTATTTATTTGGCACTTCTACAGAAGCTTAACACCACTATTGCTTCTCTGATTTTATGGAGACTGCTCACAGCAAACAATGTGCTCTCAGCAGGCTGAACAATGTTCCTACAGCAATCTTGTGGGAATAAAATCTAAAATATCTATCTAATCTATTTATGTATGTCCGAAAGGAGAGCGCACAGGGGACTGGAAAGGGGATGGGTAGAGCTGGTAGGTGGGAACAGCTAGTTGCAGCTCTGCTTTTTGGAGGTAACGTGGTCCGTGGATGTCCCGTTCCAGCACAGGGGGTGTCCCCAAACAGGAGCTGGGGATGGGGGGGACAAGGAGCAGCGACGGGGACCAAATGCACGCAGGGGTCCCCAGGTCACCACTTTGGGGTGTTAGGAAGAAAAATATGAAAAGGGAAGGGGGAGAGATGGAAAAGAGCGAAAAGGGAGAAAAAGAGGAGAAAAGGGTCTGGGTAGGGAAAACACCCCAACTCCATCACCAGGATTTTTC
>JAWLRI010000365.1:5418-27918 GCA_034781795.1 Crypturellus tataupa | reverse complement strand
CCCGGGCTCCCGCGCGGACTCCTCCATCGTGGGCCTCTCCGCCGCCCTCCCGCCGTGCCATTGGCTCGCCGCCCTCCCCTCCTCACCGGAGTCGACCAATGGGAGGCGGGGGGCGGGAAGAGCGGGGGGCGCGGGTGCATCTTGCGCATGCGCGGGATGTCCTCCCCGCCCCCCCCCGAGGGAGCGGCGCCCGTGACGTCATCTGATCCGTAAAGAAACAGCTCAAGAAATGGAGCTGGAGCCTTCGGCATCGCCGAGCGCGTAAATAAAGAGCGCTCAGGCTGATAAATAACGCCCTAAAAACGCTAACAGGCTCTTTGCTGCATCTTCAGGCTGTGGTGCTTCTCCCGCTTTGATTTGCTGGGTTTTTTTTTTTTTTCTATGATTTCTTGTGAATGCAAAGGGCTCGTTGTGCCCCAAGTGGGTCCTCGGGCACCGCTCCGGCTTCGGGGCGCAAGGGGAGCGTCGCGCTCCAGGATAGGGGTGTCGGGGGCGGTGTCGCGGCTCCTGCTTTGGGGAAGGGAAGGGTAAAAGGGAGAGAAGGGAAGAGACGGAAGGAAGAGCTGGAAAACAACCGCCTGCCGGGATGTGGGTGCCCGGGGCAGCCCGGAGCCCCCTCTGCTGTCCCTGCGCCTGGCTGTGACGTCCCTGGTGGTTGCAGTTCCTTTCAAGAGCCCTTGTCCTTCCTCCTAGTGATGGTAATTGCACCAGGCTGGTTACAGATCCTGCTTATAATTGCTGCTATTCCGTTATAAATCCTTTAAGCCTCCCAGAGGCCGAGAGATGGCCTCACCCCCCTGTCAAGCTTGTGGCTTGGGGGGGACTGAGACTGGTGGCTCCCAAATGGCTTCAAGCCGGTTGCAGGAAGGTGGGTGGAGGTTTCTACAGAGCCCTGCGGCCAGCAGCCCGTTACTGTCCTGGTTTATAACACTAAAGAGCAAAACCTCTGCGTTTCAATGCATGGGGACGTTTTCAGTTTGGACCAAGAAAGCGGGTAGATGAGGAGGGAAGAGAGCGGGATCAGACGCACTGGAGCCAACAGTTTGCGCTGGAGTGGGGCGTTTGAGCGCCCTGGCCCCTGCGGTCCTGCGGATTGGAGAGGTTCGTCCCTTGGCCAGCCCGACTCCGTCAGGAAAGGGTACAGGAGGACAGAGGGTCAGAGCAGAGCTCGGACATGAAGGCTCTGCCAGGCACTCCACCTGCACCCAGGAAAGATCGTGAGTTTTCCGGGCTCCCCAGGATGAGAGGGACGTGGAGCTGCTGGAGAGGGTCCAGCGCAAGACCAGGAAGGTGATGAAGGGACTGGAGCATCCATGATATGGGACAGACTGAGCAAGTGGGGCCTGTCCAGCCTGGAGAAGAGAAGGCTGAGGGGGATCTGATCAGTACGTTCAAGTACCTGAGGGGAGGGTGTAGGGAGGACGGGGCCAGGCTCTTCTCCGCAGTGGCCGGTGACAGGACAAGGGGTAACGGGGACAAGCTGAAACACAGAAAGTTCCATCTCCATGTGAGGAAGAACTGTACGGTGAGGGTGACCGAGCCCTGGCACAGGCTGCCTGGGGAGGCTCCTTCTCTGGAGATCTCCAAACCCGCCTGGATGCCGCCCCGTGCTCCGGGTGCCGCCGCGTGCTCTGGGTGTCCCTGCTGGAGCAGGGCTTGGCCTAGGTGATCTCTAGGGGTCCCCACCAACCTCGGCCATGCTGTGATGCTGTGAACCCGGCTCTGCGTTGGCTCCTCGTGGGCCGGCCGCGGCCCAGAGCGCTGCTTCCGAGGAGGGACGTGCGGAGATGCCCCTCCAGGACACCTCGGTTGCCATGGAGGCGGGAGCTGGAGAAGAGCCGAGCACGCCAGGAGGCTCCTCGGCGCCTGCGGGGCTGCCCCGTCGCGCAGGTGCGTTCACAGGCTGCCCCGGGGGCTCGCGGGGTTTGCGTGGTCCTCGCGGGGCTGTGGTGTGTCCGGAGCGGCACTGCCTCCGTTCGCAATGAACCGCAGCCAGACCGTGCGCTGTCACCGTACACCCGCCGGGACAAGTCCCTGCTTCCCCTCTTGCCTTTCTGCTGCTGCCCAAGGCCCTTGTACCCACGGGAGCATCTGGCTCTGCAAACTCTGCAACCACTTCATGGCCAGCTTTACAGCTCAGCAAAGGAGACCCCAAATTGGGGAAGGGTGCAGGACACTTTAGGAGAAGCTCCAGGCCACCCAGATGACATTTGCAGTTTTGGGGGGTCCAGCGCGCAGTTTCAGGGCACCTGCTGCTGCAAACACCCATGCCCAGCAGCGGGGACGGAGCAAGGTTGGACTCGATGATTTTGAAGGTCTTTTCCCACCATAATGATTGTGCAGTTCTAAGGTTCCCCATCGGGGTTCCTCACAGCTCGATCTTTTGAACACTCCTTGCATTTTCACATAGGAGCTCTGCACAGGATTTGGGAGCGTGCTGACGACATTTCCTGTTCATGCCAGCTTCCTGATCCTTCTGTAGCTGACAGAGATGAGAATCAGGATATCAGAACGGATGGAGACGAAATTCAGTCCTGCTGCATTTATGGTTACGCGCTTGGAAACTGAAAAAATAAAACCCCCAGGTTTCTTCTACAATCTGAGAAAAAAATCTCCCTTGTGCTGGTGAATCATAGGAAAGGTAGGAGCTTTCCTATAGGAAAATCAGAGGAAGGGTAGGTGCTGTGATGCTGGAGATAAATGAAATCCTCGAATGCAACAAGAGTTGCATTGGGGTGGAAAACACTGATTCGGTAACATAAAGCAGTGGAAGATGCACCTGGAACCTCCCCTACCTGGCTCAAGGCAGAACAGAGATCAGCAGAGGAGGTGATGAGACTGTCGAGGAAGACCTTGTACGAGCTTATTTTATTGCAGGAGAGGTAAGTGCTGCTCGCGTGGCCGAGCATTGAGGAGGACCTGGCGGGGGCTGTTCATATCAGGAGTGATGAAGGGAGAAGTTGGAAGCCTGACAAGTGGGGAGAAGAAACCAGTGCACCCCAAAGCAGAGCCGCTCCCCAGCTCTTCCTCCAAGGGCTGCCCACTTGGACCAACTGCCCCAACCCCAGAGAGCGCAGAGGATGGCGGATAAAGGGGAAACTTCCTCCAGGATGGGTATTTTATTGCCAATTACACCAAGGAGCTGCTGCCCACATGAAACTGAGCTCCAGAAACTCTCCCCTTGTGCAACAGGGTAGACGAGCGACGTCTTCAGGGCGACGCTGACCCCTCTGCGAGCCCTCCGGCGCGGATGAGGATCTGCTGGACGTCTGCCTCTCCCCGCGCCGCCCCTCCACTCCCACAGCCCCAGCCTGCCAGCTCCTGCATTTTTGCATGTTTTCTCACTACGTTGGCCCATTGCCTTTAAAAGGCTAAATGCTCCGGACTAAATTTGGTCATGCAGCTCTGCATGGTTCCCTGGAATGTCCTCGGGTTTCAGGCCGCTCCGGGAGCGCCGTTCCCGCCTCCCACGGGGCTCCATTGGCTTCGCAGCACCCGGAGCGCCGCTGGGCCCTGTTATTGGCCACCTCTTGCGCCGAGGGGTGTCCCCTCTTTAAAACTTCCCTACCCCGGGCTGCGGCGGTTCAGAGCTGCTGCGGTTTAGTGCCTCAGCATCTGTTGCTGCCTGGGAAGCCCTGTCAAGGCTTCATTTTTTTCTTTCCATCCTTGGTACCACACCCCACCGCAACCGTGTCTCGCCAACGAGCCTCCAGGATGTCCAAGGTTGCCAAATACCGGCGCCAAGTTAGTGAAGATCCAGATATTGATAGTTTGTTATCCACTCTGTCTCCGGAGGAGATGGAGGAGCTGGAGAAGGAGCTGGATGTGGTGGATCCGGACGGAGGGGTCTCCCTGGAGCTCGAGCAGAACAGCCAGGCAGAGAAACACCCAACGAGTGCCCCCAACTGTGATGCCACGCTCAACCACTGCGGGAAGGAGGGCAAGAGAACGATCCAGAGGGAAGTCTCCATAGACGTAAGTCAGAGCAGAGCTGGCGATTCGGTGGGAGATGCAGGGACACATCTGTGGTCTCTGACGTTTCAAGGGACTAATGGAAAACACAAACCCTGAGAAACGTGTGTGGGGCTGGCTAAGAAGCTCTCTGTCATGCAGACACAAGGGGAGCAAGGCAAGAGCTGCTCCAGGCGCCTGGGAAGGAGTGGAGTATTTCGTGAGATCCCAGTGTCACTCAGAAAATGGAAATCTGTGCTGTGCTTTGCCTCTGCTCTGACCTCCTTTTGCAGGGTTGGGGATGAAGGATGGAGGCTCTGGTGCACTGGTAGCAATCCTGCAGGCTCCGTTTCTTTTTCCTTTGTTTTCCTTTGGAGACCTCCAGGCTCTTTGTCCCTGCTGTTCCTCTCCTGCATCTCTGTCTCTTGGGGCATAAAAAGGGAGAAAAGTTGGCTACTTTGTGAAAGTCGCCCTCAGAAGCAGGCTTTGCCCTAAGTCACTCTCTTTGCATGGTTTATTACTTCGTTCAAATCCATTCTTTTATTAGGATTCCTATACATTTGCATACAAATTTTATTAGGACATGGGTACTTGCACCTGGCAAGTTGTTTAATGGCTCCCTTGGAGCCTTGGGTCTAGAAAGCTCCGTGCCAGCCCCTCTCTGGCCTTTTGTGCGTCGCTTTGGTGGGAGCTGATCCCTCTTCCCACTAACATTTATTACCCTCTGTACTAAGAATATTTCGTATGTGCTCCATGTGTGGGAGGCCGGGAAGCGTTTGTTTTCCCTACATTTCCATGTGAGCTGAGCCAGAAAATGAAAGAATGAAACTCTTAACCTGTTTACCTCTGTAGTCATGGTGGGATTTTGCATCCCAGATCTGATCCACATGGACTGCTCAGCGATAGGGCTGCAGAGGCGTTAAGGGGACGTGTGAATACCCCTGTTAACAGATCACCCTGGCTCTCATTCCTTCTCTATTCCGGGTCCCCAGCAACACCCTGCATGATAGCGGGCAGCTCCCAGCAGAGCAATCGTACCCTGGCTGGGCTGTGCGCTTGGAAGTGGCTCTTGATGGATGGGATGTGTGCAGGGTTTATGATAGGAGGCTCCTCTCTTGGCTGGGCTCTGAGATGCAGCCAGTGTTTGAGCAGGGAGAAAAAGAGAAAAATTGTGTTTTTGGAAGAAATAGAAACACAGTGTCTTTGGAGAGCTGAACAAGGGTTAAGAGCTTCTTCCCTGCTCTCTCCGAGCCGGCTGCCCGCAGAGGGGCTCCCACGGCCACGGGGATTCCTGTAGCTGCAGGGCTGGGCGCTCCCAGCCTGCGCTCACTGCGGCCGGCGCTCGCTGTGGGCTGTGGACGCGATGCCCACCCCGCCAACAAGCGGCCGTGGGCAGAGCCCTGCCTTTATTTTCCCAGCTGCTGGTTGTTACACAGTGGAAAACTGCAGGAGCAGCCTGCCAGAGAGGGGAAATAGGGATCCGGTTACCTTGTTGATACCGGAGTGGGGTTTGCCCTGGTTTGCAGGTAGTCTCACTTCCCGGCACGCATTCCTGCTCCGTGCTGAGCTGTCACTGGCACAGTTACGTTGATAGTCAGGGAGAGCTCTTAAGTCAGCATCACTAGAGATGCTACTTCGTTTTTGAGCGCGTGAAGAGGAAAAACAGCTGGAAATGGTCTGTGAAAGAGTCCGGGATCAGGAGGACCAAGAAAATCTATGCTTTTTTAGGAAAAGAAGAAGAGAAAAAATATAAAAAGAAGAGAAAAATGATGCTCAAGAGCGCACGGGTGTCTGCCCACCCTGGGAGAGGGCTCAGGATCGGGGCCAGGGAGAGCAGTGCAGGGACAGGTCCCCTGCGAGAGGATGCATCATGCTGTGGCCACAGCAATCCACAGAAAAGAGCTTTTTTATTGTCTTCTTTTGCTCCTGTTTGAACTGTAGTAGCTTCAGGCTACTAAAGACAAAGCGAATTGGCTGCTGCTCAAGCACTGCAGCGGAACTGGCCCAGTTAGATTATATTGCAGTAACTGGATCTTGCAGAACTGACTTTCTCCTTCTATATCAATCCCTGGAGGGGAAAAAAAAATCCTCCTCCCATTTCTCCCTGGTATTGTCAAGACCTGGGATTGGCGCCTGGAAAATGCCCAGTGCTGGCAGGTCAGCGTGTGCTAATCCCAGAGCAGGATCTTTGCACCATCCCAAGGATAGAAGGGGCATCATCTGATAGCAACAGCAGCCCCAAAAACTAGCCCAGAAGCAGGTCAGCCCCTTCCCTCCACGCGAGGAAGCTGCTGGCGCTGTGTGGGGTGGAGCGAGGAACCGTTTGGAGCATCCCAGGTGACTCCCGGGGCTCTGGCGTAGCTGCTCACGGCACTGAGGCCCGTGATGACAAACCCCATTCTCCTGTCAGCAGGTTTTGTGTTGCAGCGGGCTGCAAGCGCTTGTATCACTTCTGGCTGCCGACAGGCCCCACTGTGGTCTGGATCCGCTCGCCGCCCCCATGAGCGCTTCTCTGGAGGGGACGGCGTTGGCGTTCAGCTGGCCAAGCGCCAGCGTCCCCCTTGTCGACGCGCGGCGCTGGCTCACAGCTCTGCAAGTCACAGCCCCCGGCCGCCCCGCGTGGCTTCATGAGCAGAAACGCTGCCCGTGAGACACAGCCACGTGAGCACAGGGCGCCAGCGGGGAGCAGGAGGTCCCCCCAGTTGGGCTGGTCCTCTGAGCAGCTGGGAGATTTTGTCCTGCATCCGCGATGTCCCTTCCCTTGGGAGCAACAGCAGGTTGGATTCTCCTCCTTGAACTGCAAAGAACTGCGGCCTTGAGCTCTGGCTCTATTGCTGCCTTGCACAAAGGGACTGAGGAGAGAAAATGTTAGGGGTTGCCCAGACCAGCTCTGACCTGGCACCTAGGCAGAATTGTAATTCCTAAATATATGTATATATATATTTTGCAAATCTAGAAAGTACTTTGCAGTCCCCACAATAAAATAGCCACCCCCAAAGCCCCTCATGCCCTGCCTGCCAGGCCTGGGTACAGAGAAGTTTAGAGTTTCTCTTGCAAAAAATTCTCTTTTTGCAGAGCAGCTCCAGGCACCCTGATTCTCTCCTAAATCTTGGGAGGAGCGGGTATATTTAGAAATATTGTAACTACATAATATCACGTCTTCTTTCTCTGCAATGAAAAGGGCAAACTTGGGTAACTAAGAAGCTGTTTATAAACAGCCCAAAATAGATGTGAGCTTCTCCCTGACTTCTCCGCTCTGGGGAGCCAAACTCACATCTTACTGGTGGATTAATCAACCTTGATTTCCTGTTGCTAATGAGTGAAGACATGTCCCTGTTGTGTTTTGAGGAGGGCAAATTTGGTAAGAAATGAACCCCCCTTGTGCTCCAGCTGATCCTTGGAGCTCCTTGGAGCTTAGATGGATCAGGAACGTCTGGACTTATGTCTTAATAGGGATACAAAATTCCATGGTAGCTCTAGGCCTGACTGGCTGCAGCAGATTCACAAATGCTCTGTCGACTCTAGACCCAGCCACGTTCACAGCAATTAGTTGAGTTCACGAATAGCATGATTTATTCAACGCAACATTTACAGACCAGGTTTGGGTGTCAGTACTAGGATTTCTCTACTACTGCACAGGGTTCTTGGCTAGCTCTAAGGTACAAACGCACAGTAACTACTTGCCCAAGAGGATGGGAGAGGACCCTCAACCTCAAGGAGTCTCCTCAGGCAGCCTCCCAACCTGAGCAGAGAGTTCTGCACTGCAGACCCGCGGCTTCCAAGGGGAACCGAGCTCCAACTTGAAAAGTTGGGTTTATTTTACACCCTAGTCGAAGCGGGATGGGGTCAACATGCTCATCTTCTGTGCGACGAGTGATGTTTGTGGTTAGATACCTACTGGTGACCATTTCCCCTCTATTCCATTTCCCCTCTATCGAGACACAGAGTGCACCCGTTTTGGGGTAGAAGGGCTGTTACTGTCTCGCGCTGGTTGCACATGCACACGCTCGCTGACAAGAACACCCCATTCTGCAGGGAAGAGGGGCTGGAGGCACCTGCCGCAACCCCGGTCAGCAATGGGGCTCGGACAGAGCCTGTCTTGGGATGCACTGAGCAAGATCTTCCCGGGGGTCTATAGCAGGGGAATCAAAGGGAAAGTGATATCCACAAGCACCTAAAGGAAGAGATGGTTTCTAGTAGCTCATGGCTCTTAAATATGGCATGCAAGAATATGATGAGACAGAAATTCAGGTGAGAAACACGCTGTCTGTTTGCAGCGGTCACATTAACTGCTGCCAAGATTTGCTGGGGAGCACTGCTGACTTGCTGTGACCGGGAATCTTTGCATCCTACCTGAGATTTCTCTTTAAAGGCAGGAAAAGCGGCTGTGCCCCAGGATAGGGGCTCTGCACAGGGCTCTCTGGACCGTTTGCTGTGGAGGTCAGTTGAGTCACGTGGAGGCAGGTTTTGAGAGAGCTGTTGCAGTTGGCTTTTCCTAGTTTTTTTTTTTTTTTTTTTTTTGCTATTTGCAATGTCCGCTTTAAAAGGATGTAGATTTATGCACAGAGCTCTGATACAGCTCTGGAGATATCCCTGCCTTTTCCACTGGTGAATTTAAATTTTAACCATCCCCAGCAGTACATTTGCCTGGAGGAACCTGGCTAAGAAGCGTCAACCCGTGGGAAGCACCGTGGCTCAGTGTGAAGCCCACATCCAATGGGACCAGGTGGCCCTATGCAATGTCCTTAGCCGGAGTTAGTGGGTTTGCTTTTCCGTGCTGCAAAATCCACCTGCTGCTGTTCCCGGCTCTCCTTGGACTAGTGCCTGGCCTCATGGCAGGACCCAGATGTCTCCCATCACACTGAGCACCTGGTGGCAAGGACAGATTCTCCTGGTGCTCTCCTTGCCGGCTGCCAACACCTTCCCTGAGAATGGGGACATCCCAGTCCCTGCAGTGCTCCCAGTCCCAGATTTCCCATTACCTTGTTGCTAGAGGGGACGCATTTCAGGGCCACAAAAATACTTGCATTAGCAAAGTGGTTTTAGGTATAGTGGATGTCTATAGTGATCCTAGGGACCTGCTTTTTGAAGGAGAAGGCCCTGAATAAGAGGACATTGGGTTTCAGGCAGATATGCCCAGCCCTGCTGCACATTCTCTCTCTTTTGGTCCCCTGAAGGCACTGGCTCCTGGATGGTATCCTGTATTATTGCTAGCTGTGTGCAGAGGAAGGCACCATAAAACACAAAGACTTTCCTGGAGAATCCTCCGTCAACACCATGGAAGACCAAGTCCATTCCTTAGTTCCCGATTAATGCTCAAAGCTTGTCAGCTTTGCATGAAAATATCTGGAGGAAAACGCAAACTATAGGTTTAAATAGCTAGGACAGACTCAAGGGAAATTGTAAAAGAGCGGGGAAAATGGTTGTATCATCCTTTAAGCATCCTACTAGCCCATGACTAATACATATGTAAACTCAGTCGTTCTGTTTATCAGCCAGTTCTGTCTCCTCAAGGAGTCACTGCCAATTCCCAGTTCTTCCCTTTCTTTTAACTGTGTCCTGGGCAGGGCTCTAGCAATCTCACTGCCTTCTCTTCCTTCATCAGATGATGTTGCTGTTCTGTCTATCTCCCGACCTCTGAACCAGGTGTGACAGCAGGTAACACTGGGTTTCCTTCTTCACTTCTTCCCAGTGACATCTGGCTCATGCTGGGGCTGCAGGTGAGTGGGGGACATCTGCATTGTCCCTCCAGCAACACTCACAATGTAGGTTTCAGCGGGTGGATCTTTGCATTCCTCCAGCAGGCAGTAGGTAGGAAGATCCAAAACATTAATGTATTATAGAAGATACCAAAGATATCAGACAGAGGAACTCAAAGATACTGAGTTGCTCCTATCTGGATGCCGCGAGAATGTGCTAGTGTAGTCTCTAACAGCAGCCACAATCAAATTTTGCTCTTTGACTCCTCCAACCTGCAGCAGAAGAGCCTGTCAAGGAGAGCACTTTTATTTGTCATTTTTATCATTCAAAAATGGAAACTGCTGTTGCCTGAATGTGAATACTTAGTCCTTTATTTCTGGAAAAATACCAACTCCATAAAGTGACAGACGAGCATCAGAAGTTCCCAGCTAGCAAAAGAAAAGAAAACGGAGCTCCAAGGCGAGAAGAAAAGCAGGAAAGACCTGATGACGGATAGCTAAAGATCCGCAGAGTGAGGAACAGCTGAAGCAGGTGAGGCAGCAATGCCCTCAGGTTTGCACAGCATTGTCAAATGAACGGTGCAAGAAAGATCAGCATGACTACATCTGTTTTGTGACTGGCACAAATCAGAACACAAAATGTTCCCGATGACCCGTCGGTTATGGCAGCAGCAAACGTTCTGTCTGGAAGATGCACGTTCCATCTAAGGGCACAAGCAGGAAAAAAAACACTAGATTTCCAGTCGGTCTAAAAAAACAACAGGGAAAAGCTTAGTTCTATATTTACATAAGCCACAACAGAGATGCAGACAAATCCATGGAAATGCTTATAGTGTTTAGTTTATATGGACTGAGCTGCCACAGATAGGAAAGTTTATTATCTGTTTATGGGAGCTGATAATTTGACTTACAAAGTAGGAAAAGAGCTAAACTCCTGTATATATCGCTTGCTTTTGCGGCGTTGATGACATCATTTATGTGCTAAAATGGTCTCTGTGACTCAGTTCCCCGCAGGATACTGGGACTGAGCAGCCAGAGCGCTGGAGCCCACCCTTGGCCTTGGTGGGAATCCCGGTGTTGTGGAGGAAGGAGATCTCAGGTTGCATTTCGGCAGGGGAGCGTCGGGGTGCCGGGTTTGCAGTCCTGGTGTGGAAGGCAGCACCTGTGGTCCCAGGGCGGATTCGCAGAGCTCTTCTCAGACCCTCCCTTCCCTCTGCTGATGCGTGGTGACAAACGAGGCTGAAAAGGAGCAGGCATCTCAGCTGCAGAAGTACTGGGCTGCAAAGGCATCCTGGTGCACGCAGGCTGTTGACGCTGGGTTGAGAAGCATGGAACTGAGACCCAGTATTTGCTCTTGCCCTGTGGCTACAGATATGAGGTGAGGAGCTCGGGAGCTGCATGGCCACGTGCCAGCTGCTGCCGAGGGGCTCGTCCGCTGGCCAGGGGGACAGATCGCAAGAGGACGTAGCTGGGCTGGGAGCCGGCACGGACTCGCACGGTGCGGTGCTGGGAGCAGCCTCAGCACAGAGAGATGCAGTCTGCTTCCTTTCAGGGAAGGTTTTCAGTTTCCAAGAACTGGGGATCGTGACTCCTGGCTTGCCCTGCCGCATTTCATTAAGTGCTGAGCTCTCTGCTTCAGGCTCCGCGTGACTCCGGAGCCCGAGTGGCACAGGAGCGCACACTCCTGCTTTTCACAAGCTGTTTGCAGGGTTTGGCCAACAAATCAGCTCTCAGATTTTGGCAGGTAGGCACTTGGGTCTGGATCTCATCTCCTAGGCTTTAAACATCTCAGTTCATCCTCTCACACTGGGTGCCCATGGCCCTCTGTGGTGGCCCCACAGGCTGCCTGATGGGACATGCGACCCATGGGCAACTTGCACCATCAAGGGGCCAGAAAACATTTTCCATGGAGTCTCAGGAGACTGGGAACCAGAGCTGTGCTTCTCAAGCATCCCGCACCCAGTGCTGTTGAGGACAGGAGGGAAGATTTAGGACTCACTAGGTCTGATTTGCAGGGCTTCTCTTCCTAAAAATCTGAGGAATGCTCTTAACATCTGCCCACAGAAAGTTTGCCAGACAGAAATACAGCCACGAGGTGGCCATGATGTGAATCGCTGAGGTTTACTGCCCTCCGCAACCTCTGGCGAAGAGGAGGGGATCAGAGAAAAAGCTTCAGCTTGGGAATGTCCAGCTCAGCCATGGCTGTGTCAGGAGGAGCGGCTTGGGAAAGGACGGGCAGAAGGAAAAAAATAAATTTCTAAAAACAGATTTTAATAGAGAAACAAAAGTTTCCGTTTGCAAAGTATCCAGGAGCTTTAAGGGCTCTCTGGAAAATTGCTTCACGTTGCTGGGGAAGACATGAAGGAACCTACTGGAAACGTCTGTTATCTGCCTTAAATTCCACAGTAAGGGCAAAGCAAGATGAGAGTCAGGGTGGGAAGTTGTCCGGTCTCTGGAGAACAGTGCTGCGTCTCCAAAGGAGTGTGTTTGCAGCAACATGGGTCTGGGAAGTGCAAGGAAACAGTGATATTTGGGGTCAAAAAGCTCTGAGCGGAAGGGAAGGGGAATAACTGACCTCCTTGTTAAAATAAGAGTAATGGCTGAGGTGGGATGGGGCAAGAAGTTGTTTACATCGCGCTGCGCTTTGGCACACAGAGCATGGCCGGGGGGTCATGCAAGGTCTGAAGGATGACAGTGAGATTCCTCGGTGCTGGAAGCTGAAGTCCTTTTGCCCTTGCTAGAACCACTCTGCTTCTTGCCAAAAATGTCCAAACATACAAACATGCATCCCGGCAGCTCCCTGGGAATGGTCCTACCAGAGAGCCCAGCAGGGCAGGAGCCCTCTGGGCGGTACGAGAGGGGGTCGCTCAACACGGTCCCGGGAGATGGTCGCTCTCATCTGGGAGGGCTGCACCCGGCTCAACACGGGTAGTGCTCGACACCCTTGGGATGAGGTGGGAGTTTGGTAGAGCCGGACTTGGCTGTCCCGAGGGAGCAGGTGTGCAGGAGCCTCATGCTCCTGCTTCCTCCGATGGTCTCTGGCAGTCTGGGTTTAGTAGCCTTTAGGGCCAAGGACACAGCATTTTCCCAGGAATGTCCTTGGCTCTGAGTTGTCCCTGCGCTGTTCAAAATTGGCCAAAGACAGCAGAAAAGGAGCAGCTTGACCAGCTCCTGTTATGGAGCTTGGCTCCAACAACTCTTCCACGTGCCTTGAGTGCAAGAGCAAAGGGCACCCAAATAGCTGGGAATGACAAATTGACACAATCTGCGTTTGTCCACGCGGACCATCCCAAGGGACTTCTCTGTGTGGTGGAACAGTCTTGGGGACATCACAATTCCCCGGGAGCTCTCCTGTGGGTCCTGCCAGTCCCATCGAGGGATGTCGGATGCTGGTGCCTTGTTCACAGCTTCTGGGGATGGGATCGGGGTGAACTGGGCAGGAAGGAGGGGTTATTGTGGGCTCCCTTCAGAGCCAATGCAGCTAAGTAGATGTCTCCAGAGGATGATGCAGATGCCTGAAGTTAGACCTGTGGTTGGCTCTTAGGGTCTCACAGTGGTTTAGGAGACATTTTGGGGTTTATTAGCATCTGTCGGACACTTTGAAACTCTCTAAGCGGTGATGCCCCACTGGCTGGTTAGTTATGGAGCCATAATTGTGCCTAAACCCCTTCCTTAGAGCAACTACCACCACCTTCTTCCCCTTGACAGTTTGATCTGGGAGCTCCCAAGTGACTGGTAGCTCCAAAGAACAATTTAAGTCTCAGAGTCCATGGTGGTTCCCCACTTCCTTGCTCTCCCATCTCTTCCAAGTCTTCCCCATTCCTCAGGATTTGTGCAGGATGATGGAGCTTCACGGGTGGGTACCTGATGCCCAGGCCGTGCCCGCAGGAGGAGCTTGTTAGCACAGCAGAGCTTGGGAGAAAGGGATGGTCTCCTGCCAGTCTCCAAGCAGGAGAGGTTCTGCTTGGCTTACAAGTAGCATAGCCTTGGGTAGGGGGGGTTTGTTGGTGGCAAAAGTAGCCAAGTAGTTTCTGAGTGTGTGGTTATTCACTTCTCCCTTTGCCCCGTAGACAGTCCATGTTTCCCGTTCGTATTCCTTGAGAATGGGTGTCCCTGTAGCTAAGCACAGGGGAGGACTGTCCCTCTCTGCTCAGGGGCTTGTGGAGCTCGTGTCCCCATCATCATCAACAATGACTAGCGGCCCCTTTGAAGCTCATCCCTCATTTCCAGTAGGGCTGAGGATCCTCGCGGGGTCCTCGCTCCACCTCACAAGCATCTTCAGGGGCCCCGTCCTGGCTCCCACTCCCCCTCTTGTGCTCTTGATGCTCGTATCTCTGCCAGGAGCTTCGAGACATGTCCATCTCCTGCTCACGTCTTGCAATCAGCTTTTTGGAAAGACCCCCAGAAACTGAAGATAATGGTAGAGACTGAATCAATATCAACCTTCCAAGCTGAGTTCAGTATTTCAGGCATGGGGCATGGGGCATTTCAGGCTCCATGCCTGAAATGCCCCATGCCTCAGAGTTTTAGCTCTGAGAACTTTGGCTGCGGAATGTGATGCTGATGGATGGTCCTGTTTTCTCCTCAGGCCACGTGCCCCAGCAACACACCTCACGGAGGAGCTGGTCCTGGCCTCTGCTCATGTTTCCCCCTTTCTCAGAAGCTCCCCAGCCTCCAGTGCAGCTGGGAGACGGCTCCGCGGAGCAAACAGCCCGCTGCTTGGCAGCGCGCGTCCTTCAAGACTCACATTTTGTTCTTCGGTGAACTCGTGCACGTGGCTGGTGTGACAGGGCCATGAACGACTCTTCCCAGGACGCGCCTCTGAAAATAGCTGCGCTCTGGTGAAAATAGACCCCTTCCAAAGCCAAAACACGCCGTTCACAAGCGCATTTCCATCTGTCACCTCCACCGGGGACTGACACAACCGCAGCTAGAGCAAGTCACCCCTGCTCTGCAGCTGGGGGGCTGTTTGTGAGCCCCTAGGGATGTCTTGCCTTTCCTCCTCAGCATGTTCCGTTTCATTTACCACCTGCCTGCGGGCGCAGCGGGGGCACCCTTGTCCCTGCCAGCTCACGATCACACTCTGGGCGCCTTCCCCAGCGCGTGAGTTCAGCCCTCACACCCTGCTCCGTGTTTCTGCACCTCTAGAGCTTAAGATGCGATAGGGCCTCCGTGCTGCCCAAGCCCTCCCGCGCACGCAGGGATGTTGTGGGGCAGGAGGAGAGCGCCCTGCTCCACGGGACAGTCCCCACCAGCCACACGGAGCTCGCGGCGGAGCTCGCAGCCCCTGTTTGCACCAGGGCGGGAGCAGTGCTGCGGATGCCCGGATTCCAGGGAAGAAGTTCCCAGTCTCCGTTGCCTTTTAAGGCAACATCTGAGTGGGTTTGAGGGTTGCGTTTGCTAACAAGCGATGGCAATGCTCATTTTAGTCTATTTATTTGGAGGAAAGGGGAAGGCATTTCAGTTCATCAAAACAGTGGTGATTAATCAGCCAAGTACCAGGCTGTTTTCATTAGGCTTATTTTTAAAGGTCTGACACGCTGTGTAAAAATATTCCGCTAATAAGCTCGCTCGCAGCAGAGGGAAGGGCGCAGGAGGGGGTGCAGCGGCCCTCGTTTCTAGGTGCCCAAGGTAAATATGTCAGAACGGGCAATGGGGAGCGTGCAGGGCTGGCCAGGGGCCACTGCAGACATCATGGCCAGTGGCGCTGGGGGCAGCAGGGAGGTCCAGGACTTGGAGGCTGGGAGAAAGGATGTGTTTCTCTGCCCTCCTCTTCCTCCTCATCCTGCCATGCAGCTTCTCTGTTGTGCCCCAGCCCGGGGGTCACTGAGCCCTGCAGCACCATCACCCTGGGCTGGTGTCACCACCTCGGGCTGGCGGGAAGTGACAGAAACAGGAGACCTGGGGATGGGTGCAAAGACAGGACAGGATGAAGGCAGGAGCAACAACCCCTCTGCAAACCAGCCAGGAGCCCCTGCAGCAGAACGTGGCTTCTGGGAGGGAGCCTCTGACTTGGCTTTAGAGGAGCCCCGGGTCTGCACCAAGGGATGGGGATGGTCACGTAGGCAGCGCTGGACACACAGAGTCACTCTACTCATCCAAGCCGACGCTTCCTGGCAGGTTGCCCTGCTCCTTTCTCCATGGGCATTTACCAGCCTCCTGCTTGCAGGCAGCTGGGGTGAGGAGGTCACGGGCTCCTTTGGAGCCCTTGTGAGGGCAGCACGCGGTGGGGCAGCAGGAACCTGCTCACAGACACCATGGGGAAACCCATGGGGACTCCTGGCTGAAGGCAGCTGTAAGGAGAACAGCAGTAACAGTGGGATAACAGGATATTCCCAGTGCTGTCTCCTGCAGCTTTGCCAAGCAGGGATTCAATGCACTTCTTATTTTACTCTGGTTTCATCTTGGTTGGAGAAACCCGCTGCTGCCTTCTCTGCACATCCTTCTTTCTAGGCTTTCCCTCCCTTTTCTCAAGACCATCCTGGCCAAATCCTTTGCCCTGCTTGCTCTTGGATGCGCAAGCAAACAGGCTGGGAGATGCTGCAGGACCAACCTCAAGAGCTTAGAGAAACCCAGGGCTCTCCAGTACCAAACTGAGTATGCTTCTCCGGGAAGAAAAAGGCTTTTTGGAGCACTCGGCGTGGAGACGAAGCTGCTGCCTCTCTGCTCAGCTGGGTTTGCCTTCCCTTCGGACATGAGAGCTCTGGAGAGCCTGGACGATGCTGTCCTTTCTTGAAGGGACATGGAGAAATATCCCGGCCATGGCATCCCCAAATGTCTTTAAGTGGCGTAGGGGACAGCAGTGTAGGTACAGAGCAAGGTTCCTGTCCCTGGCTTATCTTCTTGTCAACCTCCTGTTGGACAAGACATGGTCCTCCTCCTTGATGAGGCCAAGGTGGTTGAGGATGTCACTGAGCAGCCTCACATGGACCCAGTGCAGCTGCGGGAATGGGGCCGCCTTGCTGCACGTGGCAGCATCACCTGCTCCCCTGCAGGTCCCAGGCAGGGGCAGGCCGGGGTCCGGCCACACGATGTCCAGCCACAGTCATCAGCGTTTGAACCACGCGGGGGCTGTGGGGACAGGACGCGTAGCGCTCCGTAGGGGTCTCGCATATGCCCTTCTATTGCGTGTTTCGCTCCACAGTGGGAAGCCAAAAAATCTCTTAACTAAATAAACAGATCTCTGGTCCCAGATGGCATCTGTTTATGTGCCAGGTGCAAACAGTTTCTGCAGCTGCCACACTCGGAGCAGCCAGTTCTTTCCACCAAAAAAAAAAATAAAAACCAGACCAGTCGCACAGAGGCCGCAGTGCCTCGCAGCGGGAATGCCGGTCCCCACATCGCCCCGTCACGGGCACCGCGGGACTGGGCAGGACCCCAGGGCTGGGCTGGTCCACAGGGTCCTGGCTAGAGCCACACGGAGGGGAGGGCCTGCCCTGGCTGCAGAACAGGGTCGCGTCACTCTGCTTTGGGTTCATCGGCGGGTCAAGGTGCTGGGTGGACACCGCGGCGCTGCTGAAGCTCGGGAGGGTGCCGGGAGCTCCCACCAGAACGGTTTGCTGCTGCTTTTCCCTGAAGTCCCCAACCCCCCCCATCAAAGACAGCATCTGCCCGGCCAGCCCCCACCTAGGCGCTGCCTCCTCCTGCAGCTGGCGCGGCTGCCGGCTCCACACTCGAGCCAAAGATACCCTGATTAACCCATCCGGCCCCGACCTGACAGGCAGCTCTGTGGCCTGGCGCCCAGCTAGCCGCGTCACAACACGTTGTCGCTGCTTATCGCCGGACAGAAACCACCGTCCAGCAGGAGCTGTGGGCTCCCCGGCCGCGCAGCCGCAAGCAGGAGGTTTCAAAGAGCAAGACCAAGTGCAGACGATAAGTTTGGACGTCACCCTGCACAGCAAGAGATGGATGTGTCCCTTGTTACTATTCCATGCCTGGGAGTGGAGGTGTCGTATCTAAGACTAAGGAAAGGATCTGAGTCCTGTCCCCAAGGCCAGTGCTTAGTGCCTCGGTGGGCAAAGTTACAAAACATCATCTAAGGATTGCTCAAGAAAAGGGGATTTAACCGACAGGATGATGATCAAATAGCCCTTAAGAGTGAAGGGAAAGAGGGAGATACTGAGCTGGAAGAGGCAGTCTGGAAGGAAACACTTAGGAAGCCCCAGGGTTTTCAGCCCTCTGTGTGAAGGGACAACAGTGACACTGCCAGAAGGTCAGAGTTAGAAAGCTGAAAACACGGACTGAATTTTTCTTGCATCTCGAACTTCAGCAAACACAACAGCAGCATCACAGCAAGGCCAAAAATGCAAAGGCAGAATTTGCATTTCAAGAGCAAACAGAGAAAGCCACAGACAAAATGAAAGCACTGCTCTTTGCCAGCCCACGAAGGAACGAGTGGGCGTTTGGGCTGGCCTGGAGCTAAAAGAAGAAAGTCGGGAGCCCAGGGCATTGCCCGGGGTGTCTTCACACCAGCCCCTCGGCACAGGCTGAGGGGAGAGACCAGCTGTGGCAGGGGGCTGCTGGCTGCAGCCGCGCTGCCTGTTCGACACACGCTGCTTTGCAGCCTCCCTGCAAGGAAGGGATTTGCATCCCTCTCCACGACTCCCTGGCGAAGCCCTTCCTTCCTCTGCTGCCCCTGGAGAATGGCACGCGAGAAGATGTGCCGGGTAAACAGCATATATTAAAAAGCAGGGTCTCCCCGGGTGTTGCCTCCTCGGACACCCTCTTCTCACCAGGAAGTTTCTATCACATATATTGCTTACACTCCATCTCCCCTCTTTGTCATGGTGAGTGCTGGAAAAGTGCTAGTCAAATCCCTCTGCTTTCCCCATCTCCCCAGTTCATCTCCCCTCCAACCAACCCTTCAATGGCCTCATAGCAAAGAGGACAGTGGCCACCATGCCTCAGGGCAGCTTGTCCCTCGTAGGAGCAATCCAAGACCTTCCTGAGAGCTGCATCCTCCCGTGACCGTCTGGCCTGCCCCAGCCGCGACGGTGCCCACACAGACACGGTGGATGCAGCTCCCCTTGCGTGTGGCCTTCAAGCGCTGCTTGCACTTGAGAGGTGCTGAGTTTATGGTGATGGGATGCGCATAGCAAGTCTGGGGGTCTGAGGGAGTTTGCCTCTGTAACACCTTGTTGTTCTTGTGTTGTTAGGAGTCCAGGTCAACAGAGAAGAATAAGGAAGCCAAGAAGAGTGAAGAAAAGGACAAGGAAGCTCCTTCCAAAGACCCGGGCCAGAAACGAAATGTAGAAGAAGGGAAAGACTCTAAAAAGGAAGAAAGTGTTAAGAAAACAGACCCCAAAGCTAAAGCTGAACCAGAGAGAAAACCCAAAGATGAGAAAGCGATCAATGACAAAGTCAAGGCAATGGAGAAAAAACTGCTGGGGAAGGACAAAAAGGAGGAAGAAAAGGGTTCAGCATTAAAGAAGGATGCAGGGAAGGACAAGAAGGAGGAAGGGAAAGATTTGGCATTAAAGAAAGGGTCAGGAAAGGACAAAAAGGAGGAAGAGAAGTCTTCAGCATTGAAGGATACAGGGAAAGACAAAAAGGCAGAGGAAAAGAGTTCAGCATTAAAGAAAGACGGAGGGAAGGACAAAAAGGAAGAGGAGAAGGCATCAGCATTAAAGAAGGATGCAGGGAAGGATAAAAAGGAAGAGGAGAAGGGCATGGGATCAAAGAAAGAGGCAGGAAAAGATACAAAAGGAGAAGATAGGAAAGAAAAGGATAGAAAAGAAGAAGAAAAGAATTTGGATTTGAAGAAATCAAAGGCTGGTGAAAAGGATAAGTCCCAGCCGGAGCCAGAAAAGGCAGCAGAGGAGAAGGAAGAGAAAGCCGAGAAGAGCCCAGCCACTGACAACAGCACCTCCAAGGCCACCGCCAGCGCCCCAGAACAGGCCAAGGATGATGAGGCCTCCAGCATTTTTGATGAACTCATCGAGAAAGTGAAGAACAACGACGCAGAGGTCACAGAAGTGAACGTGAACAACTCCGACTGCATCAATAACGAGACCCTGGTGCGCTTCACCGAGGCCCTGGAGTTCAACACCGTGGTCAAGGTGTTTGCGCTGGCCAACACGCGCGCTGATGACCACGTGGCCTTCGCCATCGCCATCATGCTGAAGGCCAACAAGGTGTTGATGAGCATCAACCTGGATTCGAACCACATCACTGGCAAGGGCATCCTGGCCATTTTCCGGGCCCTGCTGCAGAATAACACCCTGACGGAGCTGCGTTTCCACAACCAGCGGCACATCTGTGGAGGGAAGACAGAGATGGAGATCGCCAAGCTCCTGAAGGAGAACACTACCCTCCTGAAGTTGGGCTATCACTTTGAGCTGGCCGGACCTCGCATGACGGTCACCAACCTGCTAAGCCGAAATATGGACAAACAGAGGCAGAAACGTCGCCAGGAGCAGAAACTGGCCCAGGAACGTGCAGAGAAGAAAGACCTCCTGGAAGTGCCCAAGCCCGGAGCCCTGCCAAAGGGATCCCCTAAGGCTTCCCCGCAACCATCTCCCAAGGCTTCCCCCAAAAGCCCTGCCAAGAAAGGGGCCGCGCCGGCCGCGCCACCTCCTCCTCCTCCTCCGCTCGCCCCACCGCTCATCAACGAGAACCTGAGGAACTCACTGTCCCCGGCCACGCAGAGAAAGTTGGCAGATCGGGCGCTGCCAGCCCAGGAGAAGAATTCGCGAGACCAACTTCTGGCGGCCATCCGCTCCAGCAACCTCAAACAGCTCAAGAAGGCAAGTGTGGGGACGAGCACGGGCACTGCTCCTGGAGCCAGCCCGGGGGCTGAGTGTTGGTGGCACTCGCGGTCCTGCCGGAGCAAGGGCTCTGGTGTGGGATATGGGACACGGGGTCTGTGCTCCCAGTCCAAGGGCAGCAGGTTCCTCCGGTTCTGCTGTCACATCGGCGCAGCCGAGCTGGATCCCTGGGGTGGAAGAGGCAACTGTGTCGGTGGAGGGTGCTTGAGGGTGGCTATAGGGCTCCGTCTCCCAAGTGCTGTGCCCAGTAACACGGTGTCTTCTCTGGCAGGTGGAGGTGCCAAAGCTGCTGCAGTAGGGAGTGAGGGGCTCTCCCACGTGCAGCCCGCTGTGGCAGACCCCAGGACACTCGCCCTTCTCATGACTGTTTCCATGACGAGCCCTTTGGGAGCCTGCAGTGACCGATGCCGAGGAGCAGTGATCTCTCTGGGACTGATGGAGGAGGAGAGCGGGCCCGAGGAGGGCCGGGCCAGCACGCTCATTCGACGCAGTGTGTGAGGAAGATCTTGTATTTATTATTTCTAGATTTGTGAAGCCCTGAAGCTCTTTCTTTTGCCAGCACCGTGCCCCGCTCCATCTGGCCACCCGGACATGCTGAGAATAGAGGAGGGGGTCGCAGATCCAGGGGATGGTGGGTGGCTCCTGGTTCCAGACAGCGCTACAGGACGCCCAGCAGAAAACACTGTCTGAGCTTTGCTGGCGGCACCTTGTCACATGCGTGTCTGCGCGCGCCCCTTGGCCCGTGTGGCTCTACACACGCTTGGCAGCACGTGCATGGGGGGACTTCTGCCGAGAGGGGTCTGCGCTGAGCCCCTAGCTCAGCTCTGCAGCGCTGGGGACGCGGTGGCCCAGGAGGGGAGCGCCGTGGCAGCATCAGCACCCGCGGGCCCTGGGGAGGGAGCAGGACATGGTGGAGGGAGCTGGCGCCAGAGGCCAACGGTGACGCCGACAGCTGTGCAAAGGCGGGTGACACCTCCCAGCCTAGTTCGCTGGCAGGACTGTGCTCACGCCGTGACCTGCAGCGAGTTGAGGCTGGTAAGAGCGGACCGAGCTTCCAAGCTGCCGGCCTTGTTTTCCTGCGGGGCTGGGGACAGTGTCACCCAGTGTCACTGCTGGGGCCACCTTCGCACAGGGCCTCTGCATGGCCAGGAAGGGCACGGGGCTCCGGCCCAGGGACGGAGCTTGCAAGGTCGCAGAGGTGAGGATGCACAGCAGAGGCGTTGAGGGGTCAAGAGGAGGAGCAGCGGGAAGAGGAGGGAGACAGAGGTGACGGAGCAGGAGACGGAGCAGCGCCGCAGCCGTACAGGGCTCCGGACACTGCGGCCGGGGCTGCTGTGGCCACGTGGGGCTGGCAGCTGCCTCCTCACCTCCCTCCACCCCTGGACACTGCTGGGAAGGTCCAAACATTGGGACCCTCTGCAGAGCCCCGCGCCAGCCAGGCCACGACCCCTGTCCCCAGCTTGGGCTCCATCCCCCTCCGCATCCTGACCCATCACCTACGTGCTGGAAGATCCAAGATCTGGTTACTCGACTTGTCCATGTAGCCATCCCAGTAGAGGCCAACCCCACGGGCAGAGCAGGCGGTGGCATTTTGCGGCCACCAATGTCACCCACCTGCCCACTCCTGGGTGAGGAGCTGGCTTGAGGAGGTCCCCCACCTGATGGCTACCATCTCCCTTGGGAGATGCTGCACGGGGCAGGTGTGGGGCTGGCCATGGAGACGCCCAGGGTGTCACGGAGCAGGGGACACTCGGGGTGTCACGGAGCAGGGGACACCAGGTCGGACGCGCAGGAGGGCCAAGTGCCTGCAGCTCCATAGGCACCGTCGGGATCTCGGGAGGCTTCTGGGCGCCTTCGGAAGTGGCTCGCGCCTTGTACAACCACTGCATCGCAATAAAGCTCACCCAGCGCCCGAGCGGGGGGCGCAGCGGGACCCGCTCCGGCCGCGCTGCTCCCAGAGCAGAAATTCCTATATTTGGGCATCGCGGCGCGAGGGCGGTCGGGCAGGTGGCCAAGGCGCGGCCCACGGGGTGAACGGGGCCCGAGGCCGGGGCGCACGGCGGGGGGCGCCGGGGCGGGCGGCC
>JAWLRI010000364.1:301512-314533 GCA_034781795.1 Crypturellus tataupa | reverse complement strand
AGGGGGGTTGGACTAGATGACCTCTAGAGGTCCCTTCCAACCTTAGGCATTCTATGATTCATTCTATGATTCTATGATTCATGCTAAGTGATGAAGATAACAAAGAAAGAAAAGATCCCAATGAAAAAGGCAAAAAACAAGTTAAATAAAAAAGCAAACAAGAATTTCTCTCCTATTTATCTCTACACCACTTCCAATATGCACATCTGGACCTCTGTACTTCATATATGATCAAGATATACTATGTCAATAAACCTGCAACTGAAGCTGGACACTTAGCTTCACACATCCTTTTAGAAACAAGATACCAAAAGCCGAGCAAGGAGGAGGGATCTCCTGTCATACGCATGGTTTGAGTGCAAAACCTCTGATCTCAAAACTATTTCTTGTAACCTGAGACAACCACAAGTGCCTTTTTAAGCTTGACAAAAGATTTCAGAATTAAAGTTTCTCCTCATGTTTATTGACTGTTGTAGTGTCTTTGCTTATTTCAGCTTTTAACTAAAGCAAATTTCCACAAACTATGTAAAAATTCATTGGATAAACACAGAAAGCTGAACCAAGATAGTTTTTCTTTATGGTGCACATGCAGTCCATTCCTTGGAGATAGAAGATAAGCCAGTGCTGCTTTCTTTTTTATTGCTTTCAGATGTTCTTCACCTCCATATTTATAGCTATTTCGTTTATAATTGATCTCAAGAGGTAACAGTGCATTGTATGGTATAGTGACAGCCTCAAAGCCACACATAAAACCGTGTCCCCTAAAGAATATGGCTTTGTATAATAAAGCTACTGAATAATTCAATATGGTTAACAGGCTTTACATAAAATAAATAAATAAATAAAAGTTCTGAAATCTGAAAGTTCCCCATTAGCTGTTTTTTCCTTTTCCATTTCAATCCAAAGCAATACAGTCATTCTTCTGAGTATAAATGAAGCTTGGAAGCTTTCTAGTAGTTTTTCAAGCAGTTATTAGAAAGAATGGAAAACACCAGCCAGGAGGGCTTTTACTAATGTCAGGATGGGGGAAAAGAACTATGTCCCTTTGTTTCAGAAGCAACACTGACAATTCTGTTCTCTTTGTAATTCCCACTTACATGAAACCAACAGTAGATCCCTAGCTTGAAATATGACCTGAATTCACTAGCTGTGAATGAGACAGAATCAACTTGGAGAACCCAAGCTAAATCCTAAGAAACTCATGCAGACACTGATGGCTTCAGATCAAAGTCGTGAAGAAACAAAGCTGTTTCTGGGTTCATTTAAATATAAAACTCAAGAGGATGAAACATATGTGAAATGAAACAGAACACATAACTTAATTAACCCCTCTGGGAACTGCAGCAGAACTTCACACAGCTCTACAAGTAGAGACACAAAATATCCATAAGGGATGGCTCAAACTACGAAGTTCAGAAAACAATGTTAATTATCTGGTACCTGCAAGGATATTCAGATAAGACAGTTCAAATCTATTTATACTATGCATGAGAACTTGCATATACCTGCAAATAAATACCTGACTATCATGCTCTTATTTTCACACTCTGTATATACTCTTACTAAATCCAACTGATATGACTAAGTTTAGGATTACCAGTTGGCTGTGTGGTAGTTACAGCTGCATAAAAGAGAACATTACAGGATTTGCTTTATTTTACTTGTAACAAAGCCAATTCCAGATCATAAAAATCTATATTTGGTGGTAAGATATCTTGAATGCTTGCTATAATAATCTATGTCAAGTTCCTAAATGAAGATACACTCTTTTATGGATATTTAGAAGTGTATGAATAATCTCAAAGGACAGCTTTATTGTAATTGTTTGTCTAACAAACAAGCACTAACAAACAAGCACAAGTCTAAGCACTTCTGTTATCTGCCATATCTTGTTAGGACAGGTTTGCAAAGATTTTATCAGGCTTTCAACATATGAGTATAGACAATAGGCAACATGAATGGTAGGATGGGTGATGGCAACTCATGCTCAGTACATATATGGAAAGAAGTAGTGGAATGCATTAAGTAGACCACTCATCAATGAAGCATATTACTACTTTTTGAAGTTCCCATTTACAGGTTTCCAAAGAGAAATAAGTTGATGGGAGAGATTAGCACAGCCAATGACAACACTATAGTCCTAGCACTGATGGTCATTTACTTCAGTCACAAATGAGTTTCCCTACTTTCCCAATGAGTTATCAATCTATTAAAAGATTTAGATATATGCCTCTTTCTTTTTGCCTTCAGTTTACACTAAAGTTATTCCCCAGCCAAGAAAAAACAAATGAACAAATAAAAAAATCCCACCAAACTCAAAAAGACCTACAGGATCTAGTCCCTTTTATCTTTCATAAAATATTAATTTGAAAAGGCATGATGCTGATATTAGTGGAGCTGGATATACATGAAGTGTAATCTCCAGGTTTTCATAATGTGTTTTTAACAGTTCAATTGAGAAAATAAATTAAAATTTAAAAAAAAAAAAAAAAAAAAAAAAAAAGTACATTATGATATTGTTAAAATCAAGGATCTGCTCAAGAGAGGAAAGGAAAAAAACATAGATGGCCACCTACTCCACCAATAACTTTAGCAAGACAACTGAAGAGAGCTTATGGCAAAATAGTTTCCCTTTGGATTTGATTCTCAGGAAGAAACTCATTAAGATAATTTTAGAAAATTATGATAAACCTAGATAGTCATTCTAGGTACTTAATGCTATTCAGATGTTAACATTCAGAGATAACTGCTCAAGTTTCAGTATGTAAAGACCAGTGTATGTTCATAGTATGTAAAAAGATATATCTATTGACTTCAGTGCAATGATATCCCTATCGACATTTTCAAACAAAAAGAAAAATGTATGTGTGTGGGGGGGGGGGGGGACAATTTTAGTTTTTCAGCACATATATTCCAAAATTTCTAGTATATAAGTCCCCTGGGGGGAGGAGGAGTTCTTTAAAATACAAAATTAACTAACATTTGCTATAGTATTCTAGTAAGGATTAAAGTAGTTCCATCTGGTTTCCTATAGTGTATTACTATCATATAAGTGCGATATCTAACACCGTATTTTCTCCTTATTTATCAGCAGTAAATAATACTTCTTATCTCTTCCCTTACAGCTACTAACTTTCTCAGATTTTAAAGTTAAACTCACTGCAGCATCAAGCTGATCAGTGATTCCAGGTGACACTGGCAAGGATTTTGGGTAATAGCATTATATTGCATGCCTAAACTGAATCAGCCATCTACTCTTTCTGTCTGTCTGTAAATACTACATTTCATTCATGTGATGATTGCTGATGATGGATTAATATTTTATCTACTCACTCTTACTATATCTGCTCTCTCTTAGAACACTACAGAAAAGAAATACAGTTCTCTGATTTATATGAAGATTTATTCTTCATATGTAAAGAGAGAGTCAATCTCATGTTACTTTTAGCTAAATGACAATGAATCTTACTGCCTTTCAGTTCATTTCTCTCCTAAGGACTAGGCAGAAGATAGATAAGTATGATTTTCACCCGGAATGGGGGTGTAATGGAAAGATAAGCTTTTATTTTTTATTCAGGTTTAGACTTTCCTGTTGCACAGGTTGTTCTCAATGTGCAGAGCAGTTGTGTATTCCCCTCTGGTGCTAACAAGTGTTGTCAATACAGATTTGCACTTTCACTTGAAGTACAATATTGGATGCAACAGCCTCTTGCCAACCACAACCAATGTGCTCACCTTAGAAATACAATCCCTAAAAAAACTTACATAATTTTTTTTTCTGTGAGAAATATATTAAAGTGATCTATAAAATTTTTTTCTTTAGGCTGAAGATGTGTTCAATTCTTTTTCACCAGGCTTTATTGCAAAAGAGTAACTTCCAAAGGGATATTGACTGAGAAAATGAAAAAAAATCCCCTGAAAATATTCCAGGTTAATTTTCCCTATCCATTACTTTGTTTGTTTTATAATTTACACTGTACTTACAAAAAAGTGTTCTTTACACTTTCACTAGCAGAAGTGTAGAACACTGAAATCTGAGTGGGTCATCCGCACTTAGCTTCCAAATTGGGAAATACAGGGTTGTTTAAAAATAGCAGCAGCAAAATGAAGACTAGCAAAAATGTGAGCCCACTGCTGGAATGAAGAGGGGCTCTGGGGACAATGAATTCAGGAAACACAGAGATACTGAGTGATTTTCTCAGTCTTTACTGGTGAGCCTAGCCCTGAAGGCTACTTTTCTTTGGTGGAGGAGGATTGGCTTAGTACTGAAGGATCTGGGGGCTGTAATTGCTATAATTGCTAGGTCACTCTCAAACATCTTTGAGAGACTAGCGTAATGAGAGAGGTGCCTGAGGACTAGGAGAAGGCAAATGCCAATCCGGTCTCCAAAAGGGGCAGGAGGAACTATAGACAGATTAGCCATTCCTTGAAAGGTCCAAGAACAACTCAATCTGGAATCCATTTTGAAGCACCTGAAGGACAAGAAGGTGACCAGGAGTAGTCAGCATGGTTCCACAAAGGAAATTCATGCTTGACAAATCTCATGATCTTCTATGACAAAATCACTGGGTAGAAGACGGGAGAGCTGTGGATTTGTCTATGGTTGACTTAAGCAAGGTTTTCAACAGCTTTCCCCCGTAACATCCTCCTAGGCAAGTTCAAGGAGTGTGGGATAGATAAGTGTGTGAGTGAGTGAGAACAAGTGACAACTGGCTGAAAGGCAGAGCTCAGACTGTTGTGATCAGCAGCGAAGAGTCTTGTTGGAGGTCTACAGTTAGCCATGTCTCCAGGGGTCAGTCTTGGGTACAATTCTTCAACTTGGTCATCAACGGCCTGGATGAAGGGATTGAGTGCAACCTCAGCAAGTTTGCTGATGATACAAAATGGGGAGAAGTGGCTGATATACCTAAGGACTGTGCAGCAAATGAGAGTGATATGGACGGGTTGGAGAGCTGGGCAGAGAACTTCCAGAGGTTCAACAAAGGCAAGTTGGTCCCTGCAATTAGGGAAGTACAGCTCATGAAACAGTACAGACTTGAGGTCAACCTTTGGGAAGCAGCTTTGCAGAGAAGGAAACACAGAAATTGCCACATGCATGAAAAATCTTTTTAACTGTGAAGGTGAAAGAGCACTGGAAAAGATTACCCAGAGAGGTTGCAGAGTGGAGTCTCTTCTGGAGATACTCAAAACCTGCCTGGACACTATCCTGCACAACATGATCCAGGTAACCCTGCTTGTGCAAGGAGTTTGGACTAGATAATCTCCAGAGGTCCCTTCCAATCTCAATCATTCTGTGATTCTGTTATTCTGTTGTTATTTTTTTATTGATATTTTTAAGACTCTGAAGTTGAAGCTGATATTTTTGATTTTGATTTGCACATCATAATTTGATCAAGCAATACAAACAAATCTTAAGGTAGTAGGTGAATTACCTCTTGGCCAAGTCTAAATTTGACTGAATATGACAGCATTTTGTAGTGGACAGAGGGATTGTAGTTTAGGTTATTTTCCGCCCACTAGAGTTTAGGCAAAAGTGCTCAATGATTCTAACTTAGTTGAGAAACAGACATTTGGTGCTTGATTTAATGAAACATCTCCTACTATACTAAATATGAATTTACACCTATATCACCATTCTACACTCTCGGGAGGAGAGAAAATATTGCATTTTTATTATTTAGTGCTCCAGAGGCATCTATAGACAGGTTTCTTAGCTTTTTTTAAGATTTATTTGCATTAGTTAATGGAAAATAAGCTATTAGCTCACCTGAAGTTATTCCAAGATATCTCCTAACTGGCTATAGCATTTCCTATTCCTTGGTTATTCAAGTTACATTTCCATTTCTAAAACACCAGACTAACTGCCTAAATTTATGAATAAATAAGTAATATTAATAATAATAATAATAAAACCTAGAAAAGAGAACAAAAGTAGTTAAAATGGATTGTGACAATTCAGCTTGCTACATATACTGCAGTATATTTTTTTCCTTGGTGAAAAGCAAAACTGAATGTCCTGAATGCAAAAGTGAATTTTATCTACTTCTTCATCCCTCAGCAATTTGTTTAGTTATTTTTAGGAAAAAAACAACTATTTCAATGCCCAACACCAATGAGTACAGATAAGCATGTCACAAAATCAAATATATGAATAAAAACAGACATAGAAACCCCAAAAGTTTCCAGATTGAAGTTATGCCCAAACTGTAAGTCTCTCTGCCTTGAGCTACATCTGACCCATTTGGTTTTTAGCAAAATAGTATAAAGTGATGCCTTTCATCGTGACAAGGGATAATCTAAGAATGCCTTTCCTCCAAGCCCCTGAAGCAATTGGCCACCAAACTGCCATAAAGATTTACTGGAATAGCACAGCAACACTCCAGCACAATCACTTGCATTTTCATGCACAGACACAAATTTTCTGGGCCACAAGTCTCCTTTTTATCCAGACTGGCACATCTAAGTTGCTTCTCCTCAAGAAGTTCTTGTGCTTTTGAAATGTGGTATTGGAAATTTAATTGAGTTATTGCAATAGCTAAGTATGTAAATATCTCCATGCCATAGATTCTCTTCTTCCTGACTTGTCTATATACTGATGGTTAAAGAAATGATGAGCATGAAAGTTGTTTAAAAACAAAATGACATTCACTTATCTGTGTTAATTTTAAATGTGATTTTTTTTTAGTGTTTTCAACAACTACTGCTTTATAGACTTAGGATCTGAGAATTATCTCAAAAGCAGGACAAAATAAATGTAAATAAAATGCATTCAGAAGTACCATATGCTTATTTTAGAAAGAGCTCTGTAAAAGCATTATTTTCTAAGAACCCTTTTTTTCAGTCAGGGATTCAATCAAACTTCAGCACTATGCCAAATTTATTAATTCAAACTATCACAGGAATTTCCTTTTCATTCCATATTTTTTTCTCATCACAATGGCTTTTTGTGAGTGGATGTAAAAATCACAGCATTTTTTATTTAAAATATGCTATTAGATGCTTGTGTAAGATAACCATGTTGTTCTGTATGAATTAGGACACTGGAGACTGTTCTAAACTAAGAATGTGCAGTAACTTATGTGCAACTGAACATATATGGGTTTTCCTTTGAAGTACTCAGTCTATTTCTTAATGCAGCAACCTGCAGAGAAAAACAGCATTTTAAAAATGAAAGCCTCATCTAATTGAAAGGGAAGACTCTTCTCCAAATAGTGAGTTAATATTTTAACTAGGTTGATTTTCTTTTCAGTCCTTACAGTAAGTTTTTACAGCAAAAGTAAAACAACCTATATGGACAAAATTATTATTGGTATTTTCATCCATATTTGCTTACAGATGCAGCACCAATTTTTATTTCCAAACTGGAGGTTAGTCTAAGATGAACATAATTTGAAAGGCAATGCTACCTTCTCAGCCAAATAGAGGATGATGGAAAAGGACATCTCTCCTAGCATTCTCTTTGTCTCTTCCTACTCCTCCAACAAGCACACACACTGCATTCTGCAAGACTGTCTGGTAACTGAAGAAAACATGAACTCAAGGTAAAAGCTAGAATTCAGATGGTGGGTGAAATCTTGCAGTGCTGAATATCCTAGGTAGGTTTTGGTCAGGTCATAACTAAAGAAAAAAATCTTCCCTCATTGGCAACTGTAGTTAGAGGAAAGAACTCGGTTGTTTTAATTTGGCAAAGCAGAATTTCCAAGTCATTATCATTGTAAATCTTCCAACATGAAATTTCACTGCACTTTAAGTGAGAGAGAGAAGCATTTTGTGAACCAGAAAATAGGTTATTCACTATAGGATGCAGTTCTGCTAACTGTTAACCATCTACCTGCTGCCACCCACAAAACATACGTTTTGCTGACTGGAGCAACAATAGCCCTGTTCTATTTCTGCACATCCAAATCCTGTAATTAAGATGCTCAGCAGAGCTGAGGATATCTATAATATGGCTGAATGAAGCTGGAATATTATCACATTACATAATTTACAGCATGTAAGAACCTTATATCCAGAATCACAGCTGCACAATCCAAAGAATTAGAAGAAATACTATGAGAAGTCATCTTAATTCAGATCTGTCAACGGCATTAATTGGAATGGTTTGCACATAAAGTTCAAAACTGTTATTTGCCATTGACATTTTACACCTCCCTTGTTCTGAACCTAGCGTTCAGTTTGTCATTTTGGTCAGTTTCCTCAGAACTGATGCACAGTGGAACCTCAGTGACACTTCGTTTATATTACAACTTAATTTCACAGCTCATCTGGATCAGCTCTGCTTTCTAAATATTGCCTTCTTTCACTGTCATTGACATGATTTTGACCTTCAAAGATGCCATGAAGCTTAAATGAACCTCTTTAGCAACTGGGATATGCAATGATAATAGTCATGATCTCATTCCAGTCATTTTATTTTCAGTTTCACATAACATAACCTTTGTATTTCAAGCATTCATGCTAATACTGTATGCTAAGAGTCTAATTGCTGTTTGAGACATCATAGGTTTCTTGAAAAATCTTGAACAAAATTACAAGCATCACATTTGTGTTTTTATAATAAACAGTCGGTTTTCTCAAGGATGCTGGTTTCTAATTATGAAGAGATACATGATATTAAGTGGTGGCTCATAGAAAAAGGGTAAGGAAAGGGAAAGAAAAAAGGAAACTCAGTAAATAGAATATAAAAGTAACCAAGCAAATAATTCTGCATGTGATCAGTTGTCACATATTGGAAAGACAATAGAAAAGTTTAAACATTAATAATGAATTATAGTATTAACAGCATCAATGTAGTTTTCAATCACAGATAGGCAAATGAAACAAAAATTGTATAATATATGCAACCTATTAATGTGTTTGGAAATATAAGATAATAATAATTAAGCAGCACATAAGATAAATAAACTTTTAGAAAAGTCTAGCTATATCATACTGCTAACTATGCTAGCTATTGTCCATGATTTCAGAGCTACCATATGGTACCACTATGGTAGTAAGAGGATTTAGTCATCTAAATTGACTAAATTTATAGTTCCAAAGCAATATATTCAGTATGAACAAAATAATATTGAAATCAAACATCCATATTTTTAAAATCTATTTTAGGAGTTGTAAAAGAAGCATACAGGCTTAGAATGTGGGTCCTTACCTTCCTTTAGTGCATTTGGTTTTAAGAACATAAAGACTCTCCTATGAGGATGAATATTTTCCTTAATTTATTGGAGTTTTTTCACTTGTTTTTTGAAGAAAAAATTAAATATAATTTGAAGAAAAAATAAAGAAATTGTTATTCTGCTTTTTTATAATTGTTTCTAAGCCATGTTCCCAGTTAGAAGGACACACTCTTTATGCCACAACTTAAACAAGAAAAATATATTAAAAAGGACCATTTTTGCATATACAGAATTCATTAAGAGACTTCAAATAATGGCCTTTGAAGATGCATTAGTATTCTCCAGAGAAAGAATACCAGACTCAGCACAAGGGCTTTCCCTAAACAAAGTGAAGAATCCAAGAGCAATTTTGATGAGTCTCTGACAAGTTTAGAATATTACTGCTTCTCTGCTTACAGAATCACACAGAATGCTTGAGGTTAGAAGAGGCCTCTGGAGATCATCATGTTAAAGTCCCCCTAAACAAGCAGGGTCACCCATAACACGTTGCACAGAATCACGTCCAGGAGGATTTTGAGTATCTCTAGATATTGTCCTATCACTGGTCACTATGGAAAAGAGCTCAGCACCATCCTTTTGACACTCTTCCTTGAGATACTGGTATACACTGATAAAATCCTCTCTTAAGTCCTCTCTCTTCCAGGCTAAATAGGCTCTCAACCTTTTCTCATAAGAGGGATGCTCCAGTGCTCTCACTGTCTTCATAGTGCTATGTTGGACTGTGCACTGGAACCATGTCTCCTTTGCACTGCAAAGCCCCAAAGTGGACAGAGTACTCCAGATGTGGCCTGACCAGGGCTGAGTAGAAGGCGAGGATCACCTCTTTTGATGTTCTGGCAACATTCTTCCTAATGCCCTCTAGGATACATTGGCCTTGGTGGCCACAGTGGTGCACCGGTGCTTAAACTGTTGGCCACCAGGACTTAAATTGCTAGCCACCAGGTCCTCCTCTGCAGAGCTGCTATCCAGAAGGTCAGCCTTGGATGGTGTCCAATGTTATCCCTCTCGAAGTGCAGGAACTTGCACTTGCCTTTGTTGAGGCCTCGGCATCCATTTCGCAGTCTGCCCAGGTCCCTCCAAACAGCACAAACCTCTGGTGTGTGGGATACTCCATGTAATTTTTTATCATCTGCAAACTAAGGGTGCAGTCTGCCCCCTCGTCCAAGGCACTGATGCATAAGTTGAATAGCACTGGACCTGGTACTAACCCCTGGAGGACACAGGCCTCCAACTAGACTTGGCACCATTTATCACAGCTCTGTGAGCTTTAACATTTGGCCTGTTCACAGTCCACCTTTACTCATCTATCCCACACTTCCTGAGCTTAGGTTGGAGGACTTCATGAGAGTCAAAAGCCTTACTGAATTCAAGGCAGAGAACATCCATTGTTCTCTCTTCTTCCCAGCCAGTCATTCCATTACAGAATGCTATGAGATTCATTAAGCTATATTTACAACTAAATTTACTTCTTAAACGGTACTTAAACGGTAGACATTTAAATATCCTGTACTACCAAGCCTTTCAGATCTGGAGTCTAACTTGCATTGATAGTCCCTAGCTGTCAAGAAAAGATTCTGCTCAGAAGAGTAGAATGTGTCACAAAACAGTGTCATAAATGATTAAACCTAAATATATGCCAGGTCTGAGCAGAATCTTCTAGTCTAACTATGATTTAATTTATAGTGAGGTAGTAAACAAGCTTGGAATAGAGCTCAGAAATTTGTTAATCAAGAATAAACTTGTGAAGCTTCTGCCAAAAACATCTGGAAATTTCTACTAATAGGTATATATTTTACCAGAAATCTGAGCAGTACTAAAAACACTTTTTTTTTTTTTTTAAATCAAAGTCTCAAACTGTGATTAACTAGAAAAAAAGTATGCATTTATTAACCATCTGTGTATCAGCAGGCTGGTATTACGTAATGGATTTTTAATGTTCTGCTTTTTTGTCAAATTGAAGCTGAAAATCCCTTTAATCATAAATGAAAATAAAGAGGCCCACTCTATTCACTTGGGACAGTACAAGCATTATCTTGATAAGGTCTCTTTTTAATTTTTATTATACCTGTAGTTCAAATGCCACTCTTTTTTTTGACAATAAATATATAGAGAGGTTTTTTTTTTTTCCTGCTGATATATTTTCTGATTTATGGAATGCAGTATTTTACCAACATCAATTTTGATTGCAAAATTCTTTCCCAAAGACAGGACTGCAGTGCTGAAAATGCACAAATGATAGATTTCAAAATGTGCAGTCTTCTGTATATTAGGGTGTGAGTAAGGCAGTAAGGAAAGTCAAGTAAGGGCTGATACCCTTATTTTAAGGAAGATACACAATCCTGAACATTGCGCTGTTTCTGACAGGAAAGAGATACATCTTGGTGTGATAACAGAAAGAGGCAACAGGTGCCTCCTTCAGGAGGCAATTCATGTGCAGAACACAAGAATTGGTTCCAAAGTCGTCATAAAAAAAAAAAAAAAAAACACCTTTTATTATTTCCACACAAAAGAAAACCCTTGGGTTATTTGTGAACTACAACTTCAATTTTGGGGGGCACATTATGTGTCTAAAAGCATTGTTTCAGAGTACTCAGATAATTTCTCTTCAGAAAAGGGTATATGTACATAAACGGTAACACTTTAAATGATACCTTGTAAGTTTTATAGCAAACGCTATAAATATAATAAATTAACTTTAACTTCTGAAACAAAAATAGTGTACCCCCAGCCTCTTAATATCTTATGTTTAATAACTACTTGATTGCTACAGACAGACTCATTCATGAGAGTCTTACAAGTTATTGAGTTTTTGTTTGTTTGTTTCTGTAGGCACTCCAATACTACATCAACAGTACACAGAAAACTTTCTCTATGTCTGCTTATACAAATCAACATGCTATGTAGTCCATATTCACAAGAAAAATATTAAGAAAACAAGATGAACAGGTGATAAAAGATTAAAACTGTATATATATTTAAGTAGAAGGACAAAATCACAAAATGAGGGGCAATTTTCCTCACAGTAACTCCCCATATCTGTCTAAATATTAATCAAATCACAACTCTAAAGTCTATCTTTCAGTTTATTGAAAATATCTTGTTACCTCTCACATCAGGTAATCATCCTAAGACATATTAGTCTATTCTCATCGACAGAGACCTACTCCAAATTGAACAAGGTTTTCCAATTGAAATGTTAATGCTAAAAATACACATAGCTCACTAGAATTAAAGGAACCTTTAACTACATCTGCAATGAAAAGGAGCGCGGTAAGCTATACATTTTTTCCTGCTCATGAAGGTGAAAGGTAAAGGTGAAGGTGAAAGACAGCAGCAATGACAGTCTTCTTTAAGTATTTACAAATGACTTCCATCATTAGAATGTTTAAAAAGAAATGGTCCTACTTTTCTCTTTTTCAGTCACCACCTAGAACATACTGCAACTTTTTCCTCTCTTTACTAAAGATATGCAATTGATTAAAATGTACAGCCTTTGGATCCACTTGTTAAATAAAAGCATTTGAACTGAATATTCTCTCCTCCATCTTAGTTGCTGCAAAGGTGGCTGATTTACTTTTTCAGAAGAGCAAATTTTCACCTGGAATATATAGCTCATACTAGCCCTTCTGTCAAGAGGATAATTCTTCTCAGCTCCATATTTAAAAGTACGAATTTGGAAAAGCTTTTCCTTGTTCTATTCTTTTTAAAATATAATAAAATAAAAAAACTTTTGAATTTTTTTTCATCATTGTGAGAGAATTGCCCGAGAAGGGGAAATTAGAGAAAAATTAGGGCCTAACAGAAGTTATGGCATTACAGAGACTTATTTGAGGTAAGGGAGAGTT
>JAWLRI010000364.1:279471-301502 GCA_034781795.1 Crypturellus tataupa | reverse complement strand
ACGTTAATAAGAGTACATGAAGAGTGGAGCAGAACAGAGACACCATGGCCAGACTTTGTTGGCTTCCCTGTGGAGGGGGTCATCTGACGGTGCTGTGCAGATGAGTGAATGGAGGATGGAGTGGAGTGAAGACACCATGGTCAAACTCTGTTGCACTCCCTGCACAGGTGGCAACCTGGTCATACCATGAAGATGATAAGACACATATCTGGATGTCTGGTGCTGGGCCAGCAATGGTGGCAGATCAGTCCCTTCCAATAGACTTTGCTCAAACTTCTCCTTCTAATCTCATTATCATACCTATACACAACCCCATCCCAGAAGTTACCCACTTCAAGGAATAACCACTTCTCAAAAGAAAATATATAAAAGGTGAACTAAAGAGGGATATAGCAGGAAGAATGGGGTGGTAAGTATGGAAGAAGAAAAACTAAGGAAGAAGGAAGAGGAGAGAGGGAAGATTCCATCATACCTTCTGCAACAGTCGACAGGCTGAATCCCTTTCCTCCCCTCTGGTCAGGACAGTGCCTGAGGCAACTCCTGAAGGTTGAGAGCTCCTTCCCAATTCTGGGTGAATGATAATTGTGTATTGGTACACTAGCTAGGCTCTGTCTAAGAACCCCACAATGTAGTAGAGAATTTCCTATACTGACATTGGAAATTTGTTTTCCAAATGTTGTATTTGAATAAATAGTGCTATTCGTGAACTTGTCTACTTGTTTTGAGCGCGATGGATGAAACAGTTAACAGGGTGTTCGTGAACCCGATACTGACACAGTCGGGCCTATGACTGATCACACTATTTGAGAACTCAGTTTGCTCCTAGGAAGGCAATCGAACCTACAGTCAACAGACTGTTTGTGAATTCGGTACTGCCAGAGCTCGGCTTATAGTCACCACAGTATTTGGTATTCCTATTAAGAGATTATTCCAGCCGTCTCCAGTCCCTCTAATCTTTGAGGATCAGCTGAAGCACAAGGGGATTCATCTCTTACCAAATTTGCCCCCTCATCAAGCTGCAACAAGTTTCAATAGCAGAAAAAAACAGAGTAATATTCTCTCCTACAGCTAAAATAACTTCAAAGATAATATTCAGTGGTGGAATAACATCTACAAGGGAAGAGAATAACATTAAGTCTAGATGCTTATCCAAAGTGGGGGAAGATATTAAGGGAGATATTTTCATTGATAATACCATCTCCACTTGTGGAAACAAAAATAATTATCAAAGCAAGTTAGTTTTCCCTAAGCATTTTGAAACTCTAGATAATTAATGTTTCAAATATTTAACATGGTTATCTTCAAAACATTACTATTAGAAAACATGCTGAAGAGCAGGCATCAAAATCTTTTAATTTAAAACCTGTAAAGCAATAAGGATTGTCAAGCATAGATGGACACATCTATGCACACAAGTATATTTAGCCTCCTTATTGATAAAATCCTGAATAAACTCAGAAGCATATACACAGAGAAGCAATCTTTCAAACAAATGCATTAATTTTCCAATTTAAATATTAAGGTTTAGTTTAACATTTATTCCACTTAGACTGATGGAAATATAGTGGAAGAGTAGTTCAGGAACTCACAGATCTTGGCAACATTTTCCTTCCTTTCTGAGAGAGTGTACAGTTCTTAATGCATTCAAAGCAACACATAAAACATATTTTATGGCATATGAATATTTAATATAATGCAATGTTGAAAATTAAAAAAAATATACTGAAAATTGAAAAATAAAATAAATTGAAGACAGTTAAAATGAAACAATTACCTTGTAAAATCCAGGCTCCATGAATAAAAGCACGAGCGACAGAGTTCACTGCCAAGTTTTGCAGCTCTGTTGATTGCTTACTATGAAATAAAAACAACAACAGCAACAAAAACCTTTTAGAATTCTCAGTACTGATATCTTTGAAAAGGTGATATTTTTTGTGAAATTCCTTAGAATGGTTTGGAATCATATTTAGGTATTTCCCAGAGAGGAAACAAAGAGCAAAGAGGATCATCAAAGCTATAAACATTCCTGCTGATGTAAAGAGGCAAGCGAATAATTCAAATAATATCAAATAATAATGTGCACTTGCTGGTACTCTTGGGGAGGCAGAGAATTGTGCTGCCTACAGCAGCTAGGAAAATACTTTATAAAAGGCTCTAAAGCTCAAACAAACTGAGCATTAAACATATGATGGGGACAAAAAGATAAAAAAAAAAAAGTCTTTTCAGCAGGAGGTTTAGCTTGTTCTCTTAACTTACAATGGCATTGACAATTGCAAAATCCACTGCCAAATCTGTTCTATCTAAGTCTCCCATTCTACAGCAAGCAATGGGCATGTCAGAACTGCCGCCTCCCTCTTGCCATATAGGATTAATATTAAAACTTTCCCCTTATTTTAATGAGACACAAGACAGACATGTGCTGAAGAAGTATGGCAGAAGGAAAAATGAAAATTCTGACTAGGATGCTTCTCTGCATCTGCATAAACCATTTTAGAGACTATAGATTCTAGTCTCTAAAATAGATTATATAGATTATTATAATAGATTATATTTATTTATGTATTTATATATTTTATATTTATATTTAATACAATATTATAATCCATTATTCATTATATATTATGTTATATAATGGGTATATATAAAATATATATTATATATAACATACTATATATATTATGTATATATTATATATATATATTATATATTATATATATTATATAATAGTAGATTATAATAGATTATATTTAGATTATACAGTAACCAAGTATTATATTGATAAAAATAAAACTTATTTTGTCTGTATTATTTCAAAATTAATCTAAAAAATATGACACACAATCTTCTGATCAAGATAGGAAGGATAGTCCCAGATAACAAAGTTCTTTGACTATCATACAGACATTACTTTGCCAAGACCTTTCAGAGTGTAAATTACTTTTCAAAGATCTTGGCTGAAAAAGAACATTCTGTACATCCACAAAATACATCTGACAGAGAATATTTGAAAATCTACATGATAGCATTTAAAAAAAATGTTTCAAACACATTGTAAAATTTTAATATTTTTAAGATGTTGTAGAAAAATAATATTGGAATTATGTGAATTTAAAGTATAAATTTCATGGTCAGAGCACACAATCTCAGAATGGTTAAGGCTGGAAGGGACCTCTAGACATCATCTAGTCTAACCCCCTGCTGCAGCAGGGACACCCAGAGCATGGGACACAGGTGGGTTTGGAAGATCTCCAGAGAAGGAGACTCCACAACCTCTTTGGGCAGCCTCTGCAAGGGATCAGGCACACTTCCTGCGTTTCAATTCGTAGCCACTACCCCTTGTTCTGTCGCTGGCCTCCACCAAGAGTTTGGCCCCATCCTCTTTACCTTCTTCCCCCATGGTTTTAAGTAATTCTTCTTCAACTAGCAGTATCCATTAAAATGTTATAAATATATGAGTCAATTCAATCCTACAATTCTGTACTTCATCATGAGACAAACTGAACAGTAGCTGCATGGTTCTAAACTGTTCTGGAGAATGCACATAGTGGAATAAAGAAAATACATTCTTCTTGTAATGAAGCTGCATCACTGGGTCTAAGAAAGGGTGATCCTAAATATAAATTTTTAGTCATATAGTAATGATATTCAGTAATCAGGAAGTTAGAAGAGGGTTTTTTTTTTAATCCTTTTCATAATTCCATTACAATGAAATCTAGATGAAAATATATTTATAATTCTATGTCTCATATATGCACAAGGCACACATTCACTGATGCTTTTGCTGCAGGTAAAAAGAATAGATATCAGGTAAAACAGATACAAAAACAGAGTTTGAATTAGCTATCATTTCATCATTTTGCTTTGCCATATAATTCTCAGAATATGTACTTACTCACTCTAATATTTCACTATGGATAAAAGTCATGTGAAGAAGCTTATGGCCTTCATAAAATCACTCCACAAAGTCCTTTTTACGCATTTTATTTGTACGGCTCTTCAAAATGCACTCATTTTTCAATAAAAGTCAGTCTTTGCCATAGCACCAACATGCAAAGAAAGTACAATATTAAAATTACCAAGAAATGAAAATGAACAGCCATAAAAAAAACGAAAATAAAGGAATGAAGGATAAATGCAGAAGTATTGCAAAAGGTGCAATCATAATAATCTCTCTCACTTTTCTGTATTTATTTTTTGTCATTACCTGTATTCTTCCACAAAAAATACATACTCAGCAAATTGCTGAAATGCAGTAACCCAGAGTTAGAGCCAAAATTAGTTTTTCTCTTTGACTACAGACGTGTATCTCCCATATGTATCCTATGTATCATCCATACATACAATATATGTTTTGGACAGGTTCTCTTGAAGCTGTGAAACCTCACAGAAGAAAAGTTTTCCAGGAATCACACCAGATTTAACTTTGTTTAAAATTCTGAAGGCATCTAGGAGTGGTTAAAATAGCTCAAAATTATTTTTTACAGCATATCATGCTACCATGATAATTAGAAATATATGCAATCTTTTACGAACCAACGACTTGACAAAATTGCATTTCATTTACCCCAATTATTCTTTTCATTAAATGCAAAAAGTTAGAGACATGGCTTAAATTTATCACACTGATCTGGAAGCTCTACAGAAATATCTAGATTTTCCAAAACTTGTTTCCACAATTTGATGTCATTCATCATTATTTATTAGAGTTTTCATAGAGCTTGACAAGCAGCTTTATTTGCTTCATAATTAGTTCAAAGAGCCACTGTTTGATAGGGGCAAAAAAAGTTAACATTTAAATTAAATGTCCTGGTTGACAATCTTCCCTCACTAGCTACACATACAGGATTTGCCCTATGAAAAATTGAAGGAATAAATCCTTTATTTAGGAAAGTTTCCCATCTCAATCAGATACATGCTAAGGCAGAAGATAAGAAATTATCAGAATGGGGATTCAAAAGACAAATGTCAAAAGACATTCATCTGAATGAGCCTGGTAGTACTCTACTATTTTATCATAATTACTGTGTTTCAGGAGGCTTATGTCACATTCGGCTCTATACTTCTATTACTTGCAATAGCATCAAGGCATTAGATGACATAATGGTAATTTTTTGTGTAAGAGTGTGCATTTATCTTCCATTCTTCCATTATCTTTCATTTTGAAATGGATATTTTCCATTTCAAAAACAAGATAAATTACTGAAGTAACTAAAAAGAGATTAATGTTGAAGTGACAAAAACAAACGGTATGCATAATTTCAGCAATATCAAAAAGTCAGCGTGGTCCTGAAGAGTTCAGTGTACGCCTGGGAAAACCCAACAGTTAAACTGCTACATTTTAGCTTATGTATGTGTTATCTTTTACACATGTAAAGATTGTCTGTTGCTCAGACAAAACCTATTCTCTTCCAGATCAGAGAAAGTAAAAGTGTTCATCATGCTTTCATGGACGCTATGAATTTTAGATATTGATAAACAGACACAGATTTCAATGCCAAGGGTATGGCTTAAAGACATAAATTCTTAAAGTATTGTTTAAAGTGCAGGAATTACTGGTCAAATAATTACTATGCCTACTGCTTCTATGATATACTGTGAAACAAGCAAATTTGAGCCGCCATATGAAATTTTCCTTTTTCTTTTCTATCCTCACGATTTCTCCTTATTCATATTCATCACAAACCAATGTGAGAATGCAGGATTAAAGAAGATATATGTGTAAAGTAAGATAGCTCTTTAGCACGCATATCTAAGATATTACTGATTTTGCAGTTGTAATAGCTGATCCCACTTACCAAAAAAACAGTAGAGGAAGATCACTATAAATTAGATCATTTTCATACAAATATTCTTACACTAAAGCAAACTGTTATTTGGCCTTGCCCTTGTGGTAGACAACAGATGATTTAAGCACAAGTCTAATACATTATAGAGAGGTCTGTTTATAACACACGTGGTATTTATGTTCAAATGGGGAAACCAAGCCCTGCTCCAAAGATTTGTAGTAATCTTAGTAAAACTATAGTCTGGAAGTGCAAAGCAACACATTTATGTTTTTCTTATCTTTTGGCATGGTAACTTTCATGGAAACAGCCCTAGCAGCAAATATATTCTGTTATACAGTCTCAACTTTATGCCACTAGTGAAGCAAATCAAAATATTCTAAACTCCAGATGCTTCATTTCCAAATGTAAAGTAGATTAGCATCTTGGCTTATGAAGCAAAAGGAAAGAGACACATTTAAACTAGTCCATGTTTGGGTTTGTGAGTATACTGAGTATAGTTTGTGAGCACGGTTTAACAATACAAGAAGACAGAACACTGTTCTAAGAGCTAAAATACTATGAATTAGCAATGGGTTTTGTCTGCATAGTATTGAGATATTGCTATGAATATGCTACTTCAGAAAAAAGTATTATGGGAAAAGATCAAAATCATTTGATGATTAATTTGATGATATGGATCATATTTTCTGCCTCTTCTGTTTACAGAGAGCTTTTCTTGAGTACTTGAAATGTTTTGGGAGGAGGACACTATTTTTTTCATTTGAATCTTTTGGGTCAAAATTCGAACTCATGCAAGAACACATGGAATGCTGCCCAATTTTAATGATCAATGATCAATAAGGAAAATTATAAGAAAAGTAAAACTGTGAATTGACGTGTCTTATACAACTAATTATGTAGTTTTTAGTAATTTTTTTAAAAAGTCTGTTTCTCTCCTAACAAAACACACAGAATACTTTTTATATAGCAGCTATATTTATGAAACTAAAGACCAATAAATAATTGAGAGTGCTCTTCTTAGACAAACGCTCTTCTATTAATAGCATATATCATCTAGTGTCTGCTTTTTGTGTTAAGTCTAAAAGATAAATATGGTCTAAGAGTTGAGTGCAGAACATCTAAACATTTTTTATAAATATTCTTCTTTATTGTGCTATAGCAAAAACAACAAACACAGACCTATTGTTGAGCAGAAGTCAAGCTGTCTGCTTAAAATTTGTGTAAGTAAAAGTAAGTGGTTGTGCAATTCTGCTCTTTTATGCATTACTATGAGAAGCTAATGCAATAGTGAGTGTCCCTCAGATGTCTTAACCATGTTTAAAAAAACTTAGCATTAGTTTTGCAAAATATCATAACACTTTGCACATCTCCCACAGGAAATAAACGTGTTTTTATCAAAATCTGGTTTAAATAAACCACAGGCATGCCTCTTGTGATATATTTTTATTCTGTAATAAAGGTTATAATAGATTATTAGCTTTGTCACATGATCTAGTAGAATCAGAAATGAAATGAAGTTCAGTGGCGAATACAACCTCACAGTTAAGAGCATCTTTCATTTGCTAAAAAAGTAGATCAGACAATTCTATTTCTCATTTGCATCAACAGTAGTATGATGCAAAACTACTAGGTAAGACATGACTGCATTCTCAGTTAAGATTGTATTTTTCAGAGCTACAGTCCAGCTTAGTATTTCAGCAATTTATTTATCAAGATATGAATGACTGACTTTTGTGCACATGAAAATACAACATCTGTCTCCTTTCTCTCCCTCCCCAGCCATTTATAGGTATATTCATTTAATATAGAAAAAGTTTAAAATACTATGGAATAAAAACTCAGTAACTTCTGTCAAGTCTCCATTATTTTCCAGATGTAACTTACAGTTGAATAGTGTCTCTAGCAGGACATGCAAATCATAACTATAATACTGTTCTGAATTCTGGTCATACTTGAAAGCCCAAAGTGTGTCAAAATAAAGCAAAGCTTACTGAAAACATTTCAATGGAAAACAACAATCCAAATATAAAAATACAATCCAAATTATATGCACTTGTAAAAGGCTTGTGGTAGCCACCGGTAGTACTAGAGTCTCCATTTATTTTCTATCATTTCTAAAACAAGTTATTTCTTTATCAGTTTAAACAATGCAAATGAAAAATTATCTCCTACAAAACATATTGGTTTACATAAAATTACTCCTATTCACAGAACTGTTTCTGGATTAGAGCAGCAATATTTATTACAGTATCTAAAATAAATGTATTAAACATATGCTGAAATTGTAGGGAGGATGTCCTTTTCCTTTAGTATGGTAAAGGATTCAAGAATATCAGGTGGTATATAACAGATGGTGAAATTCAGAGTGATCAAGTGATTCAAAATTTGTTGTCAGGAATCAGTGCCAGTATTACTTCCCAGGGCACATATAGATAACTTACTATAGATTTAAGAATAAAATCTCCCAAATCAAAACAATTATGGACGCCAAAAGAGAAAGCTACACACAAATTCCTTCTCATTTTCCCCATTATCCCCAAAGAGACAGAAGCTCAACAAATGGCCAGAGGTCTCCTAAAAGGGAGTAAAATGAAGACCAACAGAGAACGATGACCAACAGTCAGTCCTGACACATTGTTGTTTTGCTATACTCTTTCTGAGAGGAATCTCTTTTTAAAAGAGGTTTGTAGCAAGCAGTAAGTGGGGAAAACGATGGAGTGGTACACAGTGAAATAAGTCTATATAAGTCTATAACTGTAAGAATGATGAGTGGAGCATTTGCTACTCTCTCTCTAGACATTAAAGTATTAACTCACAACTGAAAGAAAGGAGCATGTGTTAAGGTTTCCTATCAAGAATAAGAATCAGAAAAACTTAACCTTCCAGTGTGAGTTCAGAGATCATATTTTGTTATATTATTTATTTATTTCAAGAAGTATAAAAAGAAATCCAGTAGAAGTGTTACAGAAATAAGCTACAGAATTTCTCAAAGTGTAAAGTATAGTATACTGAATAGGGTACAGAGATGTGTAGAAGAATGAGCACCAGCATGAGCTATGGCTATTAGATCTTGCAAGGAAGAAAGGCAGAACATGGTTAAAAGAAGTAACTAGAGAGAAACTTGTGAATGACCAAAAGGAGTATACAACAGACAGTATTCACACTAGGTCAGCTCAGGTTAAATCGTATTTTAATAGCTAGTCAGATTCAACAATCTCCAACTATGAGTAAAGACTATAGCAGGAAGAGAAAGAAGTTAGCTGGAATAGCAGCTACCTCTACAGCAAAGCACCATGAAATTGTTATTTGTACAGCATATATTTGTATAGTTAAACCTGCAGCTTCAATTCTTACTGCCTTCAGTGTGCCTACCTTCAGTGCTTGCTTTTTTCTTTCATTGACATTAAGGGATCTCAGAAAATCTCTAGTTCAATACCTTGTTCAAAGCAGGTTCAGGCACGGGGTTGAATGAAACTGCTGATGGCTTTATCTTATTAGGTCTTGAAATCCTCCAAGGACTCCAAGGGCTTGCTTTTTAATGACCACTTAACTAGGACAGCTGAGATGCAACTTGTTCACAGATATACTATGTGATCACAGTGCCAAAAGCTGCAAATTAGACAGCAACAAGTAACAAGCAGCTCACAACTGGAGGAAGGTTCCCCTTCCTCCTCTTTATTCCTCCCTCCTGCTTTCCATGTTCCCAGTTGAATGCCACTGACCTTGCTCCAGCTGCAGAGCTGGATAAACTCTTGGGTGAACATTATGGGGAAAGATTGGGGAGGAGGTTGCCTATTTCTGCAGCTCTGGGTTTTTAAACTGGTTTACCTCACTTCAAGGAAATGCATCATCAATGTTATATACTTGGAATGCGTCTTTCATATAAGGATATTGGAACACTTAGATATACGTAGGACAAAAGGATAAAAGGGGAACAAAGATGACTATCACAGTTTACAAAAGCTTGTTCAAATTAAGAATTATTTTTCCCAATAATTTTGCTAACCCAGATAACACAATAATCATAAGTATTAAAACTAGTAATTATAGCCCTAGCTTATATTAAACAATCCTCCATTTTGCTATGAAAAAAGAAAAGTCATACTACAGGAAGTCACAGGAAGCCAAGACTGAAAATTATTCAGTTATTATTACTCAGTTCTTTTTCGACAAGAGCCCTTTTCCCCCTGCTGATTTGTACTCTCTTTCTGCAGATACTCTGCTTGCACACAGTAATGATTATCATTTTCATAGCGCCGCTATTATCTAGACTATCTGACTGAAATGATGAAGATTTTCTGAAACGATTCATCTAAAATAAAAGAACTCACAGCCTGTCAATCCCATGGGAACAGCAAAATTTTACAATGTTATTTACTGGCCTTCTTTGACTAAAGCAGGGATTTAACTAACAAATTATCTGGCATCCAAGGAAATTATAAATTTTAAGAGACAAATTGGCATCTCTGTAAATGTCACTAAAAAAAAAAAAACACTTCTAAGTTCATACTTGGTAAAGGCTCTAAGAATAAATATTTAGCCATAAAACTTTATCCTTCAGCCTGATTTTAAACTGAAAATTAAGTTTGTTTAGGCAAGCTCTGTATGTGACTTTATATGTGGAAAAAATCAGAGTGCTATGGCAAGGACAAGTTAAACTATAAAAGCCTGAAGGTAATATATCTTGGCTTATGACTCATGTCATTTCTTTAATAACTTTGAAGTATTCAGTTAAATGCAGGCTCAGGAAAGATGGGCACTTGGCTATGTTTAAACAAAAAGGAAACCTAGAAGTAGAGCAAGTCCACGATAAAGAACATCCTAAGCCGAAACCCAAATGCAGATATCTAAATAATAATCACAGAATCACAGATCCTTCTGCGTACAAACTACGTGTAAATCTGTAGAAAGCTTGTGTAAACCATGCTTGAAGTAAATATGCATTTATACATGTTTGTATATATATACATGCATCTTTATGCATATTTACAGCAATACAGAGTTATGACTCAATAAGGTGACCTCAAAATAACGTATTTTTTAATTCTAAAAAAAATTGCAATTTATCAAAAGCAACTATCCTTAGTGGCAAAGATGAATCAAACATTGTATAGGACACAAAGTTCTGAAACCACTACTCTTGGGGTCAGTTGCTTTTTCAAGAATTCTGTAAGTTTGTTTCACAAAATACAACAAGGCCTGAAATTTATAAGCAATTACTTTTTAGGGCAACTGACAATTTTATACAAGTTGTCTCATACTGAAATGTGAAAAAAATATTTAATATAAAATAGCAAGAGGTTTAGCTCAACTTTAAATTTGGAAACAGTTCAAAGGGACAGATACAAATTAGACAACATATTCAAGGCTGAAGAAAGTGTTAAATTCAGCTGCAAATTACATGCCTCTGAAACATCCGGCTGCTATTTTAAGATGCTGGCAGCACACAAGCCACAAAAATGATTCATACAGACCATTACAACCATCTACTCCGATCCAATGTAATCTAACCCAGTTCTTGTCTAATCAAAGTTTTACCTAGTAATTCCAATTTTAAACCCAAGACATCCTGCATTGTCAGGAAAGATCTTTAGCCACCCGTTCCTTGTCACATCTAATTACACAGTGCTGAAACAATTCTGCAGCCTTTGTAAAATTAAAATTAAAATCTTCAGCATTCTTGGTATTTCATAGTGGTTTTCTTCATCATAACAGGAAATATTTTTCCTGAAAATATTCCTTGAATATTTTTCCTTGAAGTTTCCTTGAAAATATTTCCATTCATGCTGGGAAGCGACAGCTCTGTCTTGACTGCTGCATCTACAGTCTGCTTATAAGGACATAATAATTAGTTCTTAGTATGCTATATACCAATTTAGCTCCATTCCTTTTAAAGCCAATCCATTTTCTGTGTTCTAAGATTTACACACAATTGCAAAATGAAGGTACTCCCGATAGGGAGGTTCACTTCAAAGGAACTCCCTAAATGCTAGTGCAGACACTCTCTGAAAGGGCTTGTGATTGGTGGCATGCAAATCCTGTAACAGAAAGTACCTACAGTTTTAAAAACTTTAAATTTGTGTTGAAAGTTTTGCAACAAATGAGCAGAAATGAGCATATATACCTAGAGCCCAAACAGAAATTTTAAAAACAAATAAGAAATAGATATATTTCTTTTAAATATTTATCTCCCCATTGCCTAATTTTGAACAGTTCCCGAATACAAGATCATTTGCCCTTAAAAATATACATGAATTCTAGAACCTGACTCCTTTTTTTCTTTTCAGCTATCTTTTTTATTTGACAGTATGTCCCCAGATTGCTGCTGGAATCTTGCTAATATTAAACCTGTTATGATTGTCAAGGTCTGATAGGTACCATGAGTGTCCTTCTTTTAGTCTACAGTCAAGGTGGACAGATCTGATGTAATTGACTTTGGCATAGAAGCACCGTCCATGTGAAGTCCAATTGTCTTATTTCATGCATATTGCAGGATATTTGAATGTGGCCATTCATTTGAACATATAACAAGTACAAAGCACCACAGATGTTTGATGCTCTTTCTATTCTAGATTTTCTAAGACTTCCATGCAAAATTCTTATGTCAGTCCAAAGGGATCATGAGTAGGCAGCTAAGATGAAAAATGATAGGACTATCTATAAGCTGTTAAGAAAATCAAATTATTGTACTATACAAAGAAAAGAAAGAAAGGTAGTTTAGGCGCATTATCACATTATCAAGCTACTGTATACAAAAATTCTATTAACATTTACTAACTTCAATTTGCAACAAATCAATCAGAAACAAAAATGATCCACGTTACTATATACAACCTGGCTTGGCCAAAAAAAAAAAAAAAAAAAAAAAACCAAAAAGCCTACCTGGAGCATGACTCCTGGGACTCTGAAGGGTCTTATTAGGTCAGATACAATAACAACTCCAGCTATGGACATAGTTTCTTTTGAAAAATCAGATATAAATATTTCTGCATTAAACTGAGATTTCTAGATCTGTATTGAAACCAGCCAAACAAATCTACTTATCCATGCTATTAATGCATCTGTCAAGTAAGTTTTTATAAAGAAGCCTAAATCAGATCGAATTTTTCCTCTTCTCTACTTCATAGAAGTAAGATGATATTTTCCCAAATTCTGGGTGAATAATCCAACTAGTTTATGGTAACTAACTGCTAATAACAATGGATAGCAATATTATTCACAATAGCTATATTACAATTAACACTATAAGATGAAGACAACCTTAAAATAAACAAAATATTACATAGTTAAACAGAAGGGCAACCAATACATCTCAGCGAATTCTTTTATAATCAGGCCAGACTTTGCTTTTAATACTGATTCTTCAGTTTTTTCACAGAAGAAGTAATAAATCTGATCCACACTGAGGACAGCAACATTCATTCCTCATCTCCGTACCAGGTAGCCTTAATGTTGCTGTATGCATTTTTGGAATATAATATTCTACATCTTAGATCCTTATATCAAATTAGTACTTGCAAAAGTTTGCTATAAAGGGGTATTCAGGAATTATTAAAGTTTGCTATAGTGAAATCTTAAATAGATTAACAGATGTTGTTTTTAATTATTTTAATTAATTAATATTTAATTATTTATTTTTAATATGGTACGGAAACAACCATAAGTGGCAATTAGGAGGAACTGGACCTTGATTCATTCAGTAGTATTCACATCGTCATTCCGGTAGTCATTATAGTAGTTATTCTAATTCTATAGCAATATATATTCATATTCCATTTGCAAGACTAATCATATTAAAATTGAAACAAAGACCTTGCCTAAACAATGAAGATATAAAATAATAATGGCTATATGCTAAGGAGAAAATATATGGCAAATATTTTTTCTAGTTTTACTTCTTTCCCTTCATCCATGTATGATCTTACTTTATATGTAAATACACTACATTACTACATCAGCTAAATGATAATTGGATCAATGAGCTTGGAACATTAGGAGAAGATACAGTCTTCCCTGTACTGAAATTGCTTTTTGCAACTAAGCTGTTAGAAGAAAAAGGCAGAAAAAAGAGTCAGATAACAGGTCAAGACTAGAGTCCATTACTGGACATAATTCCTTTCTTCCACAATTACTGGCAGTGACCATTACTCTACAGCTCTTATGACACTCAGATTTATAGCAGGAAAAAAAATGAAATTAGCAAAGAAGTATGCAGTACACTATTACATAGGATTGAAGCAAAGCTTTTCCCTTAATAGAGAAATACTTTCTTTAATGATTATGTCCCCTCCACCAAAAAATAAACATTTTTTTGGGGTGCAGTCTGATATGATACCTTAGCCACTGCAACTATGGGCTGTCAGTTATCTCACCTCTCATCTTGTAACAACCCAGAAGTGCAAGGATAAATGCAGCTCCTGCTTTAGATTACTGCACAAACTCACTCTGCAGAAGCTCGATCAGATGCTTTCTGCAAACTTTCAGCAGTTGTTTGACCTGACACAAGGGTGAGGGAGGCATAAGTACCTTCAGGCGAAAGTAGTACTTTTACTCTATTCAGTGCCAGCCTGCAATTGCTTTATGTCAGGTGATATCAGACTGCCTCTTCCAAGCCCTTCTTGAGGAGTCCAACTCACTGTCATCTCACTGTAGCTACACTGAAGAATAATATTTATGATTTAGTATGCAGAGTCTGTGTGAAGTTTCACCTTTAAAAATTATTAAATGAAGCATTTCATCTGTTTTGCAATTTCTGTGATCTATTCCTACCTGCTTTCCTAAACAGAAATCAACCAACAAGAAGTTAAGAATATAGAATGTGATTTACTGGATAGAAAACATTTTCTTTTAAGAAAACTTCATCTTTCCTGTTATAAGCTAAAATTGTGACATCCTTCTAGGAGAATAAAAGAAATCCAGGGAAAAAAGCAAGTCTTTCTGCTTTCCTGATTTGTTCTGTCAGCTAAGTGACAGTGAAAGGGACATCCAAAAACCTCGCCTCAGGATTCAATGTGCACAAACATTGATACTTTTCTAGCTTCTCTAATCAACTCATTAAACCGACAGAAGGCAATCCTCTTTTGTTGGATTATTGTCTTGCTAGTTGAGCAAGCTGAATCAATCCTCTGTTAGTCAAATGAGTGTCAAAATCACTGCAGGAAAAAGAAACTATCGTGCAATTTGGTGTCAGAAGGCAAAAGATGTGAAACATGAAAGAGAACCAAGAATTCTTTTGACAGTAGTGGTTTATTAGATCAGCATTTCCATCACATGAAGCTTCTTTTTTTTTTCATCCAGTTAGTGGCGAATTATAGACGTATACAGCTGTACCCTTTTATCTTTCCATAGGTCATCTTGTAATTGTGTTTACCCTGATAGAGCAAACAATGAACTTGCATTCCTGGAACATAAAACATCTCCCACTGTGCCTGGTGTCTGCTCTTTAAAGAGAATCAAAAGTTGTTTACCACAACCAAACCATGGTAGCTTTTCTACTAATCCATTTCACCTTGCAATAGGGGTAGCCTACTGTACAGGTAGCTACAGCTGTAGCAGCTGGATAGACTGATCAGTTACATGCACATAAGCCTGCCAGAAATCCATTAGTTTGCTTTCTTTTTATTAAAACTAAAAATTTCCTGTGTCATCCATAGCATTATTTATTTTAGAGGAAATAACTATAACTTATACTTAGAGGAAATAACTATAACTTATAAGTTTCTGCAAGAGATACCAACCTGCTTTGTGAAAAAGATATAACAGTACAAAAGCATTTCTAAAACATGTATGCATCAGGCATCTATTTTCTTCTAGAACATGCAAGACAATCCAAAATCATGTATTAGTATATTAAAAAGACAAAGGTCTCAAGACCTTATCTGCCTCTAGTCCCTGACCAAAGCCAGACTTTAAATTAATTAGAACTAAAGGTAATTATAAACCAAACTCTCAATATCTTTGAGATACGTAGTTAACCTTTTATTGTCCTTTAATCTTTTTTTTCTTTTAATTCTGGAAATCATATTTCTTCTAGAGAAAAAATAGTGCCATTTTTATTTTTCCTCCAGTGATGACAAACAGACAGAAGATGATGCTCGATGCTGGGTAGCTAAAAATCTGGGAGAAATTAGCATTCTCTTCTCACATGATATAACAGTTGCTCTCATTCCTGGGTCTACTGCCTACATTCTCCATAATAATTACCTCCCAAAAATGTAGTGAATCAGCACAGTGTTAGAGCAGCCACGGGAATATTTGCAGTTAGTTTCCATTGTCTGGAACAAGCCACATCAGTGCATGATCATCAAAGTTTAGGGCTTATGAAGTTAAGATATTTGTATGCTAAAAATGTTTCAACCAGTTTTCTGTTGTTGAAAGGAAATAGGTCAGGGGAACAACAGCAAAAAAATAATTAATGCTCATTATTGAATAAAAATTAAACTGGCATGCCACTGATGATAAGTGGCAGATACATTGAAGGGCTGTGCAGCTATTCAAAAGGAGCAGAACAGCGGGAGAGGGACCTCCCAAAGTTCAACAAAGGCAAGCGCCCATGCACCAGGATAGTCTGGCAGTTGACCTGCTGCAGAGAAGCTCTGTAGAGAAGGACCCAGGAGTCCTGGTGGACAACACATTCAGCATGCGCCAGCAATGTATAATTATAGCTAGTACAAACAGCGTTAAAAGCAGTTCTGCCTAACTTAACATATATACAGTTAATGCTTATTTAAAAATCTTCTCAAATGCTACAGTCTTCCATTCAGTATTGTTCCATTTGTATGATTTATTAGCCTAAATTTATTTCAATAGCATTTCTCATTCGTTATTTTTTCAGTTCAGTTCAGTTTTCAGTTCAATTTTTCATCTCTCTCTATATATAGATATATAAAGGTGTTAAAATTCATGAACAGAGAGACAACATCTTAGGAGGCTTTGAAATAAGTACAAAAGAAACATTTGTGTATCTTGGAAGGAAATCTGCTACAGTTTATCTACCTACCCACCAGATTAACTGTTTGTAGAGACAACAAAACTAGTATTTCTTTACCTCCTCTGCTTTTTGTTAAATGAATAAAGATGAAGTTAAAGTAAGTGCATTAGAAGACTTCCGCTGGTGGTGCAAAAAAATATTTTGAATACAGAATCCAGACTCATCTTCAGGAGACAGGGCTTAAAAGTTAGCCTTTAACTACAAATAACAGTGGCTTTACACAACTTCTTTTGTTTCTGGGATCAAATGTTCTAGTTAAGAACCTAGTGAGGGAGTATTTAAGCTCTGGGTTTTGCAACAGGGAGAAGAACTCAGTAAAATGTTATTAGACTAACTCAACAGCCTTTATAATGTCTTGAAAAAAAAAAAAAAAAGAAAAAACAAAAAAACAAAAAACAAAAAAACAAAAAAAAAAAAAAGAAAAAACAAAAAAACAAAAAAGAAAAAAGAAAAAAGAAAAAAAGAAAAAAGAAAAAAAGAAAAAAGAAAAAAGAAAAAAGAAAAAAGAAAAAAGAAAAAATAAAAAAGAAAAAAGAAAAAAGAAAAAAGAAAAAAGAAAAAAGAAGAAAAAAGAAAAAAAGAAAAAGGAAAAAAAGAAAAAAGAAAAAGAGTAATACAAGCCAATCTATATATTTTAAAAGGCAATGTCACATATTCCTTCAGCTTTTAGTCAGGATTCTTATATCTATAGCACTCTGCTTTCAAGGAATCTGTTCATATGTATATTGTCTTACAGGTGTTCAGTGCCTATAAATTGAAATATTTTTCAGCAAAAAGTAAGGTACAGATGAGATTACTAAAACAGCTTATTTTTACAAACACAAAACAAAACAGCATTAACAAAAAACACTTTAATATACCATGCTCTTTGCTTTGGAGTACCAGGATTTTAAGTTTATCAATCCTCAAACAATCCACATTTTACAGAAGTCAAATGATATGGCATAATACAATTTATTGTGGATGGTGATTGATAAGGCTACTGATTACTTTTCCAAAATGGTATATGTGAAAACATATGTGAATCCAGCCAAGTGATGGCTGGAATGTGCCATTTCTACCATTGAGACACAGGCATCTAGAAAAGGTCAATCTATGCTTTTAAAACAGATAATCTCTTTTGCGTTGCATATACAAAAAATAATGATAAGCTTCGGGATTTAAAATAAAGATGATTTCGATCTCAAGACATTATCTTGAAAGAAATACATATTTTTTAAAATACATATGTTAAAGAATGTATGCTTTAAATACAGCTAAGATATTACTGATTTTAACTGATTTGTAAAATGTTCCACATCTTCCAACTTAGAAAGATCAAGAAGATGAACCATTTGGTACTTTCTCAACAGACCTCTGCCTCCCTCTTCGACCTTACTCCATGATTTTTCTGAAAGGTTTTTACCTGCTAATCTAGTTTATTTAGAAGTATCTGTGAAACATCTGAACAACATTTAAACCATTCATGCTTTATTAAATGAATTAACTCATTGCACATTTTGTGTACTTTTTGTGCCTTTTTAAAATTTCAGGAACCAGGCAAAATCCATTCAGGGTCTTAAAAACCTGGCTGAACATAGACAAAGAAACTACAATTTTTAATTCTCTGGAGGTTGTCCGTATTTCCAGTCTGTCAGTACTTCAAGTTATTGTCAGAACTGGTAGTATCTGGAGCCGAACTCTGGCATCACTGGAATGGAAGACAGGAACTCTCTTCTAAGAGCTGAACTCACTGTGTCCAGGACTAAATCATCACTTTGTTTTTAAAAGCAGTAAGCTCTTTTCCAGATCTAGACTCGACTATGAGGCAGACATGAATTTATAGAACTGGTGTTCATTGAATTGCACTCACTGACTTCTCTTGATTTAGATTAAAGAGGCAGTCTAATCTTGACTGAATGCTTAAGAAATGTGTAAGGCATTTTGAGTCTAAACACCTAAAATATTATTATTATTAAACCATCCTACAGCAAGAACCACACATCAAGCTACTTACTAAAGATTTGGCTAGACTGAAAGGAATCAGAATCACCATGGAGTTATATTATTTCAATTCTCATTTGGGAATCTGCCATAGTCTCCGAACACTGGGCAAATTCAAAAGTTAAAAAGACACTTCAATACTGAGAAAATGGATCATGAGATCTAAACATTTTTTGAGACCTAATCTTGATGCTAATGAAATTAATAATTTCAAATGATTGTAGCCATTGCAGTAGGACTGGTTTCTTAAATTTTAGACTCCTTTACTGGTTGGTATATAATGTTGAATAGGCTGATGACAGTAATTAGTAGTTCATCAGTGTATAGATGTATTTTTAGAAAATCTGTAAGAATGCATAAACAACCAGTTTAGGAAACAAAAAAGGAAGCAGAAGTGAAACATGTTTATATCCTTCAATTTTTACAAGAAAAATAAAAAACAGTCAAGGGAAAAGAAAAGTTACTTTAAAATCGTAATGATTTATGTAAAAAAAAAGCATTTAAAAATCAATTTATTTACATGTAGGAGTTGAAGCTACGTAATGCAGTGACAAAACTTATACTAACTTGTATTGTCAAACTAATATCGAATGCTGCTTTTCATTTTTATTCCATTTAGTATCTAAACATAGGTTTAATGAATATTTTACTAAACCAACTCCAGACAAGGACTGTCTAATAAGAAAGATATTTCTTTTACATTGACATAAAATGTGTAAATGGGAACTCATTAATTTATGCAGAGTCACATTGTGCTTTTGCTTATGAGCAGACATTTCTTCCTACTTTTTTCTCTAATCTAAAGAGTCTAGCAATTCCTATGCAAATCTCTCCAATTTTTCAGAATTGTATTACATACAAATCTTGAAGTCACTATTGCAGTAGACCAGAAGCTGAATAAAATCCGGATCCACTTATACCAAATGCTGATGATCCCATAGAAGAAGATTCATATCCTGCATGGAATACCTCATGAGGTAAAAGAAGTATTAACTTCTCCAGTAACTAATTTCTCCAATAAGTGAACTAAAAATAGTGGTTTTTTTCTGGGATCTTAATGTTGATACATGTCAAAGAATCATGGTACTTCATAAATCATGGTCTACTCTTTAAGTCTTTCTACTCTTCTAGGCACTCTGTCCTCCATATTTTGTTAATTTAGGTCTTCTACTTGCTTATGGTGATCACAGGCTTATCCATAGTCCTTCCAGGGGTCTAAAGAACAGCATTTGGCTTTCCAGTTTCTAGATTACTTACCAAGGGTTTTCTTTGTGTGAAATAAGTATCTGTAGCTCATATGACTTCAGAGATATTGATATTTTTATGGGAATACTTAGGAAGAAAGGTTGCTATGGCCAAGGATGAAAGCAATAATCTGATTGCTTGCTGGATAAAAGAATTTTCTGAGGCCAACCATTAAGGGAACATATAGGAAAGGTTAATAAGGATCACGTGGTGAAGGTAAAGAGATGTGGGGCTATAGAGGACACCTGTTGAAGATTAGGGAGTGCCCTTCTCTGGGACTGGTCACTGGGTTGCTGGCACTACAGGATTGGTGCAAAGTTGCTGAAATACCCTGGCTTAGGGGTGGATGCTAGCCTGTCCCTGTTCCTCTGTCTCCTCATAATTTTTTCATCTTTATACCCTTAGCTTGCATTGCAAATATAAGCTTGGGGGTAACCAATGATGATGGTACCTACCAAAATTTACTATATGGCAGATATTCATCTCATAAGCAGGGCAGTCTGAGGAAAAAAATGGAAATTATTTAAGCAAGTTCTTAATTCTTAACTCAAGGATGATAATGTACAGAGAAAAGACTCTTTCATATAACAGACTTCTGGACTGTATAAGAAACATATAAAAAATTTGCACTATGATATTTCTTCCCTTATTTATATTCTGAAGAAAGGCTGCATTACTAGAAGTGGATTTAAATTGGAGGATTAGAAAATGCCAATATGGAAAATTTGATATGAGAACTAATACTGTGAGAAGTGTGAAGGTATGCTGTAAAACCTACAATGCATCTGAAAAGAATGCATCTGAAAGAACATAAAGAGAGAGTAAAGAATGAGCTGTCTGAGAAAAAAAATATATAGAAGCATTTTTATCAGGGCACCTAAGGGATGTGTCTTTTCATTTTTTTCCAAATAATTGCACATTTCCTGAAGTGGTAACACTATGCTACTCTCCAAATCTCTTTATAGATACAGACTCCAGTAGTGACATGAGAAACACTTGATTATGACAGTTCTTAAGGTAGGTTTTTTCAGACTTATCTACTAAAAAATAAGATTTTAGCTTTATAAAAAAAATTCAATTTATTCCAAATACAAGAAACTAGTGATATTGAGTATATTTAGGATGACTTTAGAGTAGATTTGACTGCAAAATTGAAGTTATTTTCAAAGTTTCAGGATATATTTATAATCTTCAGTTAACTATACTTATATGGTCTTTTAGGGTCTGGGATATAAGACTGAACAATTTATAGTGCAATAATCAATGTAGTGATCTGGAGAAAGTTGTAACTAAAGATATGAATTTAGTGGTAAGGAATTGTGCCAGAAAACATATTAATAGAAAATTTGCATTATGATTTAGTAAGGCTAACAGAATCTTGTTATCATCTTCTACTCCAGCTGCCATTTTACAGTAATCAAAACAAGTATAATTGTCACTTCACGTAGCACTTGACAGGTCCTGTACCAAACTAAATTCTGAACATGTAAAGAAAAGTAAATTTACTTTTTAAAAAGGTTGCTTTTTACTTCTCAGCACCTGTTCAATTTATTCACCAATGAACTGGATGAAGGCACAGTGTGCTGCCTCAGCAAGTTTGCTGATAGTACCAACTGGGAGGAGTATCTGATGCGCTGCACTAACATCCAAAGGGACCTGGACAGACTGGATAACAGGGAAGTGAAAAATCTTATGAAATTCAACAAGGCCAAGTGCAAGGTCCTGCACCTGGCGAGGAATGACTGCAGACATAAGTACAGGCTGGGGACCTGGAGAGGAGGTCTGGAACGGCTCCAGAGTTTCTGGAAAGCAGCTCTGCAGAGAAGCACCTGAGTGTTGCAATGGGCCACAACTTGACCATGGGGCAGCTGGGTGCCTGCGTGGCCAAGAAGGCCAATGAGATCCTGGGGTGCATTAAGAGGAGTGTCTCCAGCAGGTCAAGGGAGGTGATCCTGCCCCTCTGCTCAGCCCTGGTGAGGCCACATCTGGAGTACTGTGTCCAGTTCTGGGCCCCACAGTACAAGAGG
>JAWLRI010000364.1:248214-259263 GCA_034781795.1 Crypturellus tataupa | reverse complement strand
ACACCACTCAACACAGGCCTCCAACTAGACTCCGCACCACTGATTATCACCCTCTGAGCTCTGCCATGCAGCCAGTTGACAGTTGCCAAATTTGGTATTTACTGAATATCAGGATATGATTAGTATAACCGAAAAATGTATCTTCTGAATGTATCTACATCAATGATTCTTTTATTTTGTGATGTTTTCAATAACAGTACTTTCAATAATTTTATACTAAAACTTGTCTCTAACGATCTTGAATCCAGAAATAAAAATCTGTTACCAGTCATTTGCCTTTCCCTTCCACATAAACCACGGCATTTAGGCTGCTTTCATTTCATGGAATCTGAATTTCATTGCTAGAACAAAACATCAGATCTCCCCAGCTGCTTTCTAAAAGTGATACAGTACATGCATAGTTAAATTATTGTTCTAGAAAAGATTAATGCAAAAGCACAAAACAAACACATTTTGCATTGTGCAACAATGACAAAAGGGCTGAAGAAAAATAAAAAATGTAATAGTCACAGAACTAGGCTTCAAGATTCAAAAGGGGTTGAGAGGAAATAGGGAACCTTGTGGGGAGAAGTTTTAATCCATAGATATTTTACTAAAGTAATCGAGTTCCTTTACTGTCAGACTGACAAGTAGAACTGATTTTCAATATGGTCAATCTTCTAGTTAACTTATTTACATACCAACTGCATATTTTCTTGCTTTGCAATATAACATGAATTATTAATTTTGCTCGATTTAGGCAGGACATTTTACCAAAAAAAAGAAAGAGGTATTTGTGTTTAGAAAGCTGTAATTAATAATCAAGATTTGTAGTGAATTATTGTTAAACATACTTTCTTGAAATTTTACAGTGTTATGTAGTTACTAATTAATTGGCTTTAGAACTTTAATCTGCACAAACAGATACTCTATATAAAATATATTCATGGGTGATTTACCACAGTAATAACAGAATATGGGTTTGATCCAGAAAAGCTTTCCTCATATGAATAAGCTTACTAGTTTGAGTAAGTTTAGAATTCTGCTCATCGGTTCAGAAAGAAATGAAGTAACAAGGTTCAAAAACCTTCCAAATGACTCTTCCTTCTGTTTTAAGAAGCCTTGTGTAAGTACATATTTGTGTTTCTGATTAATGTCCTTTATTTAATGTTAGTCCCTGTGCAAATACATATATACAAAAAAAAAAAAAAAAAAAAAAAAAAACCCTCACAGCTGTTTAGGGGATTGGCTGGAACAGACTGATCTCTTTCAAAGTCCTTTTGTGCCAGCAGTGATTTTACTCTGATGAACATACAAGCCGTTTAATACTGAGAATGGTAACAGGTGTAATGGATGGGTTCTTGCTAGAGATATCGCACACATGGGACTCGGTGAATCTAACAAAGATTAGATCACACAGTTCATACTGCTGCAAAGGCGGATGTACACAATGGGTCAGGATGAACTTTACGTTTTAAACTTTTACCTAGATATTAGATGGCCTGTAAAATGAAAATTTAAATATCAAATGCTCAGCTTGAAGCAGTCTTGAAGATGTAAAAGCTGTCAGCCTTTGGCTTTTAGATGTTTTGGAACTTCTTAGACTCATCTTGGGAGTGTGGGAAATGTCTTGAGTATCAATCACATAGGTGGTGCAGGAAATGGTTTAGAAATGTCATAATCTTAATTCTGTGCTGTCATCTTCCTCCAAACTGCCATTTTTCATCAGATATTCAGAGGCACAATAGTTTGCCTCTTCTAATTATTGCCTAATTATTACCTCTCCAAATTGGACCAGAGTTTCCTAAATCCATTGTGCCCCATTGCAAAAATAAAAAGAAAAATAATAAAAAAAAAACAGAAGAACAGAAGAAGATTCATATTAAAAAAGGATCATGTTTTACTCCCTACCATATAAGGCTGTTATCAGCAGTGCTCACAGTTTTAATTTCTTAATATTCCATGTCTGAAAACAACATCAGAGGAAAACTGCTATTCATAACAGTGGGTGAGGGATGATAAAGCCTGACTTTTAAAGAACTGAAATAGTATGTGATTTCTGTGATTAGTCACAATTAATCAACATATCTTAGTTCTGAATATAGTGTATCAAGTAGATGCCATGGAATATTTGCACTGAATCCACAGTTAAAAATCTTTACAAGGCAACCTAGACTGTAATTCTGCAAAATAAGGAACGTTTATAAAAATCATGCTTTGTTAACTGAAGGAAAAGTATTCTCAAATAAAACAAATAATTAAATTATAATATACAATAAAAAGTATACCTCCATCTCCTCAGTAAAGAACTGGAACAGCATATAAACATTAAAAGACTGATGATTGCAAATATTCTTTGCAACCTAAGGGTCTGCAAAAGTAGAGTTTATTTTCTCCATCCCATCTCCCACAACAAATTGACATGTTTGTATAGTAATGGCACTACCTTGCTTGTTTGGCTTGTTGTTAAAATTCAGCGCATAGTAAGCCTATTAGATGTATAATTTTGTTTCTGTATTATTTGATATTGATAGATAAAACAACCGCTCTTTCTCTTGGGGTATGGTTCTTTCCGCTGCCTCCCTCCCATTGATTGGCAAAACACTCAGCTTTTCACAGCTTGAAGAAGTAGGGCAAAGACAGGCTCTTAGCTAGTCAGAAGAAAAAGAAAATGAGGCATAGAAGCAGAAACATGATATACTCATTAAATGCTTTATTTTACACCTGCACACCTGTGCATGCACACGCATACAGAGACACACCATCTACACTCTTCTCTCAATATGCTGTGAGGAGGTGCTAACAAGCACCTCTGTATATTTTCTCTTAAGATTTCCTGACTAAAAAAGTGGGGGAGAGGCTTAGATTAGTTATGTAGATCCTACTGCTGAAAAAAAAATGAAGGCTCAAAAGAGAAAATTTTAATTTGATATGTCATGGTATTTAAACAGCTGTGCATAATGGTAGGTGTAATACAACAGCAGTGATTCAGAGAAAGAATAAGGCAGAATGGAATTCAGCAATATGATCCCCAAGAAGAAGTATGGAACCAGTTCAATAGTGAGTATATCAGGTTTCTGTAAAGGAAAAACAAAATCTAGGACAGACTTTTTTTCATCATAAATGCCTAACTAAAATCTCAAGTTTAGTACATGTATGGAATTCATAGAGAATGTTAAGTTAGACCTCTGAGAATGACAGCAGAACAGCTCTTAAGAATCTGGTAGCACTAGGAAATATTCCAATATTTGGCAGTCAATAAATGCTAAGTATATACTGAAGTTGGATCACAGAAAACTCAAGGCAATTGTATAATTAGCAGAATAATAAATAAAATAAATAAAAGGCATTGCCAGAGAACAATCTTATATATGACATCAGAGATAGACAGAAACACCGCAACATACGTTCCTTTTTTTTTTTTGCAAAGGCTGAAGGTATTTCTTAAGAAAGTATAGACTAGTGTTGCCATATCAAGCTTCACTGCTATCTCTCCTCTTTTCTCCACAAATATTTTTGAGTTTCTCTAGTAGAATTTAAAAAAAAAGGTAAAATAAATTAAATACTAAATCTGAATGGAATATGGTTTTAAAACTTTGCACTAGTACAAGATTCAAAAATCACATCATGGTCCAGGTAGTTTAGATCTTATGTAAAACCCAATATTTATGGATTTCTATTTCTTTCCATTTTTCACACCAGGTCATTCATTTCAGGTTGAGAAATAGAAATCGCTGTGAAAGGCAAAGATGCTACAAAGTAAGCTACATGATGAACTTATTTTAAACTTCAAGTGTATTTGCACTGTCATATGAGAGGCATGTACTGCAAATTAGCATAATAAGCTTTTCAAACAATCACTGTATAATCATTAACATAGCATCTGTACTCCCAAAGAACAGTACACAGTATAAATAACAACAGGAATAGGCAGTCAGGTGGGAAGAGGGAATAAAAACTTCAGTTTTATGAGAAGTTTCAGTTTTATGTGCGTACATTTCTTCAAACTCTCTGGGTCTCTGAAACGCTTCCTTTCACTGCTGCATACTGTCCACTTCTCCCCATTTGTTATTTTCACTGTCAATTCCTCTTCGCCCCTCCTTCCCCTCTTCATCCCACCTGATGCTCAACTCTCCCAACAGCTCTTTTACCTTACAGCTCAGGCCAGGCCTTCCCTTTCTGCATCCTCATGTCTCAGCACTCTGTCCCTGTTGGGGGGTCAGGGCCTCAACTGCACAGTGACGTATTTATCACCATAGCTGTGTAATCTTAAAGAAAAATTCTGGGTCCTTTCATGTCCCTCTTGCACCAACTGCTGCGCAAGAGCTGAACTCTCAAAATTCATTAACCAAAATTATGAGTCAATTCAAATTAAAAACCATAATAAGCAGTACCAAAAAAAAAAAAAAGATAGTATGAAAAATCATCATTCTTTCGCCCATTATCAGCTACTACCAGAGCAAACTATCAGTATTGATTTAGAGCTCCCAGTGAAATAGTAATGAAATTAGCACTACATCTTCCCACTGGCAATTTAACATTTTTGACAGGAATGATTTTGGTGTTTTATCACAACAAAAATCAGAATTTAGCCCAATTTGTCAGGGCCACTAAATCATTACCACTAAATCAGTCTGCATGACTTGACTGCTATTCATTTTAATTTGCACCTCAAACACAGCCTATTTCATGTGATTCACACCTTCCTCACAAACATGTACCTGAATGTAAAGCAAGATGGATTCTTCTGCCTCTATCAAATATAGCACCAGCTGCTAATCTTTCAAACAGAATTAATTTTGGTTTATGAATACATGAAATTCAGTTATGCACTGCAGGTAATGACATTACCAAATACAGCTCAATTCTTTCCTTACAAGTGCACATTTTTCATTTATCTGCTTAACATATCAGTTGCCACACTGCAAGGTTAGCAAAATTAATGAAGCTCTACAATATCATTATATATGCTGGCAAGAAAACAGCATTTAATCCTGCAATTTTTTGACACCATAGAAATATGTATCATAATTTTTTAATCATTATTCCTAGTATAAATACTAGCCTGAAATGAAACCTGAGGCATATATGAAAGAGGTGGTATATGAAATGTATGTATTCCATAAAATAAGGTTAATAATTTAACCTTGGAATAGGAAATCCTAGAGAATTTGAAGACTTATTTTATCTTTAAATGCAAGTTGAAATCCTTAAATTTAACATGTCCTATCAAATCAATTAAATTTGCATGGCCTGCAGGAATGAGCAGATTCAGGAATCTGAGGCAGAACAGTCTCTCATATTTCTTTCCATTACTTACTTTTTTTGTGATAGAAATTCATAAAACTTATCCTTGTTCTGGCCACTTAGGAAAACATTCCATTTGCTCTCTGCACTACTTCTTTTTCCAATACTTCAGAATAAGCAGGCCCATCTCTATTTTAACCAGAGTGCAAGGTGATGGACATTGAATTATATTTTATTTTATATTGTTATATTCTTTTATATACTGTTTAATTCGTTCCAAAATAACACTTACCAAAAAAAGGGAAAAAAAAAACCTCTTCCAACTTCTCTACCTATACCTAATATCAGTTCTAAAGATCCACTCATTACTTGCATGGAAGATGAAATGTCACTTGAAACCAAAATCACTAGAAAAAAAAATGATTTTTTTGCATTGTCATGCTCAGGTAGCAGAATCTTGTTAGCACATAATTTATTGGACTACATTATGAGTTATTTTGGGGATTCTGTGGGTGTTTACAATTTAAAGGTATGAATTATTTATTCCAACATTTTGTGTCTAGCAACTGAAATAAGAAAGAGTATAATATGTAATTTCTTGTACATTCTGGGAAACTATCATAGGAAAGGAGGAGATATTTCACTAAATGCGTGGGAAGCTATCAGCAGAAATAAATGAAAAACACTTTTGCAAAGATTTATTTATAACTAAATTGCCTTTCACCTGAATAAGTATAATACTTACACACTCTCATAAAGTGAATTGTTTCTTGACAAAATGTGTGCTAGTGATAGCTCACTTCATTATTAAAAGAGTAAGTGCAATATTATAAAAGAAATGAAAGGCTGATGCAATTTGAGAAATTTAATTAGCTAATATATTATATTAGTACATGTACTATTAATATGTATACTATATTAGTATACACTATGATACATATACTATAGTAATTTTCTGCAAGAGTCTGATAAAAAAAAATTGAAACAAACAAATGAAAATCCTTGAAAATAAAATCAATTTTGTTTGTAATATATTGTGATTTTTTCACTCCCACCTGGAAACTGAACTACTTGAAAGGCATTTTTAAGAATTATTGACTACTGTTGAATATTAGCTCTGTATGAAAAGCATTCCAAGATTCAGTTATGTTCCAGGATTGCTTTCAGTGTTGCCTAGTAATTTTAAATTTGTTTAACTTTGCTGTAATTTCTCTTTTAAAGCAATAGAAGCTTCTTTGTTCTACAACACTGGTGCTGCCATGCTGCTAGTAGTATCTTACACAGTTTTCCACAAGAAACAATGAAATAAACTGCATCAAAGAATTAGTCTTCTTGTTGTGTACTATTAGACTGCGCACTGCAGTTGGGCAGACATTTCCACTGCAAGGGAGCCAAAGAAAAATGGCATTGAAGGCTGCAAGAATGACTATGAAGAGACTCTGTATATGTAGCCTATAGCAAAGCTTTACAGGCAGAACACCAGCCAATGGCACAGTTAGATTAGCAAAATTGCGATCTGCCAGAAAGACGGTTGAAAACCCAGCTACTGTGAGAAGGAAAAAAAGAAAAAGAAAAGAAAAACAGTAATTTTTTTTCTTAATAGAATCGCCAATTTATTACTTTTACTGTCAGGGAAACTGCTATGAAATGCTAGATCATTCTAGATCATTTATAATAGATTGATAAAACTTTAATTTTCAGATAATTAGTACTAAAACATTCTGATGATTAGCAGAACATCTCAAGTTAACTAATGTTTTACAAGTTAGATTTCTGTATGTCTGGATAAATGAGTATCATACTAGAAAAAATACAAACTGTAAACACTTCTGCATTCATTTCTTTATTTTTCTTAATTCAAGGTTTTGCTATTTCTCAAACAAAAACTCATTTAGTTTCTATTTACTTCATACTGTAGAGACTTCAGACTCTATTCAGCGAAAACACTACTCCCAATTGGAGCAGTGCCGATGGGCTATTCTTTGAAATATCTTCACTATGAAATACACTGATTCTGACATAATCACACTTCATAAGATACACAAAAATTCACCTTAAATTTTCAATTAAATTAGTGTATCATTATCAAAAGCCTTCAAATAAAACTTCCCTATATGCTACAGAAAAAATAAATATTTTTGCCTCTCCTTCAAAATATTTAAAATATAGAATGTAACCTATCTTCTATTAGTAATTGATTGATGCAATATTAAATTAGGATAGCACTTTAAGCTTTGAATTAAAGAAACTGAAGCACGTGCATGTTATATATACATATACAAGCAGTTAAAAGGGTTCTGTCAGGTAAGATAACAAGAGAACTTTTAGCAGCAAATCAAAGAGGAGGGTTATTAGTACTATAGATAGATGATAGCAAGACAAACTATACTCATTTGGGAAACTTCTTCACAGTGTAGAGCAGCAAAAATTGTATGGTTTCCTATAATCAAAATGCCAGAGCCATTTCTTGATTGGCCTAAGAACATCCTAATTCAAATAAGCCACTGACTCATAAACAAGTCACCACTGATCTTGGGACACTAGCTATCTAAGGCAGTGATATTGCTCAGCAAGTTCCCACCTATGATATAATGTTAACACAAGCTTCAGAGCAGCATCTAGAGAACAAATAGAACAAATCTGTATCATCTTAACCATAAGTTTACTTAATGCTTCTCAGTATTTTTGCAGGTGTCACACTAACAGATGTGACTAAATGGCAACAATTGGCTGTAAGGAAGTGTTATGCTGTCACTTAGTCTTGATCCTTAGGTCTCCAAAGACATAGGATATATGCAGTGTTGGGCATTCTGAAAATCCAACAATTAAGTCAGTGTGATATTAATGAAAATCTCTGGAAAAAAAAAAAAAAAAAGACCCTTTTGCGTACATATAGAACTACAGAATAGCTGAGGTTGGAATGCTCTGGATGCTCTGGAGCTCTGCAGCGCTGTTTATGCAGGGACATCTACAACAAGCTCCCAAGGAATCCATTCAGTTTTTGAATATTTCCAAGAATGGAGACTCCATAATCTCTCTGGGTAGCCTTTTCCAGTGCTCTATTGGACTTATCAAAGGCATATGGAAATGTAATGATGCTAGTTTGTATTAGTACAATCAAATAATTTAAATTTTAAAAACTGGATGAAATGAATTGTTAACAGTATGCACTTAAAAAAAAATAATAACCCTTAAAGACTTAAGTAAAGACGATTTACTCAGAGACTGTTTCTTTTTAAGGAAATTTCTCTTTAAAGAGAAGTAAGACTTTATTTAAAAATTTACTGAAATATCTAGTAACTATAATCAAACAAGTAAAGACCTTCTGAATTTTTGAATTCTAAATGAACTTAAACATTCAGAGAACTGATTGAAATATCACAGATTTTATAGTATATGGTTCACTGATTAAAAATTTTAATGCTGTACAGCAGCTGTTAATGCTGTTTTAATGCAGTACAGCTGCTTTCCTAGTGCTTTTGTGGTATCAGGTTGTGCTCACTTCAGAACAAGAGGCATGACCGATATATGTATATATAGACAATATATCTATAATAAACATCAGAACTGGGAGTCAAGATAGGCAAGGTTACTTAAATTCACTTCAGTATTGGGGAAGGGAGGGTGGATGAGGAGTGAAGATCTGAGGACAGAATATGTGCAAAAATTTTAATCTAATCTATAAATAAAAGGGCTTACTCATCTGGGCTCTGATTTGACAGGAAAACAATAAGCATAAGGCTTATTGTTTTATAACAATATGAAGTACATAGTCCTTTCATAACATTCTAGAAAATAGAGATGATTCAATGTGATTACCTTCATAGTTCAAGATTAAAAACAAAAATGAGATATATTTGTATGTTTTTAAGAACTCATGTCACCTTTTTAGCCTTGGAGGAAAAGGACTACTGAAAGACACAACTGAATTTCCGTAAGTGATTATGCCCAGATATATTAAATAAAATTAATTCTTCAAATCAAGTGAAATGCCTACAAAGTAGCTCATGCAACATGAGATTGCAAGAAATCCCCATGTCAGAAATGAAGCTACATGCAAATAAGATGCTGGATAGTAAATGAAAACTTCATTGTAAGATGGTGCTTTCATTTCTTACATCCAGGTTTTTTCAAAAATCCCAATAGAGGTCTCTTGAAAGCTAGAAAGAAAAAATATGGTTTTTTAAATTATTCTAAATTATTAGTCTCATTATGAAGTGATAATATTGATTTATATTTAATCAGACTTTTAATTAGGCAACAAATGATATTCGTATGTTTACAGTCTTTTTCTGTTTCATCCTTCTCTTAAAATGTTTTCAAACACCTCAAAGTATTTCACATCTATGCTTGAAGCAGTATTGCTTGGCATACTTAAGTAACACGACTTGACATACATCCCCAGGATAAAGCAGTACAGATCATATGAGGCTTGTGAGACTTTTTGTTTCATGCTGCTGGCATAATTAAGTCTGTTCTTGATAAGCATATAAACATTGCCATCATGGATATCATTTTAATAGTAGTATTCTCTTGAGGAAAAAGTCTTATCATTACATTGACTGTGTTCTTATTCTGTGCGTGTGGGCACATACATACAAGCATGTGTGCATGCACAAATTTTCAGAGGTAATGATTGCTGGGGTGTCTTTCAAAGTTTACAATGCAGATTTTGCTAATCACCAAAAGAAAAGTTGAGTTCCCAAAGCAACAGACTTTTGTGATCATGTATAATGCAGGTTCATACCACCAATTAAGTATTGACAGACTTCTGTTGGATAGAAGACCAGAGTTAACAAAGATACTGAATTCCTAAAGATTTTATAAAAAGTAAGGAGTCAGTAAGGGATTTGGACTTCCTTGTGGCCTCACTAGAAAGTGCAGGTAAGCAAACATTATCTGTTCGAAACTTCAGAGATTTGACAGGGTCAAAAAAAAAGACACTAGAGAAAAGCTTCATTAGCTTTAGCACAACATAAAATACAAAATGGACAAGTTCTGAGACAGTCATTTGACTATCAGAACTTCTGAAGAAACAAATCATACAGCTCATATTACATTCAAGTTTTCTCTTTTCTGTTTAGAAATGAAATTCAGCCATCACCGACTCCTTGACTTGTTGGCACATACAAAACAACAGTGAATTTGAAGATACTAAGAATTCATGACTCTATTCAAATGCTTCATTAGAAGTCAAAGTATGAACATAAGAGTTCAGAGGAGGCACCACCTTCGTAATCCATGCTCTAAAATATAGCAGTAGGAATCAAAATGTCTAGTCTACTTTAAGACTACTTCAGGACTGATAAAGGACCTATTTCAGGCCCCTGAGAGCATCCCTGCTGTTTTGCTAGCAAAACTAGCTGTTTTTCTGTCAAGACTCAGGGCAGCTCAGAGGCAGCATAGTGGAGGACTTCCCCAACCCTTTGGTGGTTTGCTCCATTACTGGTGCAGTGGGACACTTTAACATTCCTTCATTAACAGCGCACATCCTCAGAAAAATGCTACCCATATATAAGTAATAATAAATATCAGAAATCTTTAAAATTATTTGCAAATATTCATCAATAATTTATTTATGGTTAATCAAACTAAAATAATGTCCTTGTGTACAATATTATACATAGACCCCCATTTGCTGCCTCATCACAGAGCAGACTTTTGGGGCAGCTACAGAAAAATAATAATAAAAAAAAAAATATGCCGCGCAATTACCTGACTAATAACATGAAGGAGACACACCATTGCTGGCTGCACCGCTGGACTTGGCAACAGGGTTTCGGTTTCTATGACCACGGGACTCTGTTTGACGACCACCAGCTA
>JAWLRI010000364.1:219203-235326 GCA_034781795.1 Crypturellus tataupa | reverse complement strand
CATATATCAGTGTTAAGACCACTCTCAAACCTCTTTGAGAGGCCAGGGGAAGCAGGGGAGGTGCTTAAAGACTGGGAAAAGCAAATGTCCCTCTGGTTTTCAAAAAGGGGCAGAAAGGAGGACCCAACGAGCTATCGGTCAGTCAGCCTCACCTCTATCCCTGGAAAAGTGATGAAGCAGCTAATTAGGGATATCACTTACAAAACCATACCATTTTCCAAGCAGTACTTCCCTCTATTCAGATTGGAGTTCAGAACTGGGCTCCTCAATGCAATACCAGCATCAAGCAAACGGAGTAAGTCTAGCATAGGGCCGCAAAAATGACTAAGGGAATGGAGCAACTCTCATACGTGGAGAGGCTAAGAGAGATGGGCTTTTTAGCCTGGAGAAGGCCCAGGGAGATCTTATATAGAAGAAAGATCTCTTATCTGAAGGAGGGTGTCAAGAATTAGCAGACATGCTCTTCTCAGCGGTGTCCAGCAATAGGGCAACAGGCAATGAGCACTCAAACATATGGAATTCCATCTGAACATGAGGAAAAATTTCTTCACTGGGAGAGTGTTTGAGCACCGGAACAGGTTGTCCAGAGAGGCTGTGGAGTCCTCCATCCTTGTAATTATTCTAAAACAACTTGGACATAATTCTGAGTCACATGCTGTAAATGACAGTGTTTCTGCGGGGAGGTTACGCTAAATATTCTGTGGAGGTCCCTTCCTATATCAGCCATTCTGTGATTTAAAATCATTTTCTGTTTTATTGTTTTTGCTTGTTTGCTTTTGTTTGTTTTTATACTTTAAAAGAAAAATTGAGAGAAATGTGACTTTAAAATACCTTTTCCTAACCTATTCCTAACCATAAAAAAATAGCTTAAAAAAGCTTATAGCTTTGATTTTCATTATTAGTTGTTAAGCCATCCTGCCAGAACCAATGAAAACTGAATAAATATTCACAATACCACATTAAGTTTTAGACTTGCAAGCCAATTTTACTGTGATTTCTAGCAGAAATCACAATAGTTTCACTGACAACTGTGTATCTAAACAGAGATGAACTACGACTCACCAAACAAGAATCCCGTCCTACTTTTATTTTCCTTTTTTAACCTACAACACATATAGTTCCCTTGGGCAGAAATAACAGTAAATCAGTCACTTTCACCAGATGGTATGCTTCACAATGAGTCAGAAACTGTACAAAGAATATAATGACTTGTATTACAGCTTTTAACTCAATCTCTCCTGCAGCGAACCATGGAATAGAGAGACAAGTCTTTCAAAACCAGCATTTGCATTAACAGTAAGATTTCTGTAGCTACTGAAAAATAAAAATGAGAGCACTGGGAACAAGAGTATACAGGTGTACTTCTATCTCACTCAGTAGCACTAAGCTTTACTTACTAAGTTTTATTTTGCATTAATGATGTTTCTTGTGTAAATCTTACATATCTCTTGAAAATAATAGCATAGGAATATCAAAACACAAAACACATGATAATATCAAAATATTAGAAAAAAAACAGTATCTTGAAGCCAAAAAAGTATCATAGAGTGGGACTAAAATGGAAACAAAAAACAATAATAAATTTTAATTTTGAGCTGTAGTTGGGGAAGAGTTGAAAAGAATAAAAAAATTATATATTTTTCAATGATTATGCATTACTTCTGCTCAAGTAATGACATGATCCAATTCCCTTACTAAATCAAACCAAGAAACCCATTTAAACAGTGGTGTAGATTTTAAGTTGTTTTAAACCAGGATTCTTACATGAAAATTTGTTTATCTATCTTTAGTGTCTAATCCAACCCAAAGGAATTACAGTGGCAATTCAACATAGTAGACAGACCCTTTCTTATTTATATCAAAAGATAATATGATGGGATCAGTAGTGAGGCCCTAATTGATTTTATATAATTGTAATGACTATAAGACCTCTAATACTAAATAACCAGAAATCTACATCACTTAACAGCTACATTATCATTCATTATAAGTATTCTATCCATTTGAAACAATAGAAAAAATCAGTTAAGTCTTTTGCATATACATAAAATACTCCTTCATCAGATGGGCTAATAATAATCATAAAATCATCAAATTTGAAATTCTACGTTTCTACATAGAATATTCGAAGTACGTAGAGGTCATCAGATGTAGCCACATTAGAGTAGCCACAAAGCTTCTTATGTTGTATCACGGTATTTTCCATTTTTATATGGTTCACCATTAAAAATATTTTTGTTAGTTAACAAAGCTGCAAGATTTTCTACACTTTGAGCAATATCTCCCATAATACAGTAGCATCCAGGGTGTTTGCAAATAGCATTTTGAAAAAATATTCTGCCATAATCATTATACAACCAATACTGTGAAACATTTTGTTGATGTGCTTGTAGAATAGTTCTACATGCATGAACAAAAGACATCAATTTATATATTCTACCCTTATTCAAAGAAGGGCCTCAAACTACTGCTGCAACTGTAATGCTACTAACACTACAAGGAAACTGTTTTTAAGCCCAACCATGTGCTCATATCTGTACTAAGCCACTTCCTTGTTTTAAATCTTGTCACTTAAAAATGGGGTACTCATCTTAAAATGTTTTTCAACAAGAAGTTGAAATCATGAATGTGACAACCTCCTTCTCCAGCCACAGTAGAGTAGAAAATGTGAGCATGTTCTTTTACAGCTATAGCTGAAAGGAAGACAGTAAACGAAGTCAGGGAAGGACGTTCGAGTCAAGTAAAGACACAGTAGAGCCTTAGGCACAACAGTGTTTTCTTATGCTATTAATATTACTTATCTAGCACTAGAAGAAAATGACTCATTTTAAGACTTTTCTGTTGTTATATTGTAGTCTATACAATATCTTTGAGAATTTGGCCACAGTCCATTCACTCTCTTTTAAGACATTCATTAATTCAATGAACTATACATGGAAATGCATACAAAATGAGGTTACTATTCCAAGAATTGATGAGACATACATACAGGGTTTCTAAATCAGGAATTAGTGAATAAATGATTTCCCTAATTTAATGTGTACCATCTACTAACACAATTCTTGAAACAAAACAGCCACTACTCTTGGCAAACAGACACAAGCCCATTATAATCTACCCATCAGATGATAAAAAGCGGGAAAAAGTTCCTGTCCGGTCCTCATGTGTCTCTTTCAAAAGCTGGATTGCTGAGCATCAGTTTCACTGTCCAGCATGAATAATTCTCCAGCCTGGATTTTTCCTACTTGAAGAATGCATTACAACTGCATTCCTGAATTATAGGATGTGTAAAGTGACATGCTCTTGAATTGGTCATTACTATGCAAACACTACACACAGCTTTCCAGAAGACTTATATTGAAAATGAGGGATTATGACACAAAACTATATTTTATTTCTTTAGAAATCCTTCAGGAATTGAAATTACCAAGATTAGCTGTATGTATCATCTTCTGCAAAAAAAAAAAAAAAAAAAAAATTTCTTCTAACTCCCTCTGAAAAGCATGACCATTACGATCATATCAACACAAAAAAAATTGCAGATTGTTTCAAATGATAATTTGACAACAGTAAGAAGATTAAGTAATTGTAAAACAAAATATCAACTTGGTCTTGAAAAAATATCTAACCAGTACTTTCAGTCAGAAGAAATAAAAACATTCCTGAACAAGCTACAAAAGAACAAAATTGTTTCGAGTTTTTGCAGCCATTAGACAACTATATTCCTTTACTGTGTTCTTTAAATAAATCGGGATACCCAACAGGCCTGAACCCCCAAAGTGTCAGATTGCCATAACAACGAGAGCAACAACAACAAAACGGTGACAAAAAAGGTCCTTGTTACCATAGTGTATTTCAGACCTAGACTTTGAAAAGGTGCATCCTGCAAAAGATGATAGGTCCTACTTATTTATTGTTACAGGCTATTGCTGCTGATGGTTTTAGGTCTTCTTGGTTCTTGCATTTTGTGCTGACTCTTTAATAACAGTGTTGTTGCTGTGGTGCTAGATAAACTACACTTTCTGAACTGGAGGTGGAGGTGTTACATCAGTCTGCTTATTTATATAAGAGTATTTACTGAACACTATCGGCCATATGCCTTGCCACCAGTCACACGACAGAAGGGATTAATCCTTTTTATACCTTTCTGCTCATTATGCACTAGGCTGAGGGCTAAACTGACTACACTGACAACTGAGTAATTTAAGATTAGAACAGCTAGAACTGCAACTAGCAAACGCAGGATTATATGGTCACCTTCCTGTCAAGAAGTAAAATGTGTGGGCAGAATCACATGCTGATTTCCAAAGAAGATGCAACTGATACAAAATTTAGAATATTTTCTTATAACAACTTTTCTATTTGACACCTTTTATTTGCCAGTGCTGGAACAGTGTGTTGAAACAGCATGTTTCTCCTCTTAAGTACACTAACCCAGAAAATATGTGATTCCTAGGGATTTAGTTCGCCTCAAAAACTACTTTAGTCAAATTATCTTCCCATGTGCTATGAAGTACAGAGAAATCATACCTCAAAACCAATGGCAATTTACTATGGTATCTGACAGTGACTAAAAAGAATGTTTGAAAATAAAAATTAAAAAAAAAAAAAAAGAAAATGTAACAACTTACAAAGTCCATAGAGCAGTGCCCTCTAGCGACTGACAACATCAAATTTTCACTAGGAAATAGAATAAATAGAATGAGTAGCATCAGTCATAACTAAGCTTCTTTCCTATCTTTCCAAGCAAAGATAGGAAAGAATTTACTTTCCTAATCTAAGCAAAATATCCACATAACAAGCTGTAAGGGGAATAGCTAGTTATGTCCTTGTTTAGGCATATATCATTTAAAGATAGCTCAAAATTTGTATTACAAAGGGAAAATTCTCAAGACAGAAGATTGACAGGAAGAAACTACTCATATTCTGCAACTACAATGTGTTAGAGGAAGTGTTAATATTTTCAATACCCTGAAGAATAATACAGAAAAAGGAATTCCAGTCAGCAATATCTTTGTTGTTACCTAGAGACACATAAACCCATAAGCCATAAACCAGAATGAAAGTACAAGAGAAAGAAGAAGCAACATATTTTAGATACAGATCCAAATTATTTTCCTAAAGCTGCAGAAAAGGATCCTGTTGATAATCTTAAGTGAAGTAACACTAGCTTGTCCCTACTTAGAGACAAACCTTGGCTGTAGCAACAAACACTCTTATGCAAGCACAGGATTTTTATGGAACCACTGCAAATCATTCAAATGTCATGGTTCCAGGATCTCAAAAATGTGCAAAAATATATGCAAGAACTCTATCGAATGAATCTTTACATGAATATTGTGTTATTTCTGCACATATAAACACAGATTCGTAGAGTAGAATTTAAAAGAGCTTAAAGTTATGTGTAAAATCATGTGAAGATGTGTACATCTTCACTGTAAATTTTAATAAGTCTTCGTATTTTAAATCCCCCTGGAAACTTCAAAATTTGGTCTAATTTAAATCAGCAGAAAATGTCATGCTATTATGCAAATATTCAGTGTTTTTTTTCTGCATTTTTTCCTTTGCTTCAGAAAGACTGAAAAAAAAATAAAAAATTACAGTGCTTTATCAACTGTAAAATCTACCCATAGAAGAATATACTGGTAATATGGCATGATTCCAAAGGCATTGATTTCCTTAGACATTAATAATCATTTTCAAATGAAGGGTAACATACATCATCATATTGTACTTAATACGTTAGAAAAGTTACAGTAGTTCAAGCTTTATTTTGATGGTTGCTAAAGACGACATAACAATTACACCATTGTCCCTAACTGACTTTTTGTTTGATATTTTCTTTGAAGATGCACTAGGAATTTACCCACGTATTCACTTAAATACTCACCTGCTTTCCTTTTTTACTTAAGTACAAATCTAAGTAACTATCTCAGGTAACTTGGACAGACTCATAATATATTTCAGTAACAAATGGAAAACTTCATACATACACGAGTTATCTGCATATCCTTTTCTATCTAATGTACTGGAACACGAAATGGTTTAGCATTTCAAGAAGACAAAAAAAAATAAATAAAACAGCAACAACAAGAAGACCAACAAATGAGCCCCTTATAAAATACATGGTATTCATCATTGCCTGACTTTAATTTTTTCTTATTTCTCATCACCAATGTCTCTGGTACCAACAGAAGTACCAACCAGTAAATACAGGTATGTTTCAAGCAGGTGTGTAAGGTCTATAGATTTTCCAGGTCATTAGTTTCCTTGCAGGTACTGCTTAATATGTGGATATAGTGTCTGTAATCTAGGTAACACATTTAAGCTACCACTGCTGATCGAGAAGGATTGAGTTAGGGATTATTTAGGAAAACAGGACACCCATAAATCTATGGGCCCAGATGGGATGCAGTCAAGAGTTCTAAGGGAACTAGTGGAGGTTATTGCTCAGCTGCTCTCCATCATCTTCAAGAGGTCATGGAGGGTGGGAGAGGTGCCTGAGGACTGGAATAAACCGATGTCATTCCAGTCTTCAAAGAGGGCAAAAGGGAGGATCCTGGAAACTATAGGCTGGTCAGCCTCACACCTGTCCTCGGAGAGGTGCTGAGCAGCTCATTCTAGAGACCATCTCTAGGTATGTCAAGGAGAAAAGGGTGATCAGGAGTAGTCAGCATGGATTCATCAAGGGAAAGTCACATTTGACAAACCCGAGAGCCTTCTACAATGGGGTGAGCGGCTGGCTGGATGATGGGAGAGCCACGGATGTTGTCTACCTTGACTTCAGCAAGGATTTTAACACAGTCTTCCATAACATCCTCATAGGGAGCTCAGCAAGTGGGGCTTAGATAAACGGACAGTGAAGTGCATTGAGAACTGGCTGGATGATAAAGCCCAGAGGGTGGTGATAAATGGATTCAAGTTGGAGACCTATGGCCAGTGCTGTCCCCCAGGGATCAGTAGCGGGCCCAGTGCTGTTCAGCTTGTTCATCAATGACTTGGATGAGGGGACAGAGTGCACTCTCAGCACATTTGCGGGTGACACCAAACTGGGGGGAGTGCCGACACTCCCGAGGGCTGTGCTGCCATTCAGAGGGACCTGGACAGGATGGAGAGTTGGGCAGAGAGGAACCTCATGAGGTTCAAGAAGGACAAATGCAGGGTCCTGCACCAGGAGAGGAATAATCTCAGGCACCAGTACAGATTAGAGGTTGATCTCCTGGAAAGCAGTTCCACGTAGAGGGATTTGGGAATCCTGGTTGACAAGTTAATCATGAGGTAGAAGTGTGCCCTTGTGGCCAAGAAGCGCAATCGGATCGTGACCTGCATTAGGAGAAGTGTTGCCAGCAGGTTCGGGGAGGGGATCCTGCCCCTCTACTCATCTCTGGTGAGGCCGCATTGGAGTATTGGGTGCAATTCTGGTCTCCCCAGTACAAGAAGGATACTGATCTTCAAATCTGCCTGGATGCCACCCTGTGCCACGTGCTCTTGGTGTCCATGCTGGAGTAGCAGGCTTGGACTAGATGATCTCTAGAAGTCCCTTCCAACTTCAGCCATTCTGGGATTCTGAGTTTTTGTTCTCAGTCACTGCATTCTTCCCTCAACATTAGTTAGCATGGCTGATCCCAACCACAGAGCACCCTTCTCCTCAGGAAGAAGTATCAAGGAACACACGTTAAAACCATTTCCATCTCTTCTCCAAATCATTCATTAGCTAGGGAGCCTGCTATGGTCAGCACTTGAAAAAAAAATGAGGTTTCAGATTAAGGGAGGATCTTATCAAAACATATAAATACCAGAGGGGAGAATGTAAAGAGGATGGGGTCAAACTCTTCTTGGTGGTGACCAGTGACACAGCAAGAGGTAATGGCTATGAACTGAAATACAGGAAGTGCTATCTGCATATGAGGAAGAAATGTGAGGGTGACAGAGCCCTGGAACAGGCTGCCAGGAGAGGTTGTGGAGTCTCCTTCTCTGGAGATCTTCCAAAACCGCCTGGATGCCATCCGGTGCCATGTACTCTTAAGTGTCCCTGTTTGAGCAGGGCGATTGGACTAGATGATCTCTAGAGGTCCCTTCCAATCCTAACCATTCTGTGATTCTGTGACTACAATATAAATTTGTTACATCTCTACAAAGATAAGAAGCTTAATGATCCTGTATGTAATTTCTCCCCACATCCAGTAAATCTCAGATTTAGTAGCTAACTAGTCATCTCTAAAATGTTAGTTATAGAAATAGCTCCACTTAGTTTATAATATGCATCAGTTCTGAAAAACAAACAAAAAAAATCTTTCTGTTATCTGCAGTTACGCAGATTTTTTAATCTTCATAGCTTCTGCAGTTCTTACCTCACCAATATTGAAAGAGGGAGCCTGAAAAAGTTATAAATCTGTTGTAAAGTTAAAATTATGCAGTATTAAGCCATATTCAAAATTTCAAGCCTTTATTTTTAAGTTAGACTGGGTGTTTTTTCATCTAATATCAAAGATGTAACACACACTAAATGATTGTAATAAAATGTCACTGTAGATATTTGGAAGCTACAATCTATCCACACTGCAAAGTAACTTATTTACATTAATGATAATATTATTTTATTTCAGTAATATTATTTTATTTCAGTTTTATTTCAGTAGTCCAGTAACCTAGATAGCACATTTAATTGACAGTTCATGCAGCCTGATGTCTTTTCTTTTGACTAATTAGTCTAAGACTAATACCTTCAAAGAAACAACTAAAATCCTTACAACACAACAGAGTAAACATTTAATATGATGAAATACAAAAGACTATTTATAATCATTATTATTTATGATTATTATTATTTAGTGGACAAATTCTAGACTTTCTTAATTTGCTTTTTAATTACACTAGGAACAGGTGCTTCTGGTTATATCCTCTCCAAACCTCTGGAAGACAGAAAATATTTTACATATTTTAACACATTCCTCTTTTTTTTTTTTTTTTTGGAATAACTCCAGAATAATAATTTCTTCATCATCCTCTCTAGAGAAAATTGAAATAGAAATTTCTTGTTTTTAAAGTTTTTCTGCATCTACTTATCTCCTTTAATATCTAAGAAATGCAGACCATTTTCAGCTGGAATTGGTTCTTGTTTGTGCTAAAGCTTCTTTACACAGTTCTAGGAAAAGAGAAGCTTTTATGTAAAATTAAACTGGGTCCATTCACTCTTGGAAGGCTTCAACTTTCTAGACTGCACTAAATTTTTTTTTCAAATATCTTCTTTATCTTTACATGTTTCGCAGTAGGCTGAAATTGCTTCTTTTGAGTGTCAAAATACGCCAGTACACACTTGGAAACAAAGTTTAAAATGGCACAAGGCGGGTATATTCTCACAGTATTTGGTAGGTCACAATTACCATTCCACAAGAAGGAAGACAAGGAAAACAACTAGAAAGACATCCAGTATTAATAACTGAATATATTTTTTCCTTAATCCTCCAAATTATTTAGTGTACCATTCTGAAAAACAAATTCCTCATCAGTTCCAACCCATATATATAATTAATATTTTACTTAACACATTTATTTGGACGTAAGTATATACAATACACAATAAATACAAGACAAAATTAAAACTTATTTTGAGCTGGAATACCCATCATGATCCATCATACAACTTTTGGGATAAATCAGTAAGTTTTCTGTACTCACACTGTGACAGACAACTTGATGCCATTTATCCACACCTTCCTTCCTACTCCTTTATCACACACTATTCATCTATATCATTATCACAGACCTAAGATAATAAAATTGTTGATTCTCCATCTCTTCCTAGATCTCTTCATCTGGTCAGTTCTTCTTCACTGTATACACAGAGCCCAATGTGATTTGATTTAAACAAATACAAAAGTAGAACGAATTTTTAAAAATATTAACTAATTTAATGAAAGAATGAATTTCTCCTGTAAGACACAAGTGATGGTATTCCTTCTTATTCTTAAGGACATAATATATATCATACATTATCTGTTAGTTCAATGTAATCTTGGTGCATATGAACTATTATATGGCATCACTCCCGCAGTCCACCTAATCTGTTATATTTTCTTTGGCAGCAGCCATACATTTTAGAAGAAGGAGCAAGACACCTACAACAAGACACCTACAGCATATACTGAATGTATGTCTCACGTTGATGCCTAACAGCTCTAAGCCATTAAGCCTCTACATCTGTAGCTTACAATTACTTCATTTCTTGGATAAATTGACATACATCACCACTGGAAACCATGGTGTTTGCACATTAATGAGAAAAGGATTTTATCGATAATCTAGAAATCACTAAAGTTTAACTTGTATATATTTACAAAAAAAAAAAATTCCTGGAAATTCTATACTAAAAATATGTCAACATACAACTTACCGTAACCTTTCAGATATTTTTTTTTGCTATAGGCCTTCTGGCAGGGAGTTTCAGTCAAAACAATTATCACTATGACTAGAAAATGTCAACACGACTTTAAAGTAAGTGTGGTTCAAAATTTGTGAAGTGTGGTTCAAACTTTCAAAAATGGCTGGCCATGTAGATTGAGGGAGGCCACAAACTTGGCTGATTCTTTCTTAGAGTCACTGGCTGGCACATACTGCCCCCGTTCTTTTCCCTTTTAAAACTTTAGCACTTGATGACAAGCACTCAGAGACTCTCTCCTCTTCAACGGGTTGTCAGTTATTTCATATCCGTTCAAAGGTCTTCCAGTACCTGACTGAAAAAGTCTCATAAACTCAAAATCTTCTCCTTGAATTTGTGGACAAAGAAGAAAGAGCATTTCTGGTCTCTTTTTCTTATGGACTTTATTTCTCTCCTCTCTCTCTTCAAGTCAGCTGCTGCCTTAAGGAGCCCACCAGGATAACTCAAACTTCCAGCTGCTAGCTGACAGGCTTGCCACAATTTCCTCCTCTGTAATGAAGCTGAGAATATACTTCATCCAAGGAATGTTTGAAGAATGATTAAAGACTTCAGTAATATATAGGAATATTTATACAATTGTATGTTAATTCAATTTAAGAGTAGACTGGACAATAACTGAAGTATTCCTGAAGGAATCCTGAGTATAATGGGTTATTTTAAATAATATTTTAAAAGCCTGAATATTCTTTTCTCTTTCAAAGATGTGAACTGTACCCATATAATTTTTTCTTCAAAGCTGTACTACATGANNNCACCAAAAAAAATCAGACTGTAAATTAGTTCCTGACATAATTATGGGTTTGCAGACATTCATATTTCCCTGGGTCTGTAAACAGTGTGAATTACTGTTCAAATAAACTGAAAATAGAGGCAACGGAATTAAAACACATTCATTGGTGTTTCCCACCAGGCAGCCATAATATCAATAAATAAATAAATAAATGAAAGTATCCTTCCTGAAGTACACACACAGCACAGAAACAACAATCAAAACATAATGGGCTTTATGATCCACTACTATAACAAATTAATTTAGTCCTACTGTCCACAAAACTTCAATAGCTGCACTAAGGAACCTTTTCTTTTTACCATATTGAAGGAAACCCATTGGCATCACCCAGTCCTTACAGTCAAACTGTAAAGGCTATCTTGGAACAGGATCTAACACAGATAGATGTCTCAGATCTCACAAAAGAGCAATGCCATGCAAATTATATTCAAAATAGGATGCAGAGTATTTTGCTTCATAACAACATGTGAAATTGTGTGCAATGACAAGCTACTTATAGATGGACATTCCTAGAGAACTTAAATCCCAGAAATAAATGACAGCATATTGGCCAGTTTGTTCTATGTACCAGATCCACAGCAACCTGTGGATCCAAGAACCATTACATTGAATCACAGTCACTGAGCTAGCAGTAATACATAGCTGGGCCTAGGTTCACAACAAGATCGCACTGTTGAGACCCATGTGCACTGTGAATGGGAGCCTACACAGCAGCTTCTCAGAGGATCAAGAATAACTGAGGTTGGAAGGGATCTCTGGAGATCCTTTCCCTGGGTGAAGCAGGATCACCTACAACACATAGCACAGGATTGTGCCCAGGCAGATTTGAATATGTCTAGAGAAGGGGACTCCACAATCTCTCTAAGCAACCTATGCCTGTACTCTGTCACCTCACCATCAATAGGTTTTTCGTCATATTCAGATGTGCCCACTGTATCTTCTCCTGTTGCTGATCACCATCCTCTTGACACCTTAAGTTATTTATTTGTACACCCTGATAAGATCCCCTGTAAGCTAAGATCCCCTCTCAGTCTTCCCTTTTGCAGGCTAAACAAGGCCAGCTCTCTCAGCCTCTCCTCATAGGACAGATGCTTCAGTATCCTCACGATCTTCACAGTCCTACACTGGACTCTCTCCAGCAGTTTTATGTCCCCCCTACCCTGGAGAGCCCATAACTGCACACAGTACTCCAGATGCAGCCTCACTAGGGCTGAGAGGCAGGATCACCTCACTCCACCTCCTGGCAACCTACTTTTTCACACAGTCCCCAGGATACCATTAGCCTTCTTGGCTACAAAGGCACACTGCTGGCTCATGGTGTTCCTCCCCATTTGCAGGACTCTGCTCTTGCCTTTGCTGAATTTCAGGAGGTTCATCTCCACTCATTTCTCCAATCTGTCCAGATATTTCTCAATGGCAGCACAACTCTATCTGCCACTCCTACCCATGTATCATCAGCAAACTTGCTGAGGGTGCACCTTGTCCCCTCATCCAGGCCATTGTTAAACAGTACTTCATAGTAAAAGTGATTTTGTTATAAACAGTTCAAAATAAACTGACACTATGAATACATTATTTTTAATTGAAAATGTAAAAATAGAATATACTTATATTAGTAGCAATAAAATATTAAACACAGTTTACTGTTGTCTCCATCCTAGTTAAGCAAAGCACAACATAACTACAACTCCACAATAAAGTAAGAATTTATACAGTCAAATCTTTCTGTTCATTTTAAACTCTGTTCATTCCATTGAAATACATTAAAATTTTATTATAGATGATAAGATTATGTCAGTCTTTTATATTTTATTTTTTCTTCCACAAGTTCTCATAACTTGTTTTTTGATCTTCAGAGGTAATGATTTATGCTGCATGATTTGTATACTGAAAGCCATTTATTTTTAGGAAACAGGTAATTGGTACATCAAATGAAAATGCTGGTGCCTATTTCATTCAGTCACAATTAGTAAAATAAATGTATGGGGAGTATGGTAGTATTTGGCTTTTTCTTGCAATCCTTCTTGTCTATTTTGAAGGGCCTAAGAAAAAGGAAAAGATTAGCTAAAGTTCTTACTCAACAGTACAAGTCCCTTTAAAATAGACCCAATTAAAATAGCTTACATTTGTTTCAATGCATATTTACTTCTATTTGTATGTAATAGGGAGTATTTGGAAAGGTAAGTTAAATTGCTCAGTAATTCCATTTCATGGTAAAGATGTTCACTGAATATCCATGCTGACCTAGAATAGCCTACATAATAATCATGAAAATGAAGACATAGTGTATGAATCTATAACAAAACATGCCTACAATCTACTGATGAAGTAGTTTGAGTTTCAAAGAGGTTAGATTTTAGTCAAATAACAACTCTGATAATATGATTATTTGTATTCTTATGAATATAAACATAAATTATTATGAACTATTCCTTCACGTGATAGTTGCTGAAAGAATAAAAAAAACAGGGTTTGCTTTTTATCAGCATAAAAGTGGGTCACTGAAACGTCATTATAAAACACAGATAACAATCCATCTGCTGTTTCTTCTATCTACAGATTTTCATCAATAGGAAACAGAATTGTCCTCAGGAATCAAAAGGCTTATTATATGGCAAGCAACCTAAGCTTTACTTATGCTCTGTAGAGCATATTTTGTGGGAATAACATTGATATCTCAGTAGACCAATCATTGATAGATATATTGCATAAAAATAAGGCTTGAGGAACAGTATTTACTGAAATTTAAAATGTTTCAATTTCAGTTTTATTGAGTTCTTTTTTTTTTTTTTAGATAACTATTACTTTTTTTTCCAGGAACAATGAAAAGAGCTCATATTTCTGCCTTTCAGATTTTGGGGGAAACTCCCCTAGGACTGTTTGAAAGGACATAAACTGAAAATATTTTGAAAAAAAAACAGTTAAACTAGTAAGAGTACAAGATTCAAAATCAGACATAATTTTAGCTAAACCAGCCTTGTAATAGGAAAGCCAATCAGTGAATCATGAGAAGTTTTTAGAAGATATGATTTTCTTCAAGGAATGTCCTGAATAATTATAGAGAATCTAAATACAACGCATTAAAGCTGAAGAAACCCTTTGGGAAAGGATAATGAAGGAAGACACATACTTAGTATATGCATGAGTTAACTGAAACACTTAATTTTCTCTCAGATGGATTTTTAACCATGAGAAACAGCTAGAAGAAATTCCTCCTGCTCACACAGGATGAACTGAATGAACCAACAGATGACCTTATGCCACACCTTGTGAACTTCATGAGTCTTTTTTAGCTTCATTACTGTGTTTTAGTTGGTCAAAAGACAAGCTAAAGGCAGAAAATTGGCAACAATCATCTCAGCATGAATTATAAAAATCATACCAGGGACTCTCTTAGGATCCTCACTGATAGCCTTAATAATAACCACACCCACCTTGTGTTTATGTTATTCCAATGGTATTAATATATGAAATGATATTAAAAAAAAAAAAAAAAAACATAAGAGAGTTACATTTTCAGACGCAGCATGGAATGGCTATTACTCCAAAGCAAACACCCTCTTACATTTCTTCCTTAAAGCAAATGATCTGGCTTCCAAACTACAAAGGGCAAGGATGCCAAAATGCACAGTATTCATCTGCAGTAGCATGTCAACCTGGTACTGAACACAACACTTGCAGAGAGATGAATCCACTGACAAGCTTTTATAATATTTTCTATCCCTTGTCTCTCATCGCTACTATGTGGAAAACATTTCCACCTAGAGCCCTTTTGCAGAATGTCTAGATTCTAGAATAACATAAAATCCCCCATATCTCTTCCACTATTGGATGATAATGCTCGCATTTAGCCGATCACATCTTATTTTGTTCTGTCTATCTAAGTGATATCCCCAGCTCCTCAAGAGGAATGCAGAGAAGTAAAAAATAGTTTTCAAATATTTTCTGTTTGCCTAAAGGAAACAATATTGATGCTTAGGTCTACGGAATAGCTAATGCCAAAATGAAGAGATTTCAAGTAAGAAAGGTAAGAAGGCATGGTAGCTGAGAAGTCAGCTGTTTTAAAGGAGAATCCCAAATCTTATTTTGATCAAGATATTTAAACATCCATCAAAGAAGCAGGAACATGCCTGCATTAGTGCACCTTTCTGTGCGCATGGTCTGCCATGTAGCAAACTGGATCACGCAGCACTCTAACATCCATAGGGATGCACTTCCTGGAAAGGGTGTAGCCCCTAATGGAGGTTTGATCACATACAGCAGAGAGACCGAACATGTCTTAATTGTGTGGCTTTCACTAGCTAGGAGAATCTCAGGAAAAAAATACATTCTTCTCTCCCACTTCCCACTAAATTTTCCCATATAAATACTGTTGCCGCTTTTCCTTAAGGATGAATAAAACACCATGCATTTCTCCTGGTGTACATATAGCAGCTTCAGGATAAATCTTCTTAGACACACTTTACGTTGTAGATTCCGCAATCCAAGATGCGTCACTGCAGAAAGCAGGACAAGGCTTGAGAACTACTGCGTTTATGTTTTGCAGGTCATGGCTTACCTGCCTTCTTATTACATAAACCAATTTTCACCTCGGTGTTGTAGTTTTGACTGAAATTAAGAGGACGTGGCTCATTTTCATGACACAGCCGCAAACAAGCTCTGCTCCCCACTCCCTCCCCTGCCTGTCAAGTCATTCAAGTTCAAATACAATTTATTTCCAAAATCTCTGCATTTCCCCTTTTTCTCTTTTAAATGAAATCTTAGCTTCTGATTCTGAGGCTTAAAGGAAGGGAGTATTTTGTATCCAAATAAATGATCTCATTTATTCAAACCCAAATGAAATTTTCATTTCACTTTTATGTCCTTTATTTACTTGCACAATATTTGTGGTGTAA
>JAWLRI010000364.1:181617-196873 GCA_034781795.1 Crypturellus tataupa | reverse complement strand
ACAGGACGAGGGGTAACGGGTGTAAGTTGAAACAGAGGAAGTTCCATCTCCATGTGAGGAAGAACTTCTTTCCTGTGGGGGTGCCAGAGCCCTGGCACAGGCTGCCCAGAGAGGCTGTGGTGTTTCCTTCTCTGGAGATCTTCAAAACTCATCTGGATGCCACCCTGTGCCCTGTGCTCTGGGTGTCCCTGCTTGAGTAGGAGGGTTGGACTAGATGATCTCTAGAGGTCCTTTCCAACCGCAACCATTCTGCAATTCTGAGAATCTGAGCGCTAGTGAGGCCTCATCTGCAGGAGTGGGCCCAGGATGAGAGAGACATGACACCACTGGAGAGAGTCCATCATAGACCACTGGGGCATATGTCTTATGAGGATAAGCTGAGAGAACTGAGCCTGATAGTTGATCTCAATAGTATATAAAAATATCTTAAGGAAAAGAGTCAAGTGACAAGGGGAAGTGAGCACAAACTGAAACACAGGAAGTTACATCTGAATGTGAGGAAAAACCTCTTTATCTTAAAACTTCTTAGAGTTTCTTAGTCTTGTCAAAAGTAATTTTCAGTGAATAAGATTTTTTCCTTCTTTGTTGGGGTTCAACATGGATAAATTTGAACAGTGTGACCAGTGGTATCATTTTTTTCTAGTTTTGCGGTCCGAAATCTGAATTCTGAGAGAGTCTGTGGTATAGTTTTGAAATAAAGAATAACCTAGTAACAATCCATGGGAAGATATTTCTGTTGAAAGAATTTTAGTTGTTTAAGAAAGTAAAGAAAGACACAATATCTTTAGCAGCTAGAAAAAAATGAAGAAAACAAAAAAGAATAAAAGTCATATGGACATCTGTGTTAATGCATGTAATTAACCAGTGAACATTTCATTTACAGCCATATGTTAAGGCTGTATTTCTAGATCTGACTGTGTGGGTTTGTATGTCTTAATTTTCAGGAGGAGGGAATTAAAAAAAAAAATTAAGTGCATTCTAGAAGAAAATATTACCTGATATTAACTAGTGTTAAATTTTATTTTGTTGTTACTTATATAACTCCTCTATAAACATTTCCTGAATTATAAATCCGAAATAGGTGTGGTGGAACAATTACTAGATGTAATGAGATACCAAAGATTCAATGGAGCTATCAATATAAATATAGAGGAAGTTCCTGGATGGAGATTATAGACATATGCGTACTAGCTCTTAACTCCACAGAGAAATGCTATAGCTTGTGGCTATAAGTTATCCACAAATATTTAACTGATTGTAGGTGGGCAGGCCCAAGTAGAAAGACGTTAAAAGCTCAGCATTACCTTCTTCACACTGAGTAGTGATGTAAGGAGATGTATTGAAAGAGATGGCACTAAAGAGAGACACTGTCACAGAAACAGATTCTGTCTTGTGTCTGCTAAATTAAATAGCAAAACCAGAGTGATTTTCCCTTCTGCTAAGACTGCACTTACTAAAGAAATTGAAAATAAAGAAAGAACACAGTTCATATTCAGTTTTCTACTGTCAAGGCAAAGTGAAAGCTAATGGGAAAAAGCTGTGGGATTCCCAGTATTTTCTTACTGCATTTTAGCTAGCCTACTCTGTGGTAGATACTCAAAAGATGCTTATGCACCATGTCACAGCACTATGCTGAGACTTGTAAAGTTTGACAGACAAAACCTGTAATGAGCCAATAAATTTCTAAGGCAGAAATAGATCTTTATATATCTCAAATCAAAATGGTTGTGTTTGTTAGTCCATGTATTGGTACAACCGTCCATGTATTGATAAGCCAATCTTAGCAGGGCTAACTAATTTGCAAAGAATACTGCGTCAGTGATACCCTGCTTGTGGTTCATTTAGAAACACCTTAAGCATCTCTTCAAAAAACTTAATCAAGCCTAGATTAGAATCCCAGAGGAAACTCAAGATAGGACAAGACCAAATAGAACTGAGTGCTGAAAACTATTCACATTCTCAAAAATCACATTTTAAATTAAGATTTTTTTGCTAGGAAAAAATATTATCAAACCACTAGTATATAGTCAAAGAAACAGACAGAATGAAAGTTGTATGTCAATTGACAGCTACCATATGTAATAAGAGTTCCAATAGATAGTTACATGGTTTAAGCAGAAGTTTATAGTGTGTAACTATTTGACACCAGTTCTTCATTTTTGTATTCCAGAAGGCTGTTATCTTCTAGCTTCCCACTGCATTAGGATCCTTCTTATCCACTTTCTTCATCAAAATTAACATTGTCTTCAGTAAAGGGCTGATCTAGTAAATTCACACTGTGAACTAGCACACCCTAAATCTTTCATGTTGGCAAGACCATAGATTTCTAGAGAAATAGAACAAGAATTTGGAACAAGGCCGTTCTGGTCACAATAAATCTTGTGGTAGGTTATTTATGTTTTAAAAATCCCATGTTTCTTTAATAGAATGCTAGTAAGATTTCACAGTATGTGCTGAGATCTGGGAGAATAAAGGGTCAAGACACTAACAATTTGCAGACATGATTTTTAGTTTTTGTTTTACTTTATGGTCTACTTTTTCTTCTGAATAATCAAGCAGCAAAATGGTGTAAAGTGCCACAATCAATACTTTACTAATGCTTTTTGCTGAGTAATTCAGAAAATAAGTGGTTTGTTTCTTCCTTTTTTTTTTTGTTATGAACAAAATATCATTTTTTCTTCAACAGAACATAAGCATGAAGTCCTTGAAATAGTGCATCTGAAGCTTTCTACATTGATATATGTCTCCACTGGATATTTGCAGTCCTCTGCCTGCACAGAGACAGATATAGCAGAAAATCCTTCTGTGCATGTGTAGAATTCTTATACACATATGTAAAACTAGAGAGCTTGTGCAGTAATTAGAAATTATGAGATTGAGCATTGGACAGAAATATTTCACCTGAAATGCAAAAAGAATTTAAAATGAACTTGGGAAATAAGGAGCTTATTGCAATGATTTGGAGAAAGTAAAGTGGAAAACTAAGTAGCCAGCACAAGATTCCTCATGTTCTATCTGGCAATTCGAAAAAAAAAATACAGTCTTCCATAAAATATTACTGTATTTTGTTTGGAATGAAGTGATATATTTATGGAAATATTAAAAGACATTTTCCCCCCTTGCAGTAAAAATTCTCTATTCTAATAACACATGAATTCTGCTTTTTTGGGAGATGAGAGAGAGTAATTAATTAATTAATCAATCAAGTGGCATTTTTCATATAGGAAAACTAAGTTTTAATGTTTTAATATTAAAATAAAATTTATCTGAGTCTGAGAAATTTTGTTTTGTTGAAGCTTTAATGTGATATTTATTTTCAGTAACAGTGGTTCTGAATGGCATTAGATGTAATTGCAGTCATTTTAGATGTAACTATAACCTTAGGCTTTCCATTTCCTCCCACCTCACATTCAATCAAAGTTAAAGTTGTGTTGTTTTTTTTTAATTTCAGTTTCATTGACATCATTTTGCTCAGTTAAATTAATCGAAGGATAACTAAGCAACTGAAGTTGCTACATATTTAGCTTTTGTGCATACTTATCCTCACAGAATTGGCTTGTCTTCTTGATCAGTTGCCAAGAAACTAATAAGCTGTGACTGGCTTTGAGTTAATGTTTTACCTCATGGTTTGCTTTCACTTCTGAACAATGAGGCTGCAAAATCTTTTTAATGCACAGAGATACACACACACAGACACAGCTACATTACGGGCACAGCCTAGTCTTACTGTGTGGATGGTGTGGATGCTTACCATGAAAGCTCGCAAATGACAAGTCTTCTAACTTGATGACAGTAGCTTGACTGAATGGAGGATTTCTTTTAGAAGAAAAGAAAAAGAAATTCCATGAAGAAAGCTATTTCATAAATAACTTTGAAATCCTAATTTAGGAAGGAAGCAACAGTACCTGACAAATAATCTCAGCTTCTCCTCAAAGCTTTTGATGGAATTTTCTATCCTTTTCTTCTGGCTGGCTGTATAAGTAAAGTATGATCAGTCTGCGCTGTTTGAAATGAGGCCTTGCAATATGTGGGGAAAAGGATTGTGGAGTCAATGTTTCAGTCTGAAAATGTTTTGAAAAATGAAACAATTACTATAATGTCATCCATGCAACACTCCTGCCCTCCCTCACACACGCACGCATGCACACATGCAAAACACAAGGTCCTGCTTATCAGAAAATCATTTGAAGAGCACTGGAGAAACCATGTCTAGCAGGACTGATTTAACATTATCTACAAAAGGATCTATCATCACAAAAGCCCAGAACTCATTCAGTTTCAGTCCTAGGTCTCCATGAAAACTTTTGTGAGGATTACCTTTAGAATAATTATTTATTTTGTCTCTAAGAGCTCTGTGGCTAGGTAGCTTTGATCTTACTGCATCAAATAATGCATAAAAATAATTTTTAGAGGACAGTGAGTAAAAATACAGTTTGGGGATATCAGGGACGACAAATACTTACTTAATAATCCATTTCACTTTACAGTGGTGGAAACGGAAGAAATCACAGTTTTACTTCTCATCAGAAAATTGCTGGGCTGACAGCTGCATTTTAAGGCACAGATGTGAATCAGTATTTCAGTCTTTAGAATCAGCACATCAATCTCTAGAGGCTGGATTTTGACAATCTGAAATATAAAAGATTACTTCATTCTGTATTGAACAAAGCTGAAAACAATAAAAAGTTTTCAAAAACTCAAATGAAACGGTGACATGTTACTTCTGAAAGTGTCAGTGAAAACACAAAATTGAAATATTATCTGCTATTTATCTAGATCTGTGGTAAGTTAACACTGAGCCGAATGAGAGTCAGATTTAAGGGCAAAAAGCCTAACCTCCTTCATGGTACATATTCACAGATAGACCCACAATAAAATCGTGAAACCATTGAAGAAAGACTAACACATACGCTCTGTTTTCACATGTTTAGAATCCTAGGCAAAAAGTAAGTGCTAGGTAAAAGTTGAATTTTGTAGCTTTTACAAGATATGTGTTTTCCAGGAAATAGGAAGAATTTTCACTATTGTGTCTATTTAACACTATATATGCAATTATCTTTTTGGAATTTTCTTAAGTAAGGCAATTCAAATACCATTTTTAAGATATAGAGACATAAATATACCATAAAGATATTTGTTAGGCAAAGTACCATCTCCAGAATGGTGATCACTTCATCATTAGAAACAAAACCCCTGTGCAGAAGTTTTCATTTTCTTATTTTTCTGGAAGAAGAACAGTCATAAGAAAAAAATGATTTAAAAAAACATATTGCCTGATTTTTTTAGGTGACTTTGTAAACAAGCACAGAAAAAAACACTCAATATATTGAAAAAAAAAAAGAAGTCTAGAGCAGAATTTTCCTCAAGATCTTCTACATATATATTTACTATTCAGGATATTTTTATTCTATTTTTTTGTGTAATTATTGGTCTGTTAACATTTTGACTCAGAAATGCTATTCACAGAAACAAGAGGCATTGAGCTAGATTAAAATGAACATAAATCTCCAAAATGTCTGAAAATATAGGCCAAAGTTTTGCCCATGAGACTGCTTATGCCAAGGTGTTTGCAAGTAAGAAGTCCCTGTTTATATACTTCTGAGTAATAAATAGGTTAACCCATCAATGTCAAAGAGAACAGCCCAGCATAAAAAGCTGCAGAGGATGAAGTGAACCAGTGTGGAGAAATTGCAGTTTCATGTTTTCTTTTCGTTCTGCATAAGTGTTTCTTGATATGAATGTGCATCAATATCTTTTCTCCAGTACTCTGCTGAGTTCTAGGCTGAGTCTGAGGACTTCAAGGGAAAGAGTGAGAACATGACACTGCGCTCATGTGAAAAATTGAACACTACAGGGAGGAATATCACCAGTCATACTATCCAGAGGCAGGTCCAGAAAGCACTGGTATATAGATATCAAAAAGAAAAGAAAGTCTAGCTGAGTCAGCCAGAATTTCAGCTACCATATTCAAATTTTAACTTTTCATTCTATCAAAAATAAAGTAATTCCTGCCCTTGCTCATCATCTTTAGAAATATGGATACTTGATGTGTAGTGAATATAAGGATAGGAGTGGTTTTTGTTCCTATTTATGTACTGTGGTATACTGCATTAGTGTTTTGAAATGGGAGACACATCAAATGTTAAAAATTTGTAGAAAATTTGGCTTTGCACAGCATTGTCCTAAATGCAGAAGGTTTATCTTGTATAACAGAATATGTCAGTTTATCAGAGTCCCTGTACTAACTATACTTTTGGTGTGTTTTCATATAATCTCATATCAGTAAAAACTTACACATTGAGTGCAGGACCAGTTAGTCTGTATGACCTCATCTTCATTATCTGCACATGAACAAATAGACTGTAGTAGACTGACGCTGCATCTTCTTAAAATGCAGTACCATTTCTTCAGAAGAAAAGAACCTGAGAAACGTTTTCAAAATAAGAAAGAAAAAGGCAATTTCTAAGTGTATCCAATAGCTAATATTTTCTCTTAAGGCATCTCTGGTAAATACATATTTTCTTCCACTACATACATCATCCTGAAAATGCCTAGGCACTTTGTCTTTCCAGTAACAGTTTTCTTTCAATTCAGGCACTTAGTGAGATAATTGTATTCACACAGTCTTATCAACTTTTCCAGATTGCTCTTCTTAGATAGTGGGTGACAGCTACACAACTGCTGGTAGTGATACACAAGATTTAGTTTTGCCTTTTTTCTCACCTAAGGTTTTAGCAGTGAGCTTTATTGAAGCTCATTGTCTATGAGTTGTATATATAAAGCAAGTAGCTATATTTTATGAAGTATATACTTGCACACTCAGTTCAAATACTTTAAAGTTTCAGTAATAGCTTAGCTTTAAACAAGAGCTTAGAGTCTCAGTAAATACAATAAAAAATGTACACATATTTTCTCCACTTGTTAATTTCACACTGTATGATTAAAATTAAATCTTCAAAGAACAAAGTTTATTTTATTTTTATTAAAAATATGACCTGATTATCTGATGCAGAGGAATCTGAAAGCAGAGTAATAGACTTGCAAATAAGCAATTTATCATACAGTAGCTAATTAGAAAAATAATAGTTCTATTGACATTGAGGAAGAGATTAGGCTATAAGCAATTCAGACAGAATTTCTTTATACAAAGTGTAATTCAATTAAAACTTTCAAAGATATTTTGCTTTAATAGCTTTCTCAAGGCAAAAGCCCTAGAGAAGCAGAACACTGAACAAATGCTACCTGATTGCTGCCAGGTACTTTGCACCTAAAGGAAGATTTTAACCAGATGCTACTGTATATGCATATAACTGGTGACCTAGCATATTTGTTTTTAAGAGAAGAATTTTTAATTTTATCAATACCCAATCTATACTAAATGGTTCTTTTTGATATTTTTGTAGTTTTCATCTGAGAGAAATGTATACAATTTAACAGTTCAAAAATCACAGAATCACAGATGGTTAAGGTTGGAAGGGACCTCTAGAGATCAACTAGTTTAACATCCCTACTCCAGCAGGGACACCCAGAGCACATGACACAGGGTTGCGTTCAGGTGGATTTGGAAGATTTCTAGAGAAGGAGACTCCACAACCTCTCTGGGCAGCCTGTGCCAGGGCTCTGGCACCCTCACAGCAAAGAAGTTCTTCCTCATACAGAGATTAAACTCTTTCAACCTGCATACATTACGCTTTGTTCTGACACCGGTCACCATGGAGAACAGCTATTCTCCCTACATTCTCCCTTCAGGTACTCGTACATGTTGATCAGATCTCCTCTCAGACTCCTCTCCAGACTAGACAGCTCACTTAGTCTTTCCTCATACGATAGATACTCCACTCTAATCTTCCAGAATCATCTTTGTGGCCCTACGCTGGACCCTCTATAGAAGCTCAATGTCCTTCTTGTACTGGGGAGCCCAGAACTGCACAAAGTACTCCAGATGTGGCCTCCCCAGAGCTGAATAGAGGGGGAGGATCACCTTCCTCCACCTGCTGCCAACATTCCTCCTGATGCAGCCAGGATCCCATTCGACTTCTTGTCCACAAGGGCACATGGCTGCATCATAGTTCACTTGTTGTCAACCAGGACTTTCAAATCCCTCTCTGTGGAGCTGCTTTCCAGCAGGTCAACCCCTAATGTGTGCTGGTGCGTGGGGTTATTCCTCCCTAGGTGCAGGATGCTCCCTAGGTACACTTGTCCTTGTTGAACCTCAAAAGGTTCCTCCCTGCCCAGCTCTCCATCCTGTCTAGGTCCCCCTGAATTGTAGCACAAGCACATGACAGCACAAACATGCCAGCACAAAGTATGTATTTTTGCAGACAAGCAGTAATGTACACCTCATTATGAATTAACATGGCAGTGTTAAACAGAGTTTCAGGTTCATCCTTCCATTTTAAATTCATGGTGGCTCCTCTTGTTAATAATAACAAGATTTGTTAGTATGAAAATGCATATATTTCAGCTATATAGAGATAGACAAAAATAAAATAAAATAAAATTTCTTCCTATATTATGAAGAACAAAAGTTTTGTTCAAAAAACATGTTCAAAGAACTCTGCTTCACTCTGTTTTGAAAAATGGTTTCTTTTCTTGAAGACCTAATATCTGCCTTCAGCTTTTTTAGAAGGAATGGATCTGATGAAAAATACATTTAGTTGATTTACTGAAAGAAATCTCCTTCTTGAAGAAAAGAATGATATTTTTATTTATTTTACTTTAGATGGCTGTAATTTACTGCAACTCTGGCTTATTCTTTTCCTGCAAATTTAAGTTGCATATTTCTTTGGAAGATCAATGAGCTATTTTCTTGACTCTGCTGCAAATCCAAACAGTTCCATTTAAAAATAAAATCATTATTTATATGGATATGTATAATTTATAACAGACAAAAAGAAAAATCTATATATTGCTTAAACATGCAGCTGGAAAGAGGAAAGCGAATCATCAAAAATATCCACATCTTTTACCTACAACAGATCTTATGAAAATTTGCCAGATGTGCACGTGAAATGTGCAATGAACCAGAAGTTTTCAAAATATGAAGAAAGTAAGAATTTTGAACTGGCATAATTATAGGTTGAATCCTTTGCTGACACTGGGAATGATCTGTCTGTGATGCCAAAACAGACTGTGTCACAAAACAGCAGACAAAATCATTTCTGTTCTTTAGATAATTTTGTAAAGGATATCTCAGCCAATGACATTTCAGTCCTAAGGCTGAATGAGAATGGATTAAATTTCTTTATTACATTAATAATGCAAGTTAGACCTATACATATATTACATGTAAATTTATGTGTTTTCTCATTTGTTTCTATGAAATTGTCAGGAGAATCACTGAGCACTACTTAAAAAAAAATAGAGACTCACACTTAGGAGAAGTCTTTCTTCACTCTTCAGTTTTACTGCTCCTCTGTCCCTTATTAATCAAAGAAATTCTTAGGCATTTTTGTACAAGGATTTACATTTTTAAGTTGGATGAGCTCCTAACCTTCAAGGGTTAGATAGAAATATTAGTGATGGTTGTCACTTGTTCAAGATTAGGCACCTAATTTGGAAATAGAAACTGGTATACAGATTTGCATTTAAAGATCTAGAGAAAGAGTTGTCATCGATTATGTTTCCTACCTGTCAAGTAAGTAACTGGCAGTGGTGGCACTATGGTTTCATCAGTGCCTTTACTAATAACATTTTGTTGTTTTGCAATTCTGTGTTGTTTTTTGACTGTTTTATAGTAACCTATTTTAGAAGAAAAAAAAAGATTTGATTTTTATTTCATTTACAGATCTAAATCTAATAGCTTCATAACAATAGTTACAAATGAAAATCTTTAAATTCACTATGCAGAAGTCTTATAACACTGACACTTCATTTTTAATTTAGGGAATGTTTAAAGGTATTTGTAGCAAAAGACAAACTATTTAACTGATATATATAAAAGAGAATTTATTGTTTTGCAGAAACATAAGCCTTGAAAATTTATTTACCTTTTCCCAAACAAACATTCAGAAATTTAATTGGTCTGTGGTTCCATTCAAATGAAAAGGTATATGTGTTTTTCTATAACATTTTCAAAAAATGAAAAGACAAGCTTCTTAAGGAAAAATCCTTTATAAGTGGTTATATTCAAACAATCTTATATCAAATTTATCAATCTAAGAGTCATAATTACTTTTCTGTGGCTTTTTACAGCTTTCATTCCTGGCCAGTTGCCTGAGGACTTGTTGCAATGTTCAGTAAAATTGCTCATATACTTCTCTAATCTCTTGTTTGATGCTCTAGTTAAGACAAAGATATCTACTGTCCTGCTCATTGGATCTGTGAGATCTGTGAATTCCCTCTCTTTTCTGTGATACAAATTATGACTTAGAATTTGTTCCATTGAACACTGTTTCTTAAACATCTGCAAGCTTCTGATGTTGCTTTGCAGAAATCAGTTAGCTTACCTTGACCAAACTGATTTACAACTTCTGTCCTTTTGGAATACCACTAACAAGGAAAAGGCTTGGTATCTTTTCTGGAATTTAACTAAAGTGCCAAACATAGGCTGACTATCACTGTTGCTAGTTAGCTCAATGTTGGCCCATTGCATCATATCCAATAACCAAAAAAGGCAATAAAGTTTCACAAAAAAGCATTATTCAGGAAAAACTGTATCTAGAGTCCCAGTCCAACAAAACAGGTCAGTACAGGCTTCAATGAAAGCAGCTGATGTTTATTTCTGGGATTCTATCTCCCATATTTAAAGCGAACCTATTCTGAAATATTTTGCTTGTTTGGGACAATAAACATTAGTTCCTTGAAAGAAAAGGAACCAGTCCATTAAGTAGGTGACATCCTTGAACCTTGGTGTTTCTAAAGAAAGGTTTTAGGAGTAGCACATGTTAAAAGAATAAAAGGGTGGGGTAACAAAGTGAGAATTTGCCTTGCTTTAAGAATGATGTAACAACAAATCTTTTCCTAACTTTCCATAGGCCAATTTCCACGTGATCAATTTAAAAAGTGGTATCAACTATTTTCTACAAAATATTGGTTCTGCTGACCAGTGTAAAAAATCAATACTAGGTTTGTTCCCTTTTATTTTTTGCCAGACGCCCAATTATATGCTGCACAGTTACAGAAAGACAGGATTATATTACCTTTATTTAGAGGAACAAACTAAAGATGACACTGTTTTTTTCCTTTATGTTATAGAATTTTCATGCATCAAAACATGAGTTTCAGGGTGGCTCAAATTACATTATGCAATCCAAGCAGCAATCTGCAAAGCTTATTTTTAGACAGCAACCCTCCAAATATATTTGTAAAAATTATTCAGTAAAAATTCCTTGGAAAGCTAGGATGGTAATATTTTCAGGCAATTTATACCAAGTTCAGATAGTATGTCTAACAAGTAAATACTTCATTGAACTTACAGTAGTTGTAAGTTCGCTCTTTTCTAGTAAACATGCAACCTGCCAATCTAGAAATTCTAGTCAAATCACAATCTAGACAAAAATCAAGACAATGCGTCTAGATTTTTCTTGATATTCAATATGCACATTCTTAGATAAGAGAAAGGTAAGGAATATGCTAGCCAGATGAAATCTTTTCTTTAAGTTCTGTATCAGGAAATAAAATACACCATGAGAAAACTACTTTGCAGCAAGAGCTGAATATTCTTATAGTTGCTCAAACTAAAATGCTGGCTTGTGCTTTGGTCAGTCACCCAACCCATGTAAACACCAGTTTTGGCAACCATACAACACTCTGAGCTAAGGGGATTCTTTCTCTTGACTCAGTCTGAAAACAAGCATCTAGCAAAAAATGCATTTGGTTAAACACCCTGATTTTATGCAGAACAAAACACAATGACAATATGCCCTGTCACTTCAAATCAACCTCCAAAGCAAAACTTTTGTATTCAGCTGGGAAGGAAAGACTAAGAAAAAAAGCAGCACATCTGTTTTTCTTTCCTTCAATTATTCATATATATTCATATTTTCACATAAGTACCAGGAACCACAAGAAGTAAATATGGGAGGAAAGTGGTTTGTCACATGCAACTGCTGTAGTACAGCCTCTGCTTACTCCCAGTTTTAGGATGGAGCCAAGGAATCTAGAGTTATTGCAGAGTGGAGTGGTAGAACAGTGGTAGAACAGCGAGCCACCTATCACAAAGTCTGCTTGTTCTGTAAAATTCAGATCAGAATGGCATACAAAAGAGGATGTGTGTATGTTGGTTTATGTTGGGAAGCGTGTTTACGTCCCACATAAGGAAAATCAAAGCTGCACGAGACTTTGAAATGCTGAGGAGTATTCCTCCTTCCCCATTCTCAAGATGAGACACTTTCACGGTGTCTACAAGAATGTACAAACGTAAATACAGTATGGGTAGACAGGAAATTTAAATTCAAGAACATTAGACAGCAATAGCAAAACTTACGAGTCTACCCTTGAAGCACCAATGGTCAACAGTGAAAATGACCTGCACATAGGCAAAACGCTTCTTAGTTCCATACTGAGAAGAGATTTAGGAAGTTGTCCCACACTGCTACTTTCCCTAAAGTGATCTACCACACGACTTCAGCATATTCATCAAATTCATCCAACTACTTAGAATGTGAAGTACGTGAAATCTGAAAACAGATGTCAGCTATCACATGTTTCTTTCATAAATCCAGATCTAAATGTCTGTAAGATCTGTATTAACTCTAGATGTAACTAAGTGCCTATCTGGCAAGCTGGCCCGAAGAAGTGAATTTTGATACAATTGAGACTACCACAATCAAGATACCACAACAGAAATTTATAAATAGCCAGTGTTTTCTATAGACAGATAGAAAATCCCTAACTGTCCTCTTACCAAGTAAAGGAAAAAGACAAAAAAAAAAAAAAAAAAAAAACAGACTATTTTCCTCAGTTTATCAAATCTAGTAAAACGTTTTTGTTACTACCTGGGAAGGTGGGAAGAATCCTTGTTATAACCAGAGTAAGATTAAGACATAAATGAAGTAAAATGCCAGCAATCAAGGAAACTTATTGAGCATTTTATAGGGTATCTAGGAAAGTAATTTCTTGGACAATGGCATTCCTCCATTTCCTGCCTTGGCAGGACCCCTGCCTTGAGGTGGTCTACAAACAAATAGTTCTCCTGGGGGAACTACTTATTTGTACAATTTTGGGGGGATATTTATTTTCTGACCCTCACATGAAGTATAAGGCAGCAGTGATTTTAATGCAGTTTATTTGCATTGTGTGGGCATGTGTGTGGACATTTTTTTTTCTTTTCTATTTTCTCCACAACTCAAATTATTCAGTATTTCTGTAATTCTATAAATATTTCAGTTACTTTTATGTATTTTTTATCCATTGTCTCAGGTTCCACATAACGTTCTACAAGAATCACATTATTAGCTAAAGAACAACTGCACAAAACTTTACACTGGCATATTCTGAGGTAAAGCACCCCACTATGTCAACAGCCACACACCCAGGCCTTTCTTGGAGAGCCTATACACAATAGCTTTGCATGCAAAATAGCTTCAGCAATAAGACAGAATAATTAGAATTTTCTTTCATATTCATACCTCCCTTTTTTATTTAATTGTTGAGACCTGAAAAAGCAGTTTACTCTTGATTAATTATGGGTGTAAAAGCAGAATTAGATTACATGCTAATAACCATGTAAGTCAATTAGCAATATTTATCTAATAGGAATTACTAACTGAACACGCCAATGCAAGAACACCTTTACCACCCTTTTCATTTGAATTATGATAAGCTATCATATCCTATATTTCATTGTATTTAATCTCTTGCCCCAAGTACTTTTCTTTGTGAGAGTGTTCATAGATAATTCATCTACTTGCAGTTTTGTTGCTTCTATAGCAAATCCAGTTTAGCCTTAGTTTATCACTGAAATTGCATTTGAGCAGTTTATTTCTGGTACTGTCCTCAGATTTCAAGGTTCATCATATTTATTTTGTGCTTAGTTGAACATAATAAACTGTGATGTGAAACTTTTTGTGATACTAAGCTTCTAGGAAGCTTTCAAGTACACATATGCATGATGTTGCTCCATCTAATGATATCTTAAGTGTTTGAAGGTAACGGAACCTACAAGGTTACAAACTTTGGACTGATTCTTTTTGTTTTTTCCAAGATGGTATTTCTGTTAAATTGCTGACGACCAAAATGTTCACATTTTCTGGTGTGAATTCCTGATCTAAATTATGTTTTATTCTTAAACTTATGAAAAGAATGAATAAACATCAAAATAACCACACAGTATTCTTTCTACTAATAATTCCAACTTTGGTTAAATGTAGAAAAACTTTTGCTTTGTTTTATCTATTCTAGAATTTTCCAGGGGATAGAGGTGAGAAAAACATCTAAGTGCTGACTGAAAATCAACATAAATAGAAAATATAACTCGCATAGATCCAGTTCAGCTGAAATTTTCAAATAATAATAATATATTCAAAAACTTTGCAAATATATAAATACATAATTTACAATGTTTTTAGGAGGTATTAAATATGGAAAAGAAACTCACTACAACAAGATCAGCATAGTAAATACATGTCACAATTTCAACAGATTGTCTGTTTTAGACCCCCCAAAATAACAAAGTTGGAATAACAGTATTAAATTGTTTTTAATTAAATTGATGCATATTGGGGAAAACACATTATCACAGTGTTACAAATGAAAGAGGTCTACAATATCAGGTCTATCTTGCAGAATGCAGCTAGCTGTTATTTCATTATGTAGTTCTCCTTATATGTTTACATAAGCTCCTAAGATCCTAAAATCATTAGGATCTGTTGGAATACTGCTAAAACTTAAGGTTCTTTTTCTGAAAGTCTGGTCTGATTGATCATCTTTGCATATTTATATCCATTCACCTTTCATAAGTACAATTTTTAAAGGTGATGATGTCACCAAAAATCCGGAATAAACCTCTTAACACCAATGTAGTATTAAGAAGCAGGCATTCACTTTATTGCAGTGCTGGGTGCATGGGGAATAGCTCCACCTATCATGCACACCCTAAGGTGCACTAGCTAAGGCTTTTATTTCTCTATTATCTACATATGCATTAAGCTCTATGAGTGATTATACATATTCATTCTATTTCCCGGAACTAATTATAATATACCCCACCCTCCTGTGTGTGCGCCCTCTGTCCCTTTGGTGGTCTCTGGTGGTCTTTTGAGACCCCCGGGTGGTCGTCCCGCTGTGTCCACTTGATGTCATCCCGGAACTCACT
>JAWLRI010000364.1:157387-169278 GCA_034781795.1 Crypturellus tataupa | reverse complement strand
GAAAGAAAGAAAGAAAGAAAGAAAGAAAGAAAGAAAGAAAGAAAGAAAGAAAGAAAGAAAGAAAGAAAGAAAGACCATCACCATTTTTATAACATTCTTAACTGGTAGTAAACCAGACAGCATGATAAAATCACAGATTTCAAACATACGCAGACTGGAAAATGTATTTGTTGAACAGGAATAAAAAGCTATTTTAAGAAGAACTAGCACTTCTATAATGTCTTTTGCTTCACAGCAGTACTTCTGTTCTTCTGTATTTTAAACTGAAAACCTTAGTCTTTTGGGGAAATTCTTCATCTATCATTTCTAAAGCAGCCCAAGCAATCAGTTCCTGCAGTCTTGATTAACCTCTTGCAAGTACTTCAGAATAACTTTATAATCTAATAGGTGGAGATGGAAGGTAGCGAGAAGATCCAGTCTGATCTCAGTAGATCAATTCCAGATATTAGTGGCTAAAACTAAAATGTCTGGTTAACAACAATGCTTAAGATATCTAAGCCAGATCAAAATGCATGCTAAGACCAATAAAGATACTGTTTTGCACTCAAGAATATATATACTGTTCAATACAAATATGTCTTGAATTGCACAGAAAACTTCTCTGTGTAAACATTTTAATGCATGTTTTACATAATGTGCCTTCTTACTCTTTGCTCTTGAATATAATTGATTTTTTTATGTGCAAAGAGATCATTCTCCCACCTCTTGCAGAAGCTCTAGATTCAATCTTTCCTCAGAGTCTCCTGGAGCCTATTTCTTTCTTGAGCAGAATGGAAAGATGTTTTTCAAAGTTCATTTTTATTACATCCCCATATTTCTCAATCTCTTGGATTGTAGATGAAGGGTAGGTTTGATGTATTGCAAAGACCAATAATAATAATTTCTATAATTCCAGAAAGTCTTCCAGAGGAATGTAGGCTACTGCCATTAGTACACTAAATCCAATCAGCTCTTATCTTAATAAATATTTAATTATTGTAAAGCAACTTCATATGAAGAAACTTCTTATGACGCAAAACATACAAAATACGTAATCAAAGTGTGAACAGGATACATTCTGAAAGCAAAGTTTGTCAGGAACCCACAAAGGGTAAGCATGGGTTTCAGTAACAGAGCACATGTGTTTCAGAAACACAGATATTAATGTTTTGCCTTCTTTATCTACAACTGAAGCCATGTATTCCTAACTTAATGGCTGATGCCAGACCTTTGATCAGTGAAATGCAAACTCATCATTACCAGAAATTCTAATCCTCAAAATAGATAGATAAAACTGGGCCATGATGACTCAGTGTCATCATCTGCAGTCAGAATTCTTACTATTTATTTTTTACAATTAGTGTAATGTGCTCATGGTGATTCATTATCCTGGTTCACTTTTTTTTTTTTTTTTTTTTTTTTTGACTGAAGAGTGTTCTTAAAATATTAGTCTACCTGGATCTGCTTTGTTTGCTGAAGATTAAACTACTTGATCTCTATAGGTCCCTTGCAACTTCAACTATTCTGTTTGATGTTTTCTGTGTACATTATAAGTCAATGGAGCAATCAACACCAACATAGGAATATTACCCTGACATATATTTCTTACTGAGAAAATCCAATTTCCTCCTACATCTTCCATTATGGCTTAATTGATTAGAGAATTATGAACTAATTTGGTTTGGAAGGGACATAGGAGGTCACGTAGTCTCTCGCTTAGAGAAGAGTCCACATTATTAATTCAGTACTCAGGGCATTACGCAGTACCTTCAACAACAGGGAGTTTTCAACCCCTTTTGGCAACCTACTTCAAAGATTATAATCAGAGTGATTTCCTTTCCCTTGCTCCTATATTTAGTCAGAACTTCCCCTACTTCCATTTATGATCATTGTTTCTTATTCAGTTGGCTTGTACCTCTATAGGTAGCATGCTCTATAGCATATAGGTATGCTATATATAGGTAGCAAAGTATATAGATATGCTATATATAGGTAGCTATATACAGGTAGCATGCTCTATATATAGGTAGCATGATTCCCTCATAGGTCCCAGAATTTGCTGTGAGGTGGCCCAGTGTTGCCACTGCTCCAGACTGACTCAGCTTAGCCCTATGACCTACCCTCACAGGGCAAGAACTCTAGCACCAGTGTGACAAGGGTGTCCCTTGAACCTAAACTATCTTGTCAATGTCTTTCCTGTATTAGAGAACAGAAAAGTGGACACAGTATCAAGTTCACAAATGCAAAGCAAAAAAGAATTTTTTTTTCCTTCAAGCTTTGCTTGTGATCTTGTACATATAGGAGCTTCATATTAAAAGAAAGTCACAGACATACTGGGACAAATCCAGAAAAGTGTCACAAAGATGACTAAGGGACTGGAACATCTGTCATGTCCCTGTTCAGTCTTAAGAAAAAAAAAGACTCAGAAAGTTCTTATCAATGTGAAAAACATCTAAAGAATAAACAAAATATCTAAAGAAGTGGTTTCAAGAAGACAGAGAAAAAAAATGCAGTTATGCTTAGTGATAGAATGAGAAACAACAGGTACAAACTGAAACACAGGAAGTTCCAGGAAGCTCCATCTGATCATAGGAAGAATTATTTTATTTATTTGACTGTTTATTTATTTATGATATATATTTATCATTTATTTACTATGAGACTGCCTAATTTCTGAAAGTGGTTGCCCTGAGAAATTGTGGAGTCTCCTTCCTTGTAGATATTCAAAAGCCATCTGGATAAAGTCTTGGGAATCCACACTAGCAGCTCTGCTTGAGAAGAGAGTTGGACCATGGAATCTGCAGAAGTCCCTTCCAATCTCAACTATGCTGTGTTGCGTAGTCAGTAAAAAAGGGAGAGTAAATGAGACTTATCTTTTGAAACTTGAGAGATGCAAACTAATAAATCATAGTGAGATGTCTTTAAAAGTTACTTGTGGTACACATTTCAGTCATATGTGCAATTACTGTACAGGAAAAAAAAAAACAACAACAAGAAAAGAAAACTCCCCACTATTTTATTCACCAAGAGTTAAAACTCAAATTTCTTGAAAAGGAAAACATTTGTGAGTGTTTGAAGACCTTTTTTTTCAATAATACAGTAACAATAGAGTATTGGATATTATTTCCAATCTGCAAATTACTCATGAAGTAACTTTACCTTGACTCAAATTCAGAATTACAACATACAATGTTGAATGGATATCTAGCCAGCAAAGGAAACACAGAATTTCAGAATAATCTGAAATTTGAAGAACTTCTGAGAAAACCTGGACAGGAGAACAATGGAACACAGCAGGCTCCACACAATCCCACTTCCATCTTGCAGCAGATACTTAGAGACAGAATAATCTCCAGATGAAAAATAAAAATACAAGCAGTTTTTCTCTTGTTAATAATCTCATTAACTCAGCCAGACTCCTGACATGACTATAATTACCTCATATATACACAACTGTTTTCAGGTTTGTGCATATGAGAGATAATACTTCTCAGCACAAAAATGTAGAGCTTTAATAATGAAATCTCATTACTTGCAAGTGTCTCTTTACAAATGTTTGACTTGATGTCAGAATGAATATTATGGTAATGAAATATTACCACACAAGTTAAATTAAGAGAGAAAGAGGGTGTTATTTTAACGTATTGTGCACCTCAAGCATTGATTCAAGTAGGGTTTACACTACTGCAACTCAATTATAACTCAGCTGATGAAAGTATTACTTTAATCAAATTTTTAAAAAATATTTAAGATTAAGAATATTTGGTGGGAAATAGTGGGTGATCTAAAGACAATTTAATTTTAGAAACTTCCAAGCATAAATAAGATACACAAGCTTCTGACCCTTAAAGTATTTCTTATGAAACAATAAATGGACACTCCAATTAGCTGGGCACTTCTACAGCAAAGTGTTTTTAGTCTTCTGACAGAGCAAAATTACTCCATATGAAATGATAAAAATAGTATTTTAATTTGGATAGTAGAAGTTCATTATGCATGATCTAGAAGAAAAACACATTATTTTCAGGTGACTTGCAGCTGATTTTAATCAGCCAAAAATCAAAATAAGTCCATTTAAAATCACTTTCATTTCTTGTAATTTACACTTGATTAATCATTATCTTTTTAAAAAATGTACTGATCAATGGTATCTTAACCATTGGTAGAGGGCAACAAGCTTGAGTTCTGAAATTAAAGTAACATTTTAAAGACAGGATTGACAAATATAACCATTAGTATAAGAGAAAGCCATGTGAATGAGCAATTTATTTAGGTCAAACCAACCAATTGTGGATTTGTCTATATCTTGTGACACTGGGAGCAGGGCTTAAAATTGTGCAAGGGCGCACATAAGTGCAATGGAGTATTTAGAGCATTCACCCGAGCTTTTAAAATCTGGTAGATTATCAAGTTTAAAAAGAAATCAATGCATAACAGAAACCGACCACACAGGAAGATTTAGCTGAACTATTGCTTTGCGATATGATTGATAGCACACTATCTAGTTAACATACCAACTAAATAGTAGTTTAAGAAAAACTCGTTTATTGTGACTTTACAAAATAATATTACATATTATCATAATTTTAGTCAAAATAGCAATAAATCTATCTATGCTAGGCTAGCAGTAAACCTGCCTAATATTGAGCTAGGGTATGCCAGTTCTCAGAAAGTTACCAAAGGAAGCAGATCATGGTTTCTATAAGAAAGTGAGTTGGACCAGTACATGTGGTCAGGGAACTCCATATTCCCTAGTCAGATCAGCCCCTTTTATTAGTTCAGTAGCTGAAGCAACATCTAAACTCCTGAGTCCATTAGCATATTGTTACATCTTTCAGTTTCTTTTCTCTCCTGCAGTCTTTTAACTCTGTATATATGGACCTTTCTCATCTTCCAACTCTCAGGTACTTACTGAGGGGGTGGGATGGGAGAGTACTAGACAGGTGCTTGCACAGTATTAGTGTGGCCTTACATTTATTAGCCTTACACTTACAGACACCAAAATTTCAATGGAGATACATAAACTTCATGTAGATTAAAAAAAGACAGAAGGGAAGAGCAGACGCAATCTGAATATCAGCTTAAGGTCTGTAATTAATTCAGATCACAGAATCACAGAACGGATGAGGTTAGAAGTGACCTTTGGAGATCAAATTCTTCCTGCAAAACCAATACGCTTTTTTTGAAGTTTCCAAGCAAATTACTCTCTATCATCAAATTATGATGGTCATTATGAACTTTTCATTATGAGCTTTAGAGCTAAACTGGAATGTCTACTAATGATTACAAAACTACTTTCCAATTTGTACTCTCCAAGCCATTGTGGTTTCTGTTCAGAGTGTCTTCAAGTTTGTTGAACTTAATATAAATTCTTGACATGGATACTCATGCATTTGGTAGAAATTAATATTACATTTTCCCCACATATATTTAAACAGCTATCCTATTTTCACTGTAATATTAGACCTTTTCTGTCTGTATAGAGTATAACAAAACCAGAAAGTGTTAGGCAAGCTGAATGCAACTCATTGACACTAATAAGAAAGTAGTACATAAAAATGACATCTGACATATCATATCCAATGATTACAGATGGTGGGGATGGCAGACAACACAGATTGCATGGAGTAATCTGGTTTCCATATTACTTCTCTGAAAGCGCACTGATTGTCATATCAGTAATATAAAATTAAGATTAAGGGAACTCCACTAATATCTGCCTAATTAACATTATTTTGCATGATATATCAAATTTGTTTATCAGGTCTTTGGATCATACACCATTAACAGTGAGTCACTCTTTAATGAAATTTTTATAAAACATCAGTATTGTGATGTCTCTTGCTGTCTTTCCAGCTATAATCTTTGGAATTCAAAATACTGACTTTGCAGTATTCTATGGTTAATTTGGGTGATAAGTTTGTCTCACTCTGCTCAAATAGGAAAAATATTTTCCTGGTTTTCTGTATGTGTTTAAAGACCTAGAGGGCCAGTCGGAATAGATAGATATGAACGAGCTGAGTGATCTGCAGTAGTGAAGTGTTATCTATCTAATCTACCTACAGGCAAGCAGACATAGGTGTTAATGCTGTGCCTGCTTTCAAAAGGAAAATATGATGCTAACTATCCATTACTGCAACACAAATGATTCAAAATTATTTTCTAATTACCTTCTCTGCTCCCAAATATAGTTTATCTTACATCAATCAGTGTCTCTGATTTGACGCATTTTTATTCCTTATAGATGAAACAGAAAAGTCTCTAAAACTGAAAGGCTTAATCTATTTATGCATATCTACCTCATGTATATTCATTTAGTGTTCTACCCATATTTTTCTATGTATTTAGAGTAGATTTTTACAAAAGTAAACAAACAAACTAGCACAAACTCTCTATATTAAGTGTCTAGTATTCACTGACATACTTTACATCCACTGTTTAAGAGATCTTTGTGTGTAGTTTGAGAAACTTTAACAAAACTAGACAGAAAAAAATAGCATTAAATGACCTCTGGAATATTGTTTTTTTCCTCTCTGGCCACCAGTCAGGTAAAGTCAAATATAATCAGCTGTGAGAGACAGAATTATGCATATTATCTTTGCATATGCTACAACGCTGCACATGCATGTTTCTAGGATGCTACTGCTTCGCATCTTTGCTAGCTTTCAAATACAATCACAATATGCTATCCTTGATCTAGTAAATGCCTTGAAAAAGACTGCAGAATGGAGCTGCTCATGCATTGGAAAATGGCACTGAAGCACGTAGCTGGAAAGGAAAAAGAGCTAGAGGCTCTTTGCTCTCTGCTTATTGCAGAACTGAATGGGAAGTGAACCATGGCAGGTATTTCTTAGGCACAAGTAACTTTGAAATTTAGTACTGTGACAGCTTGTATACACTTGTAGCCCTGGTTTGTGGTTGTTCTTAAGCACTCAAGACAGGATTGATCTTTTTTTTTTACTTTTCTCAGATAATCACAATTCACTAACATAAAAAATCATTGTATTATGGTCTGCATTTCTACTAAAACCATCTCCTTCTAGTTATTCCTATCTATTACTAAAAACCCATGGAGACTTTTAAATGTGGAGTAGTTGGTAGTGCAAACAGTTTTTCCAAAACAATACTGGTAAATATTTATAAAAATAAATAGAACAAATCATATACCCTACTATCAGTTTTATAGCTGTTAATACTTCTATCTAATCTTCTCACATATTTTTTAATAAAATGAATGCCAATTTAGGGTCTTCTATTTAAATTATCATAGCACCTATTAAGAGAGCATTAAAGTAAGTCAGAAATTTCCACTGAAACTTCTTGCCTTGTCTTCCCCTCACTGTCCTTTTCTTTTCAGTGCTAGATCTGCTCAGAAAAAAAAAGTAGTAGTTCATAGCTTTCTAAGATCCTTAGCACATATTGTGTAAACCAGTCTGCAAATAAATAAATAAATAAATTTAAATAAATTTAAATAATATACAATATATTAAATAATATAAATAATAAATAAGTACAAACAAGAAAACAAAGAAGATTATCAGGTAATGAATTGGAAAGCAGAACATGTAGTACTATTGTAGTCCATGAGTATCATCAGAAATAGACAGATATTTTATGTGTATTTCATATGTACCTAATACTATGTTACCTTCTAACACAAACAGGACTTTTGATTCATTTCCATGACAGCAAAAACTTCTGAGTACAATTAGTAGGTCTTAGGAGTTGAATATGTGACTGAATCTATCTCCCTATTGACCTAGAAGTCTTCTTGATTTTTTGCTGCTCTATACTGTTTTTCCAAGTAATCCTGAAAAATGGTACATAACTGTAAGAGGTAATAGAAATCAAGCAAGTATAGTAACAAAGAAAATAGAGAAAATTCTCAATGTTTAGTATAGTGGGTTCTACCTTAACAGAATAATTCATATTCCTTGCTGAAATAAAAATACTCTACATTGCAAAGAAATCTTTAAATGCTAGTATTAAATAACTATTATTCTTACAAAAGAAATAAAAAAAGAAAAAGATGAAGAATACTGTTGATTTGATTGCCAAAACTTCAAGCTTCATGTATACTTAATTTGCAAGAGTGAATATTCACGATTTTATGCATAATTCTAGTTACCAATAATCAACAAAAGGTATTGCTATGTTGTATGCACACTGCATTATCAGTATTTTACCACTTTTAGTCTTATGGTTAGAAACAGATGGTGCTTTTCCACATATCGATCCAAAACTATATTGTTTTGAAATGAAAGGTTGTGCTGTACTAAACAGATCCAGAATAAGTGTAGTAGGCTGAAAGTGGAATAGAAATAATGGCAAATACACTATTTTTTCAATATTTGTGGAGAATATTTTTTCAATATTCTTCATCCTTACCCAACATCTGCTATATTCTGCTAATGATTCTGTCTACTTCATGAGACTGTAGTTTTGCATAGTTCTAGCTTCTAGTTCACCAGAAGCTATATAAAAAGCCTGATAATTTATGCATTCATTAGAATACAGACTTGACTACAGACACCACCCACAAATGCCAACTTTCCATCTACATGAAAAGAATATTAGGAAGAAAAACTTATATCTCCATCTTACATATAGGGGTGGGGATGGGAAAGGAGGTGGTTACCTAAAAACAGGGCAAGAAAAAAGGCAATACTCAAATAAAGAATGGAACAGTTGTCTCCAAAAGTGTTGTGATATCTTTACAAGAACACTGAGTCTCTCTTACCTTTTTTTTTGTAGGCAGATGATAGAAACAGCACTCATTAAAATCTTTCAAAGACTTTTATTCCATCTAAAAAGTTCTTAGTTTCAAAGTTGAGATCAACCAAAATCCTTTGGGAGTGAAAGCAAGTATTTCATAATCATTCAAGGAAATCTTATAGCAGAAATTCTTAAAACAGCTAAGGTCTTGAAAACACAAGAAACTATTTTTTCTGCCTAAACCAAATTATGAAAGAAAGCATGAAAAAAAAAGAGGATCCAAGTTCTCTGTCTCAAGCTATAAAATTATAAAATTCTCAGACTTAAATTCTGAGTAGTTATATTTCTCCATGTAGGTCTTACAGTCTCTATACTGCTTTTCCATTTCCTTTTCCTTTCTGCAGAGGAGTAAACTGAATTCTTCACAGTTTTATACATTTGATGGGGGTGTTTCTTTTATTCCTGCTAGGGTTCCTCTCAGCTTCTTTCAAAGTAAATTCTATTAAATGCAGGGAACCCCAGAACAAAACTTTAAATATTTCCACTGATTTGCCTAAAGAATTTTGGAATAGGTTTGTTAGAACTTTTCCTCAAATTAGGTAAATAAGCAGATTACTTCATTAGTTTTCAAAAAAGAAAAAAAATTCTTAAACTAGTTCTTAAAAAAAAAAGTGTGGTCTGAAAGAGATGGAAAAATTCCCAAGAGCCATTAAGTGTTTAAGTTTGAAGCAAGCTTGGTATTTGGAAAAACATATATTACCTGCATATAATATCTTCTTGTATTATCACTGGGGAAATTAATCCTGTACTGTTCAAATTTATGCCAGTAGAAAAAATAAATAAATATAACTGCCTACCCATGTCTAAAATTTATGAATTTTGTATACAGTTCTTCAGGCATTTGACAATATCAAATCTGCACTTAAATAATAAGAAGCATCTCTAGCAATACTCTTTGAACATTAGCATTTATACCTTCATTAAAAGGTGAATGTAGGACATTAGTTTAACTGTCAGTTGTGGAAGAGACTAGCCCTTTTCTACTTTCCTAACAAATTCAAAAGCACTCATTCCTATCATGCTGAAGAAAGGTAGCAATAATTACAAAATTCTCCAATGTATCTGTGGGATACGAAAAATAAAAATGCTTCCTGCCCATTTTTATTTTGTAGCTTACAAAGTTTTATCTGTAAAAGAAATTATACCTTGAAGAGGGCCTAATATTGACGAAAATCAATATATCTCAGTGCAAGTCAAGCTAAACACATAAACTTAACCCAGAGAAAGAGCTACTTCACAGAATCAATTTGTTTGGAACAAAAGTGACATTTCAACAATTACTTTTCTAATTACAGCAACCATGCCATTCTGGTCTTTAAGAAATTCAGAATGTTATAAAAGGCATCCCCTCTGGATGTAAATAGTACATGTCAATCTTCCATTTCATATGTCTGGCAGATGGCGCATGTGGACAAGAAATTAAAAAAAAGAGTAATTTTCAAAAATCATGTTTATTCTGTCGTCTTAACATTAAAAATGGAATGTTTAAAAGGAAATGTTTCTATTTTTCTATTAAGAACATCTATTTATACTAGAAAACATTTTATTCAAAATGGTTGAAAAAATTAAGCTCAGATAGGCTCTAATACTATAAGAGGCTGTCTTTTTTTTATCTAAAATGATTTGATGAAATCCAGCATAGCCCTTCATAACCCAGTAATGGAAATGACTCTATCTTCACTACACTGAGAGAGAGAGAGAAGTATTGTGCTATCTGGAGAGAGACCTCAAAAAGTACAGGAATGACAAGCAGGGAGCCACAACCACTGTGGGATGCTGCAGCACCCACTTGCATATGAATATTATGAGTTTTTGTATTTACCTGCAGTGAATGAATAGCTATTTGCTACCTAATAAAAACGTAAGTAGAAGTGTACAAAGAACTTCTGGACTTGCTGCTAAATCTCTGTGATAGGTACTGCCACAGCTGTGGTATAGTACAAATAATTTCTTGAGATGTTTGCTTCAGTTTGAACCCTATGAGTGGTTCTGATGACAGAGCTAATGGAAATAGTATTTGTCTAGCTCAGGCTACAGGACATAGCTATTTCTGTCACTATGCAGAACATAAAGCCCTTGGAAGAACACAATGGACTCTAGGACCAGGAAAACACATAGTATCTCCCTGTCCCAGTCTTTATTCAAATTATGCATTCATTTAGCCATATTAAGGAAAAAAAGTAAATAAAAAATAAAACATGCTAGTATCATTTAAATATCTCTCTAACAGAATAGTTCCAGTGTTTCACATTTGTGTGCAGAAGTGCACACAAAAGTGAAAGTCTTTGCAAAGACATGTTGCATAAATGAGATTCAGGACCATTTGATTGGGAAAGCTCAGATTTTAAACTCTTATGATCCTTCCCTGTCCCTAATTCTATCTCTCAATGTAGTTGCCATAGAAGTTTACACATTTAACAAAAATGCAGACAAGCATGCACTTCTTCAAACCACCTGAGAAAGGTTTTGTTAAATATGAGATATGTCTCACAACAAGATATGTCATTTTTAATGACATAAAGTCATTAAATTAGCAACCAAGAAAAAAATATCCATTCTAAAGTCAGTTGGTCCAACCAGATCTCATAACAGCCAAACATATATGTTTATTAATGTCCACTAAAATATAGTCCAAATTTCGGCATAATTCATGGTTACTGACAGACATCCCTCAATCCTCATCTTGGTTTCAAATTTTGCTACAAATTCTGTTGCAGAATTGTCTACCAATGTGCTATGTGTTTGCATTTAATACTTGAGTTTATAATGTACACTCAGAAGATACAAATGAATAGTTAAGTATCTTGACCAAAGTATTCAATGATATTGATTGTTGACTGATTAACTTTTTTTTTTGTTAGGTAGTTAACTGATTTCCAGATTTGAATATCGGGAATATTTGTTTATATTTGCATTCATATACATATGTTCATACTGTACTCTCTGCATATATATGTATGTGCATATACACACATACACACATGCATACACATATATCTGGATATGGATGTGTTTATGCATGACAACATCTTGCCTTTGCCTGAGGTATTCTCCCAAAACTGGGTTTATACTAATTCTGTGAGTTTAAAGCAATGGCAATATTTTCCCATGACCTCTTTTTTCAGAGTGTTTAGTAA
>JAWLRI010000364.1:126678-147681 GCA_034781795.1 Crypturellus tataupa | reverse complement strand
TTACTTTTTTTTTTTTTTTTTTTTTTTTTTTTGTGGGATGCTGTGATGTTTAAGTAAAAAAAGTGAAGAATGTGGGGAACTAGATGAAATGGGGTAGCTATCCAACCTTAATAATGTGGTAAGAAGGAGATATTTTTCTAGAGTTCTTCTAACATTTGGTCTGCAGTAAGAAAAAAAAATACTTTGCTGCAGGCAAAGCAATTATAGTGACAGGGGTACCCAGCAATCTGTGAAATTAACATTGCAAAGGCTGGGGATTCTCTCGTCACTTCGAGGACAAAACTGTGTTGTTCAAACAGAGTAAAGAGCATCTTTTGTCTTGCTATGGAAAATTCTTATTAAGTAATTTTTCTTTAAAAACCCAAAACCACAAGAAAAAGAAATGAGTTTTGTTCCGTGTCCCTTTTCAGTCAACTGACAATAACAAATTCTTTAATCAGGAAGTCTTAGCTGAGACCATCTGCATGTGTAAACTTTAATAAAATAACATGCAAACCTTTAGATAAAATAAATTTTATTGGTGATGAGATTTTCTTTCTTTCTACTTGCTTTGCCAAAGATTTTTTTTTCATATTTTGGAGAAATAAATATTTTTTGAGGCATCTGTTGCATTTGGTAGATTAGATTCTGCCTTGTATCATCTGGATAACAGTGAATTTGAAGTGCTTTCTGAATCTAACAATTGTAAGCAGATTTCACAGAATCAAGAATGATTGATGCTAGGAGGGATTGCCTTTACATTAACAGGGACACCTGGACATTTCACATTGCACAGGATTTTATCCAGGCAGGTTTTGAATATCTGCAGGGAAGGAGACTCCATCACCTCTCTAGGCAACCTCTGTCAGGGCTTTGTCACTCTTAACAGTTAGGACATTTTTCCTTATAGGCAGATGAAGCTTTCTGTGTTTCACTTAATGGCCATTGCCTCTTGTTCTGTCAAAGGCCACCACTGAAAAGAGTCTTGTCCCATCCCCTTTACACTCTGACTTAAGGTTGATGAGATCCTGTCTCAGCTTCTCTTCTTTAGGCTAAACAGCTCCAGCTCTCTCAGCCTCTTTTTATAGAAGAGATGCTTCAGTCCTCTGATCATCTTTGTAGATACTGGACTCTCTCCAGTAGTGCCACATTCTCTTTTACTGGGGAACCCAGAATTGCAGTCATGGCAAACCTTCCCTGTTCTTCAGCAACTCATCTGGTAATTCAAACATTATCAACATGGAAAATGATGCCACTTGGGTTTCTTTATGAATATTTGAAAGGAAAGGTGAATCAAATTATTAACTTCCTAATGAGTAAATGGTCAGAATTGAACAAATTCTATGGACTTGTGTTGGCATCTGCTCGTGAAGGTTGTAGGCCGGGGCTGGCGCTAGGCTGCAGGTCTTCAGGTCAGACCAACGAGCTGACACTCCCAAGTGTTATCTTGGACCCTCCCGGGGAAGTAGCTTGTCTCACCCTCTGAGATCCTGGATCCTCTCCAATGTCCGGTCACGGGCCAGAAGGAGGACCACGCCGTGCCAGGGCACTCAACCCACTCGGGTCGGACCCATCCAAGGTGAGGAGGTCGTGGGGGTGTGCTGCAGGGCTCTAGCCGCACCGATGGCATCCTATATGAGGACAGGCAGCACTGACTGCCTAAACACTGACAAAAGACATAACCAATATGGTTCAGGGTCAACCAACAACTTTATTACAGCTAACATAAGCTTTTATATGATGAATGGTAGAAGGGATGATGGGAGGAGGGAGATACATGATTGGGTGAGGGCTGTTGCCAAGATGTCCTCATTGGCTGCGCTCCCCTGTCACACAGAGGGTTGGCCGGAGTGTCTAGCACCCACCTCTGGGCTGTCAGAATGTTCTTTCATGGGCGTGATGAACCACCTAGTGCTCTGCAAGACTGCTCAGCCAGGCCAAGGCACCAGGGGTGACCTGGAGGGCAGCCCAAGGCCTACACAGACCTAGGCCTCACTTGAGGCCTGTAAAGATCTCCCTATGTCCCCCAACAGACTTGAACAAATATTCATTGAAATTCTTTTTCAAATGTTTGTATATATGCACATATATATTATTCAGTTGGTAGGGTTACTTTATGTATTTACATATATCTCCATATAATCTCCAGATTATCTCCAGATACTTATTTTTATCTCCAGAGACATTCTTCTGAATCATGATTTCAGTTAAGCCATCTATGTTGGATACAAGCAAAAGTATTTGATAATCTTTTCAATAATATAGAATTACAGTGGGACAAGACCTGCATCATGGTGTCCTATTAGTGGATCTAAAGGATTTCAAAATCAGTTGAAGATCTGGTTCTCACTTATGCTGCTAGAATGAACTACTTAACCTACATCTTATATTTTCTTGACATAATTGTCATTTGGTACCGGAAAGCAGTTTAACAAGTCACTAACAAGGACCAGTATAACTCCTTTAATAGCTCCCTATGAGACAGGTCGTATCTAGAATATAGGGTAAAGACATAGTTCTGTGGATCAGGAAGATTTATATTTCTATCAATAAGTCCCTTAGTTAACATTAACTATTCTAAATTACCTCAAAACTTTGTTAACCTTAATTTTAAATTCTGTGAAATATTTTGATAATATCTTCTGACAATGAGTTACACTAAGTGCTGATAAATTGTATGCAGGAGTCTCTTCTAACACTACTTTCTTTCTCCACTAACATTGACTAAATGCTTTTTATTCAGCAGGACTTTTACAGAATTTTTTTGTTTTTAATTATTCTGTGTTTTTCAATATTCTCTTCAATTCCTATCTACACTAAATACATTCCAAATTTTCTCCTTCTGAATTTTTTTCATTTAATTAAACATTTTGTATCTCATTTGAAATGTAACATCTCCTTCTTGAGACCAGCTAACTAAACACCGTGTATCAAATAAAGACATAGAGAGAAGACAGACAAGCAAGCATTTTGTCATTCTCTGCACGTTTCTTTGCCTCTCAAAGGGCAAACAGGAAAGGCAACTGGCTTTATAATATAGGACAGTAAGTAGCAAAGTGTGTTATCAATCAAAAACTTCTGTAATAAGGAGACACCAGATTGAAGGTAACTGATGTTTGTTGGTAAAGGTTTTGAAAAATTTTGTAAGACAAATCCTGGAGGATTGAATACTCTCTGAACACCGGAGTAAATCCAGACTTTTAAAACTTCTGCTTCAAATAGTTTTTCAAAAATAAAAGGACACTTGATTTGGCAAAATCTTTATATGCAAATTGAATGTCTTATAAAATTGTTACACCCAGTGTGTGATTAGTTTAATCAAATCATCATCTGTAGTGCAGGACACATATATGTTTGGTTGCTTTTTGAACTGTGTGCATTTCTCTCTAAACATGTTTGTGGTTTCATGCTCAAAGTTTCTAGGTTTGTAAAATTTCCTTCACTTTCATTTGATGCAACTACAGAGAAAATGAATACAGAAAAAAAATATCTGGCAGCACAATTGTCCCTTAAAACACATAATCCTCAAGTCTTTCTGCATTACCCATTACCTTCTTGCCTTCTCAGTCCTTTTAGTGAAGCAACTCATGAGAAATTGTTTTAATAGATAATGATGGTCTCAGTGTTAAGTTTTACAATCTTAAACTGCATTTTCAATCTTAATTCCTTCTGCATTGATTTATTTTGTTTGGGATCTACACAAACTCAAATGTTGCTCCTCAGGTAATTGCCAAAATAAGAAAGGCAAATTCTGTTTTGACATATTGTTCTGCATGCAACTGCAGGAACAGAATTTCCTTCTGAATGTCCTAATGGTGTTAAAGATGTAAGATTAATTATTCCCTCACATTAATTTTTAATGAAGAATAACAATTAAGCTGACAGGGTAATTATTAGAGTTTTCTAGCTCTCTTTTATATAATAACAGTCATAATGTACTCATCAATCAAAACGCAGCCCTGCGTAAGGCTTTTGCTCTAGGAAGCTCCAGCACGTTGTTTTGTCATTTAAGTTGCAGTGATATCTGATGTTCAGAGAAAAAGTACAGTTTGTCAATTGAACCTTCCTTTCAAATTTCAAATAACTACCTCAAAGTTCAGGTTTCACTAGTTAAACAGACTTTCTAGATTCATTTATGGGTGTGATCTACCAGCAAGATTTGGGAGAAATAGATACCTTTTATCGCCCTTTCCAAAATTTAGAACTTGTTTCAGTAATATATTTCAGGAGTCCACAGCAGATATTTGGAGATGAATGAATGAGTTGAATGTGGTCTGTTTGCATATTGGGAAAGAACACTAATGGTGTTCAATTCATTTTTTACTCCCTTTTCTGAAAAATAAAAAAGTTATTTTCAGTAACAGAGATATGACAAAATAGGATATTTCTATGTATTTTAAACAATGGTATCTCTTTAGAGGGAAAACGTATCATATTAGAACAATGTGTTTTTATGAACCTGTGACATTTTAAATCATTACAGAAGTCACACAGTTGAGCAAAGATTGTTAAAATAGAATGAAGATTTCCCTTTTTTTTTTTCTGTCTCTCCTGAATGTTTCTGGGAAAAAAACTTTAAAAGATAAAGTTTTTATTTCTTAAAGTATTCTTTTGGGGCTTCAGAAAACAAACCAACACTGCAATTAAAAAGTGCACTGCCTGATTGCATTATGTTTAGAAAAAAAAAGTAATGAGTATATCTTTATTTACACATATCTTTATTTACAAGAAGAACACACATTAGGAAAAATGTTCTGAATATTTAATATATTACACAAAAGAAAATGATAGTCTGTAGTAGAAGAAGTAAAGAAGTAGGAAAGATAGAAATTGTGCACCAGGTTGGCTTTCTAAGGGGTGAATAGACAGCAGCTAAGCTTCCTTTTGAACTAAAATGGATGTACATTCCACATAACTGTAAGGTAGACTTTCATCTTGAAGTTTTTTCATGCAAATATGGCAAGAAATTTGAATTTTTTTTATAGTAGCTTGGATATTATGCTCTTCTTTCAAGTAGGTAATGCTGCAGGTCTTGACCAGATTTGAGGAAAGGGGGTAGAATTCATGGTCCCTAAGGTACAATAAAGCTACCAAACTGAAACAGAAATGGTCTGTATTGGCTGTAGTGAAGAGTTATGACAGCATAGCCTCTCCCTCATCTTTTTACAATCTGCTATGGTCCATTGCCTGATTGTAGTTTTTTTCCAACCCCTTTCTACCTGGCTTTCAGATTTTTGAACTCAATTGCCTGATTGATTTTTTTTTTCTGTTGCATATTTTCTTTTCTAAAACATTTCAGACTTAAGAAATTCTGTTCTTCTTGAAAGTACCTTCATTTTATTTAACATAACTCTATCTTTCCTCCACTTCCCTAACAGTTTTCAAAAAAGAGTACAAAAAGTTGGGGCTAGAGTACTATAAAATTACCCTTTATCTCTTTGCATGTTTGTCAAATATTGAATTTGATCAGTGGTTTAATAACAGCAAAAGCACTACAAGACTGCTGACTTCAGAAGAAGAGTACTCAGTTTGAAATACCAGTTTGCTGGTAAAAGTGCAAAGTTCTGTGTTCTCAGATAGAAATAGGTCAGGCCATAGAAACAGAGGAGAAATGGAAAGCAATGTTCCATTTAAATTATGTGCAATGAGGCATCCAAAGCAGTATCATATATTCTTCTACATGTGCATTAGTCATGCAAAAAAAGTGATTATTTGCTCCTAAACAAAAAAAAGGAGGCATTTTTTTAATAAGGAGTAACATCCTAAACTCTTTAAGTGAGCAGTATTTAAGCACAAACTGTAGCAGTAGCACACTGTAGCAGATCTATGCCCAAAATATGCTACTTCTTAGAGAGAGCTTTAGGGAAAAGAAAAATTAAAGCTGGAATGATTTTCCAGCAAGGCAAAGGTGATTAGATTAAAAAAAGAAGACACCCTTCAAAGAAAAAAAAAGGTGTTTAAAGTTGTTTTCAAACTTGAAAAAACAAACAAACAAAAAGTCAACTCTAGCAGATTAAATGAAAAGGGGAAATAAAGTATAGATACTGAAAAAAATAACGTAAAGTAACTTATTTGCTAAAATATAGCAAAGTGAAACTAGCACTGTACTTCAAACACATCAGGATTGGGAATCCTGCCAGAGTGTCTGTAAAGATAATTGGTTAACAGAGTATGAAATAAACAGTCAAAGAAGGTAAGACCATTGCAATAAACCAGAATGTATTTCTTTGCATTGCATTTCTCTGCAGGAATTAAAAAAAAAAAATCTCTTACTCAGGAGAGAGAGTATTTATTCATTCTTTACCAAAGAATATATCTGTAACTGAAATGGCAGTGGATGTTTAGGAAAAAAATGATAAAATGAATACCAAAGCTTTTAACAGAACTGTATAGTACCCAGTCTGTATGTTTGTAAGAGTGCAAGGATGATTAGAAAGTACAGAACTGCTTCTGTATGAAGAATGACTAATCAGCTAGGATCCTTTGGACAGAAAAAGAGATAATTTGTAGGTAGCTGGGGAGGCAAAAAGGAGAGAGAAACTACAGAAGCACAAAAAGTCTAGATGGAGATCATCTTCTCAGTGTTTCTTCCAATGTAAGAACAGTAATCATTAAATTTTGAAAATTAGTAGGACCAAGTTCAAAATAAAGAGCAGAAAGAGATTTTTCATTCAAAAGTAGCAAACATGGAGAACATGTCACCAAAGGGTTGAAGTTCTTCAAGTACGTGGAAAGAAAATACATTTGGGATCTCTGAGCACACAGAAGATACGACAGTTGAAAATATTAAATCTGGAAGAGTACTAGGTGCCATATATTTCTGTTCTATTTCCTAGAAACACGGTTAGTGCTATTTTGAAAAGCAAAAAACAGATTAGACAGTCAGAACTAGTATATTCATGCTTGTAGTATGATGTAGATTCCATAAAGAAGCTATACTCTCTATATGGCTGCAGAAAGTTGCTTTCCAAGACAAACGATGTACAAGAATTGCAGTTGTGAATATCTGTTTCTTCCTTGGGTATCTTATAAGAAATTTGTATAGGGACATAGCTGTAAGCTAACAATGCTTTATGTACCAGTTATTTACTGTCCTGCTTTACACAAGCCCTTCATGGTGGCATGTTTTTTTCAAAATGTTGACTTAAAGGCATATCTGTGGAGTTTACATGTTTCAATACTCTTTTGCTTAGTGAGATAGATGCCTAAGAATACGTCCAATATCACTGCCAAATAAAAGTCAAAATCCCTACTAGATATAGACCTAGGGACTATGCATTTCAAAGATACAATAAATGGAAGAAGTAGAACATGGAAATATTGAGCTAGGAAAAGAGTGATATGATAGGCTGATTTCTCCAGTAGACAGCAATGAAATACATAATTTAAGGAAATTAGTAAGAAAAAAAAACTGTGTGCATGTTAGGAGCTCAGATAGAATCATTTATTTTCCAGTAACAGTAAAACAGGCTTGACATTTTTAAATAATATATTGTAGCTGAGATGAAGGGCCTTTCAAATATGCTCCAGTGCACACCAACCTGAACAGGCTGCAGCAAACTAAGTCAATACAACCCTCAGCAAGGAAATCGACGTGATTTGCAGTGTTCCTGTAGAAATGTCATTCAAAATTGATGACAAGGTTTCTGACCAAGTGACTATTTTAGAATAGTCTTTATCATTCACTTTCTGACCCTACATTTTTGACTTTTGACCCATCCCAGAAACATCCCAGTTCCAGCTGCACACTGAGTTCACTATCTCATTCCAATGTGTAGAATTAACTTACTGAATCTGTAGGAAGACAAAAGATACCTTTGAAAGTGCTCTGTAAAATAAATGACAGTGTGCTAACAATTAGAATCTTATTGCTTCAGCTGTTGTTGAAATACAGGAGATAATAGCTCCATTTTTTTTCCATCTTTTCTTCCTCACAGATGGAAGAATCTTTAAACTTTATGTTCTAAATTACTTTGGAACCTTTATAAAAATAATCACAGATGCTACAAATACCATTTAGTATTATTAAACCCATTGGTTCTTGGCTGGGTAATTGCTCAGTCTGCTGTAAAAGCCCACATTATTTTCCCGTGAAAAAGTACTTTATTGCTACCATTGTGAGCATTTTCTGCAAAGGGGAAAAATACAAAGCAAAGTTGAAAGTGGAGCTTGTTTGAATACTGCTTTCCTGTATTCTGGAAATCTGGCTATTTGTGATATTTTATATGGCATGTGGATAAACTTGTTTTAAACTCTCCTTCAATAAATTCATGTGGAATCTGTAGTGCAGTTCCTTAGGTGATTGCCCAGACTCTCACTAGTGAGATTTTGGTAAGAGATAACAGAGAAAGCTATGTGTGCATTTAGTCATGAGAGAGCAGAGGCTGTGTATATTTTACCTCTCACTTAGACCATCATAGAATCATAGAATCTTTATGGTTTGGAAAAGACCTCCAAGAATCTGAATGTAATCCTATTCTTAGTTGCAGATTTAATATTTTTTTTTCACTTTTAATTTCACTAAAGTCTAAGAGACTTTGATAATTCTGCCTTCCATGGCACATGAAACTTGTGCTTTTCTGTCAAATTGTTATGTGAACAATAGTCTATAAGGTAAAGGGAAGGACAAATGTGGGACGATGCATTCCACAGAAAGTGATGAAAGGAAATTATCAGAGCACAAGATAAAAACCCTTTTGGTCCTGTGTGCACAACATCTGCTACCAATATACTGTACTACTACTGTGAAAGTATTAAGATGATAAATATAATAACACAGATCATTGTTTCTGAGAAAACTCAGATCTGTTGACTACTCCTATTGTTGTACAGTGATCCTGTTATTGCTCGGTACAGCAATAGGCTATATTCACTAACTGTAAATCATGAATGACCCACTTCTAGGGGCTCCCTTCAGTGAATGATTTAAGCAAGCTAATGTATTTAACACAGGAATTCTAAAGAGAACAACTTCTTTACCTGCTATTTAAACTGTGCACAGGAGGAAAACACATATTGTTCATAACTTTCGTAAACATTTGTCTACTGAGACAAAATAATCCAATGCTAAACATAAGTAAATAAATAAGATGAACTACTTCATAGCACAGCACGTCAGTGAACATATTTTCTATATGTTTTTAAAGGCTTAACTTTAGGTCTGTTCAGCAGCTTGTAGCAGAACAGAAAGATAATGTTGTATATACACACAATACAAAAGCAATAACATACAGTTTAACTTTACAGAAAGTTTACAGAAACTGTACTGTTTACAGATGTTCACATCTCAGATTAGCACAACATTAACTGTAAATGTGATCTAATGACATCATCTAACAAATGCACTCTTTAGGCCATATCGGACCATCTGTTTTGACAGGAAAAGGGGAAAAAATGAGATTAGCAGAGAGATCACCTAAAAAGCCAGGTGGCACAAGATGATCTATTGCTGTTGTCAAATCTGAAAAAATGTATGTTTCATTGCAGATTAAAACTTAGCTATGACCAACTAATCACTGTGTATTTAATGTGTTCTTAATTCTAAGACAGCTAAATATTTTCCTTAAAGCCTTACTGGAAATATATAAAAACATTGAATAGGCAACAATAAGTAGCTGGTTCTTAGGAAAACATACAGCATATTTTAAATTAATCTGAGGAGCAGTGGATAGAGAAACACTGACTTTATGAAGTGCACCTTGGAGCGGGATGCTTCTATCACTATTTAGCAACCTCAGAACAGGGGAAATTATTGAGATACTATGAAGTCATGTTCATTCAGATGAACAAAATCTTATTTTTATTTATTTATTTGTTTGTTTATTAGTGACAAATACTGAAAATATTTGTGTAAAGTGAAAAGAATTAAGTAATTATTAACTACTATATTCCAAGATACAGTTTTGATCTTTGCTTGCAATTTGCTTACAAATTTATTTCTATATCTAAACCACAATAAAAATGTTAAGCAATTCAAGTTCATCCCCTGGCAGTCAGACAAACATTATTCATCTTTCAGTCCCAAAGGACTGCATATTAGATATACAGGCATATAGATATTAGAAAATCTTATTCAAAAACCTTTTTTAGTGAAGTAACATTTAATCAGTAGAGCTCTAATTTGACCTGGAAACATAAATGTTCTCTTTAAAGTTCCCTTTAAAGAGAAATATTCTACCGTCTTCTAATTAATAAAGTTAGCTTGAAACCAGGCTTTAAGTGCCTACCTCATTTTAGTTGTATCCATCATTTGTGTAACGAATGCATTATTCTGCTGATTTACAATAGATTAAGATGTTTCTGGATTACTTCTTTCAGGGGGCTTTGTTGAGTTTATCCTAGTGAAAAAAAATACAAAAATCTGCAGCAAACTGGAAAAAAAAGTATCCTGTTCTAGGGCCGTGTTTGATCTTTGGCACTGAAGAATGGTATGGAAGGAAGTGGAATGGAAGAAAGGATGACATCGGTTTATGAATAGTGAAATAATTCACTAGAGCAAACTACGTAAGAGTAGATGCTCCATCTGGAAACAGCTTAAAGATACCATCAACATAAAGCACATTTCATTCTATTTTCTAGTGAGCGTGGGTCTGAAGTGTTCTTGAGTTTTAAGTCAAAATATATCTGTTATGAGAATGAGTGCTAGTGTGCATAGAAACAAAGTTGTCTCATGCTTTTTTATATCATGGACAATCCATCATCTAACAATTAGAATCAGAAAAAAGGAAAGAAACAAGAAAATTCTTATGAAGAAAAAGCATGTGATGGGCCTTGAAGGCTAGACCTTCAAGTGGAGCAGCCTAGATTATCTTCTAAAGAGATCTAAAGACTTTTGTAGTAATAATTTAAAATAAAATCCCTGTGTTTTGCATCTCTGCCACCCTTAGTTTTAGTCAATTCTGTAAATTAGTAACTGCAAATCGTGGCTGTTTCTGGTTTTTTCATGATTTCAAAGCACTCAGTTTATTATGAAGCAGCTCATTCTAAAACAGAACTTCCAATCAAGATATATTTGTTGACTGTTGTGGAAGTTTGTTTAATTACAGAAATTATGAAATTAGCACTGGTCCTGGCACAGCATGAATTTACTTTTCAAAACAAATTATTATGAAACAATGGATATCCGTAAATCCATGGGCCCTGATAGGATGCACGCCAAGAGTGCTGCGTGAGCTGGTGGATGTTGTTGCTAAGCCGGTCTCCATCATCTTCAAAAGGTCCTGGAGAACACAGATGTTGCAGGAGGATTGGAAGAAAGCCAGTGTCACATAGGTCTTCAAAAATGGCAAGAAGGAGGACCAAGGCAACCATAGGCCAGTCAGCCTCACCTCTGCTCCTGGAATAGTCCAGCTCATCCTGGCTGTTTTCTGCAAAAATGTGGAGGACAAGAAGGTGCTCAGGAGCAGTCAGTATGGATTCACCAAGGGGAAATCGTGCTTAATCAAACTGATAGCTTTCTATGATGGAATGATTGGCTGGATAGATGAGGGGAGAGGGGTGGGTGTCATCTATTTGGACTTCAGCAAGGCTTTTGACACTGTCCCTCACAGTGTTCTCCTGGGCAAGCTCCAGCAGTGTGAGTTAGATGAGTGGACACTGAGGTGGATTAAGAATTGGCTGGATGGCAGAACCCGAGGCTGGTGAACAGTGGCACAGTGCCTAGCTGGAGGCCTGCGGTTAGAGATGTCCCTCAGGGTACAGTCCTCGGTCCAGTCCTGTTCAATTTATTCATCAATAACCTGGACGAAGGCGCGGAGTGCTCTCTCAGCAAGTTTGTTGATGATACCAAACTGGGAGGAGTGGCTGACACCCCAGAGGTCTGCGCTGTCACACAGAGGGACCTGGACAGATTGGACAACTGGGTGGTGAGAAACCTCATGAAGGGCAACAACAAGGGCAAGTGCAGTATCCTGCACCTGGGGAGGAATAACCCCATGCCTCCATACAGGCTGGAGACTGACATTCTGCAGAGCAGCTCTGCAGAGAAAGACCTGGGCGTCATGGTGGATGACAAGTTGACCATGAGGCAGCAGTGTGCCCTCATGGCCAAGAAGGCTAATGGGATTAAGAAGAGCCTCTACAGCAGGTCAAGGGAGGTGAGCATGTCCTTTTACTCAGCCCTGGTGAGGCCACATCTGGAGAACTGTGTTCAGTTCTGGGCCCCACAGTACAAGAGGGATGTGAAGCTGCTGGAGAGAGTCCAGCACAGGGCCACAAGGATGATCAGGGGCCTGGAACATCTGCCCTATGAGGAAAGACTGAGAGAGCTTGACCTGTTCAGCCTGGAGAAGAGAAAGCTGATTGAGCATCTAATCAGTGCATACAAATACCTCAGGGGAGGGAGTGAAGAAGATGGGACCAACCTCTTTTCACTGGTGGCCACCAACAGAACTAGAGGTAATGGCCACTGAAAAACCAAAAGTTCCACAGGAACTTAAGGAAAAATTTCTTAATGGTGAGAGTGACAGAGCACTGGAACAGGTTGCCAAGAGAGGTTGTGGAGGCTCCTTCTTCGGAGATCTTGAAAACCTGCTTCTGTGCAGTCCTGTGCCACACTGTCTAAGTTATTCTGCGTGTGCAGAGGGTTTGGACTAGATGATCTCTAGAGGTCCTTTCCAATCTTAACAATTCTATGATTCTATGGTTTCTTATATATATAGAAATAAAAATCTTGTAGAAAAGAACAAATGTGTTTCATTTGAATTGACAACTTCAAAATTCACAGATGACTTGACTACTAATCACTGAGTTTGCGCAACAGCCCGGCTGGGAAGACCTCTGGCTTTATACAGTTAAAGATTGAGTCGTGGGCAGCTAGACAGTCCCAAGGACTGATATCCACAGACCTTCTCTGCACCTTCTCCCACCATCCTACATTTTCTATTACTTTATTTTAAGACAGCCTAGAAGAGGGAGGATGGTACAATGAACAGAATCTTGACCCTCAGGAATTTTAAAATCAATGAATTCCAGTAAAACACTTTTTATATTTTATTTTGCTTGCTAAACATTTTGCCTTTCTAAGCAATGTTATCCTATTGGAGAAATATATTAGCATAAAAAATCTCACTTGCTATATAAACTTTTTTCATAGCAGCTTCCACCACTATGGTGATATCATTAAAATAGACTTTGCAACTCCCTATTAACAAAGAATGGCTATGAAAAACCTTTCAAGTTAATATTAATCATATCTGATTTTTTTTCCAACAAACCTGTAAGGTTACATTAAGCCTTGTTGCCTAGGGAAATGCTAAAATATAGGCTGTATATAGAAGATGCCTCTGTAGGGCAAACTTCTTTGTCCATTTTTTTTCCTGCAGTTATGACAACATTTCTGTGCTACATGGGTGGAACTTTGATTTCATCATTTATATAGAGAAGAACTCAAAGAACTAGAACATGGGATTATGAACTACTGGGTACTTCTGAGATCTTACATAGTATCGACAAGTCTGTGAATCCTGTGAATGCTGAAAATTTTTCCCCTCACTGATTTAAATTCCTTTTGAAAGAGGTCTTTGAACAAAGACCTAGAGCCAAGGTTTCCTATGGAAAGTTTCATTCTGACTAATTCTGTACTAATCATTTTATAAAAGGTTTAAACCTTTTGCTCAGTATATTTTCATTCAAATGACATTTTAAAAATAATATTAGAAAGTTACTCCTTCAAAAATGGGACATCTAATATAGAACAGAAATTATATTGCTTGTGTACTTTATTATTGCTTACCAAATTCGTGCTCAGTATTTTATTTTATGGTAACTAAAATATTTCTGTTGAATATGAGCTCAACTCACACTATCCTATCAAATCAATGCAGTTTTTCTTCAAATAATGTTCTGCGTGTTGAGAATAAATGGTTAAGTCAGGATCACTATGAGCCCCCAAATTAAATCCATTACTAATGAATAACTGATTTATACATATTAAATACACAATTCATTGAATTAGCAGATGTGGTAGCAGCAGAAATGTCAACAAGAGCAGACTGATTTGAATTATAGATAATAATATTTCAGATAATTATTTAATTGCTTTGATGGATTTAGCTTTTGTGTGTGCGTGTTTTTGTGTGTTTGCATGCGTGCACAAATGTGTTTTATATTGGTAAGCAGTGTGTATCTTTCAATGAGTTAAAATATTTCCTACATACAAAATCTACAAGATAGCTAAATCAAGACCTACAGAAAAATTACTGATCTACGGACAGCATGCTACAATAAAGATTTATGAAGCTTATTGTCACAATGACTCAGTGATTAAAGTTTTGATTCAGTTGAATCAAATTAGTTGGAACACTCAAGCTGTGATATCCTAGCAACACGAGATTTGCACTGCAATAAAGCAATTTGTTTTAGTTTTACTAAGATATATGCTGTTTTAAAATAGCAAAAGATATCTCTCCAATTTATTTTACCTTGACTTATAAATCCAAATTTGCAATGTTGCCTTTCCTTTGAAAATTATTGACAGAGAATTTCTATTCATTTTTTTTCAAATATATACTAAAATAATATTCTGAAAAAAGCACTTCCACTCATAATCATATTATTATACTTTAAAAATTGATGACTAATATGAACCATGTGAAAAAAATTGTGTAATTAGAAGGATAAGGCAAATACATTTTGTATTCTGAGGCTATCAGGTTATTAAGGGAAATATTTTGGATGGTTGCAGAATATAAATATTTAGTATAAAGGAATATTTAATAGGAATTAGGAATATTGCCTGAAGTATATTTATGAGAAGAATATTATCTTAAAGGAAACAAAACTTCTCTTTTCTTCTATTACAAATTTAAAGCAGAAATGTTTCGTTGTTCCATTTTTGTAATGAACCTCTTGAAAAGATCAAGGTCTGTAAATGTGAAATCTAGAATAGCCAGAAAGGAATTTAAATTATAACAACATAAATTTCGGATATTAACAATTAACAGATAAAAGGTAGATGATGTTAGTAAAACTCTTTTTTTTTTTCCCTCCTTAGCATCAAACTAATGCCACTGCTTGTTAACAGTGAAAAACTGTCACACAAAAAAAATCTCAACTTGTGAAAGTGCAAGTGAAAGTGCCTCATCAGCTTTCACAGATAGGATTAAGTAGATTGTTTATTTTGATGCTATTTGGATTGTTCAGTAAGTCTGCCTGACATATTCCATGTGGAATGGACTTTAATTCATTACCATGAGTAGACCGTTCTTTATCGAATCACTGAGTTATACAGGACTGTAGCACTGGGTGCCCTAAAACTGTACCTTCTCCCTGCTGATTGACCCCAGCCTCAGAGCCTGTCCTTGCATATTGCCAGCTCGGTTGTCCCTGTGGTCTGCCCTAAAGCTGTTCTAGTTTGTTGCAAATACTATAGCTTTCTAATAATACTTATATGATGAACACACATACTGAAAATTGTTCAATATTGCTTAATTAACCCCAAAGTTACTAGCTGAAACACAAATAAAAGAAGATGTTCTCCATGTTATTTGCCCAATCTGCCTTCCAAATTATTAATTTCTCATTCTAAACTCTTAGATTTTTGTGCGTGTGTGTATCTGTGAGTAACAGGGAGACATACATGTATTGAAGATATTTCACTATCTGTAATTATTATTCATGAATATTTATTTTGTAGGATTTATGTGTAAGAACAAGACGTGAATCGCCATCAATGATGCCAATGACCTTAAGGTTTCAAACTGATAGAAAAAGCCTTCTGGCACCTCCATATACCTCTTCTCAAGAACAGATATAATGCTAATTGAAAGAACAAAATTACTCCAAAACCAGTTAGGAACCATGGACATGTTGCTAGGACTCTATGTCTCCATATTTCCACAAAAATTTGGGTCTCTGATGTTCTTCTGATCAATATTCACTGCTTTGAAATCAGTGGTTAGGTCCTAAATGAAGTCACAGACCTCACTAGTTAACACATAGATATTTTGTGCCAACTGAAGAAGAATTAAGCTGTCATTTAAAGTTTGCATGCCTCACAAACAAGTGAACTTTTTACTTTCTTGACCACTTTCTCAGACTAGTTATTTGTTATATGCTATTCAAGTCCTAGGCAGATACAGCCAATTGCAGCAAAATTCCTATTATTTGAACTATTTGCCCTTGGCCTTACAAAAAAGTAAGTTGATATTTTACAGTTTAGAAATTTCATACATTTTCTTGGGAGTACAAAGGAAGATTTTTTTTTTCTTATATCACCTAGGTCTTGATTTAAGGAATAGAAACTTCTGTTCTACTTCTTGCTCTCTACCATCACTGATATTTGCTTGCTCTCTTTGCTTGCTTTTTCTTGACAGGAGGTAAATAAAGAGAAGTATTGCATACAGATGAAGTTTTTTTGGGGGGAGAAAAGAAAGATTATATTAATTGACAGAAAAAGAAAAATTGACAGAAAGAAAATTATATTAATTGACATGTTTCCAGCTTTGTTTCATCTTTCAGTGTTCCAGAGACATCTATTTTTTAACACTGGTAAAAGTAATGCTAAGTACATTTAGCACTGAAACAAATTAATTAAAAACAAGTTGGAACTCAGCCAAAAGGTAAAGAAGAGCTTGATTATATTATATCATTCATTACCAGCAGATACCTATATGCACATACAGGTATTTAAGGCTTTTAATCAATATAGTGTTAATCAAGATGCTATACATACTTACTAAAGCTGGCTGCGGGCTCACAATGTGATTTTATCATGTCACCGCTCTTGTCGCCGGCTCGGTATGTGCAGTTGGGCTCTGCACTAGGCCTCTGATGTTCAGGACTCTGCCAGCGACGCAATGCTGCAGGCCATTTTCGGGATCCTCACTGGAATCGCTCTCACCTTCCGAAGTTGGGATCCAAGGCACCTTCTCCAGTCGTATCCACCCGTGGGCAGGAACGGGGTACTGCACCACTCCGGGGTTCCGTCTCAGGTAGACTTATTCTGCTCGAGGCCTGGCCAGTGATAGGAGGCTGGGTGCGCCCGAGGGTTTTACCAGCCACATCGTGTGGGGCCTCTGCGGACAGGCGGCACCGACCGCCCTGGCAGCAATGACCGCCAACACCCAAGGACAGTGGACAAAAGCACCAACCAATATGATTCCGGGTCCACTGCCAACTTTTATTAACCAAAGAAAGGGTATATGGGGAGATATAGGAGGGACAATGGGAGGAGGGAGATCCCTGATTAGGTGAGGGCTGTCATCGAGGTGTTCCTATTGGTTGCGCTCCTCTAGGAGGCAGCGGGTTGGCCGGAGCGGCTCACTCCGGCCCCCACCTCTGGGGAGCGCTCAGCTCCCACCTTTGGACTGCCCAAAAGTTCTTCCATGGGCACGACTGAGCATGTGCAGGCACCAGGAGTCATCCACCGGGCAGCCCGAGGCCTACACAGGCCTAGGCCTCATCTGAGGCCTATAGGGATCCCCCTGTGTCCCCCAACATACTTACCATACTTACTATACCTTACTATACTAAGTATACAAATTTACTATAGATTTAAGACATATGTAAGTGAAACAACAACAATGCAATCACAAAAACATTTTGGGAGATTACAGTTTGGAGACCATCACATTTTTTTTTCCTGTGTCCAATTTTTCATTAAAAGTTTATCAGCTAATGCAGTATACTTTAAACATCCCAGCATCATTTTTATAACTGCCTCTTCTCAGAATAACTTAACAATTAGAAGCCATCAGAAGCTTTTACAAACTAAGTGAACACTTCAGTGATCATGACTTTGGAAACCAAGAATATAACTTCTTATTAAATGTAGGGCTGTAAAGGTTTTTTTGTTATTTAATGCCTAGGAGAGTAGAGATATGTACACTAATGTTCCTACTATAATAAATCTATGGCTATGATTACTTAGTAGAGGATTTTCTTCTTCAAAAACTAAGTACTATTTGCCATCCTATCAAAATAGACAGATGTAAAATTTATTATTAGGGTCAGAATTATATTACACATTTTAAAAGAACTTGGATAAAACCATTTGCCATTTGCTGACTTTTATTGTCAACTTAATGTTTCTCTGGTTTATTCTAAATAATTTCAACATTTCAGATAAAATCTACTATTTTCCTTTGGACACTTCTTTATTCACTGTTAGTAAGTAAAGCAAAATGTAAGGCTGTGAAATCTGTGTAGTTTTTCAGTTAAAACAACTTATTTTGTATTTTCATTAAACAAAGAGACAAAGGAAAGAAACAGAGAAAATTTGAACACTTCCCAAAGTTTGGGAATGGTTGTTTATATTTAGTGTAAATACACAAATTATATGTTATATAACCAAACTACTATAACAAACTGGAGGCAGAGACTGCTCTATGGTTTATAGCTGCAGCATACCAGCTTCATGGTCACTTGAAGACTGGTTTTCACAGACTATAAACAAACTACTATAGGTTATTTTAGAACGGCAATAGAGAGTTTGCAATCTTTCTCTGGGTGTTCTTCAACTGAGAACAAGTGCAATATTCTGCATATTCTTGCATCCTTTTCTGGCTGCTCTTGAGGTTAGGGCAGCTGCTGCTATATTCACAATCTTCCCCAGAGTGTGACAAAGCACAACTGCACTGAATCTAAAAGTGGAAAGTGGAAGAGCAGAACTCTTGATAACTAGCCACGGTAAGATCTGTTAACTTTTCCTTTTATTATCATAGTTCCATTCTGCCCACCAACTTACAGCTTATGCTTCTTTGTTTTTTTTTTTTTTTTTGTGAAATGTCAAAATATGAAAGGCAACATGAAATAAAAATAAATGGAAGTAAAGTAACTCTTTAAAAGAACTGTATTTCTTATTTTCTACAGCCCAAATAGCTTATACCATGAATTTTTTTAAGCACATTTCCAAGATAAGAGAGACTAGGATATGAGAATCTTCAACATAATTCAAAAGCATAATTCAATTCAGCTCACATTCACAAAGTCCGTAGATGGTGTGTGGGAAGGTCGGGAGAGTGTACATTTTGTGTTCATGAAAATACACAAATGTGGCTCACTACGCGTTGGATAGTTCCCATAGGGCAGCTATTTATTATGGCTATCTTTTCCCGGCATTTAGCAGGTATATTTGTTTAGTTGCTTCTGCCTACTTCAGTTTTTATTTTACAACAACGTACACGCTCCCTACCTTCCCACCCACCATTTATAAGAGTTCCAGGTTCCTGCGATGATGAATGCGCTGTCCATATCTTTATGCTGTTTCCAGTGAAAAAGTCAAATACCTACACATTGCACTGGTATCAGCAAATAGAATTCAAGCCAACTTTTTTTTTTTATTGTCTGCAACTTGTATTATATTTTGAAAGCCTATATTTGACACATATAAAATTTAAGGATATCAAACTTTACTTCTCTTGACAGCAAGAGTAATTGCTGTGATGTACAATAAAACAGATAGAAAAGTTCTGATCTGTTTGCTTACCGCATTTCATAGCACAATCTTCCCTGCAGATCAATGTTTTGATGGAGGAGTACAAGAAAAGCACATTTCTTTTTCGGGGGCAGAGACATATGACGAGATTTTATCTCCATTAAAGTGGTATAAATTTGCCTCTACTGCATGAAAGTCAGACCATTTACTTTGGGCTTAAAATGTAGCCTCTTCTGCAAGAATACAGATAGTTTAGGGTTGCTTAAAATTGTTTTTGGTCCTACTTTTACATAACTTACAAACAATTTCAATTTTCCTTGACCTACAATACAATATCCGTTACAGAAATATGCATCCTTTCTTAAAATGTTCAATAATACACTCTTATCTTTAAATAAGGTCTTCCATAATAAAACAAATAAAAGGTAACAAACTTCTCAGTGTAGATGAGATTTGTTCTCTTTCACTGCTATGTATGTAACATGGATAAAGACGTTACACATAAATATGTCTTTCTGCAAAAGACAGACAAACACACCCCAAAATGTAATCAGAACACGAGATCAGTGTTCTCCTCCCCATGGAGTGGAATTTCCCCATATAGTGCTGGAAGGGGTAAGAATCGATCTGACAGACCTATTTGTATTGCCAGTAGAAGAATGGGTTACTACTGAAGATCAGGAGACTCCTTCTCACACCAAAGATTCTAGCCACCAGTAACTGATCACTGCTAGGAAAACTAGTTTTATAGAAAAAAACTACAATAATACCTATGATTTGTGGATCTTCTGGTGTTTTGACTGTTGTTTGGTTTTATTTCAAAGCATATAATTTGTTGCGTTAGGCTGATATAGTAACTGTCATCAGTTGTTAAAGTACCATGCAAAAACCTCTTTTCAGTTCTATATTTAATCCTTCTCCTTGCAATCTGAAAAGCATATACAATATTGGAAAAGTAAACAATGTAAAATAGCAAAAATAATCAGGCATTTTCACCCAGTTCTGTGTAGTTATATCCACTCCAGTTATACAAACATTCTACAGAAACATTCTACAAAATGTCATATGCATAAAAATTAATTGAATGTCATTAAGGTTTTCTTATATGAAATATAATGTTTCATATATGAAATGTCATTTTTCATATATGAAATATTTTAGGTTAAAATACATTAAAGACAATTTAATCTTTTTGTGGGTTTCATTTCTTTTTATAATTTCTATGGGTACACAATATGTTTACAAATTAAAACACAGGCAGTTCCACCTCCATGGGAAGGAAGAACTTCTTCCCTGTGAGGGTGCCAGAGCCCTGGCACAGGCTGCCCAGAGAGGTTGTGGAGTCTCCTTTTCTAGAGATCTTCCAAACCCGCCTGGATGCCACCCTGTGCCCCATGCCCTGGGTGTCCCTGCTGGAGCAGGGGGGCTGGACTAGATGATCTCTAGAGCTCCCTGCCAACCTCAGCCATTCTGTGATTCTGTGATTCTATCAAGAAGTACGTTTACGTAAGTCATAAAGAAGACAGAATTAAAAAAAAAGAAAGAATACAAAACATTCCACAAATCCACACATTGTTTAAGGTCTGTGTTAAGAAATAATTAAAAGACAGAATGTATGTCATCAGACTTTTCTCCTATAAATTACTATG